>CM024543.1:28563367-28735003 GCA_014182365.1 Eucalyptus tenuipes | reverse complement strand
AACTGTTGGTGTTATTTCTATTGATCAAGATTTCCTTTCGTATCATTGAGCTTTTTGAAAAAATAAATTGCTCCTAGTTGGTAGATCAATCCATACTCAATGATACAAAAGACATAATAGTGGCACTCTTCTTTTCCTTTTTATTTTCGAAATTTCTAGTAAAAGATTCTAATATAGTCACTTGAATCTAACATCCTTCATTGGGTTTTGTGAGACAGACTCTGGTTTGTGCCTGTATTTGTGTATGCCATATTCGGATCGTCTCGTCAACTTGCGGTAGGGCCAGTAGCATTGGTGTCTCTCCTTGTCTCTAATGTACTGAGTGCAATTGTTGATTCTTCTGATGAGCTATACACAGAACTTGCAATACTGCTGGCTTTAATGGTTGGGGTATTGGAATGCATTATGGGGCTCTTGAGGTACTTACTGCCACTTGTTCTCTGAAATTTAGTCATGTGCGTGAAAGTGGGAGTGATGAATGTGTCAATATGAATCTGTGAATTATCTCATTAATTAATGTATTTTGGCTTGTGAGGATCTTGAAATGTCATTTCACTGTGAATAACTGTAATAAATGTCGAAGTAAGCTATTTCTTCCCATGAATCTTATGTTCGAGATTCTTTCAATGACCAGTGTTGTGTTGAAGGGTATTATTATCATAATTATTTTAAAAAGAGATCCACAATAAGATCTTACCTTGGCAAGTCACGTATTGCTGGAAAATACTGAATCAATTATCACCTTTAAACAGCAGATGCAGCATTTATTTATGCTTTTAAGTTGAACAGAAATTATTGATATTTTGCTTGGGGTCCAAGGAAAAATTTCTGTTACAGAGGGAGAATGTTATCTTTGGGCATTTGTCCTTTTATGTTGTTTCTTTCTGTAAATGAGAGCTCGTAGCAGCCCTAGTCTCCCTGCTTTATTCATGTTATTAATATCTCATTGGAAAACGAAGTCAAATCATATTCGTACCTTGATTGTTGATCTCTCTCTCTCAAGAACATTTTTGTTAATTAATATGATGCATGGTCCTCTTTATTCTGTGGCTTCCTCGGTTCATATCTAATTTGTATATGTGGTTCACATTTGTCTTTTACAGGCTTGGATGGCTTATTCGTTTTATCTGCCACTCTGTAATATCGGGCTTCACAAGTGCTTCTGCCATTGTCATTGCATTATCTCAAGCAAAATACTTCTTGGGATATGACATAGTTCGAAGTAGCAAGATTGTGCCCCTGATCAAAAGCATAATAGCTGGAGCAGATGGGGTAGGCCCTGCATGCCCAGGGGGGTACATCTATAATCTGTTCACATACTGATATATTTATTCGTGTCTATGCTAATGACATTACTTGAAGCTCATATTCTGACACCCGATGCAATTAACTAAAACTATCGACATTTTATGGCTGACCACTGTAGCCATTATGCATCAGTGTGGTTGCCTGGCCCATCTACAGATGTTAATTTAATTTTTCTCTTGGATAATGTTATATTTTCTTGTGGATGGGTTTTACTATTTTCATCATGTCGGCCCTTAATTTGAAGTCAGGAGTCCCCTCTACCATCATTTTTCTATTTGTTTCCTATTTATTACATTTTGCCTCATATTTGCACTTATCAAGTTCCTTTTTAACCACAGGTCATCTTTTCCTTTTGTAGTTTTTGTGGCAACCATTTGTTATGGGATGTGTTATTCTTGCGATTCTTCTGGTTATGAAGCACCTGGTATAAGCTCATTCACTCTTCTGTGGTGTAGAACTGATTTTATGCATATTGGCATGACTGCTACTTTATCGTTAGGGAAAATCAAGGAAGTACCTGCGGTTTCTGCGAGCAGCGGGGCCGCTTACGGCAGTGGTCTTGGGCACAGCTTTTGTGAAAATTTTTAATCCATCTACGATTTCTTTGGTAAGAGCGAGATAGATATGATCATTTTCTCTGCTACATTATTGTGCTGATCATTTCTTTCTCTGGATATCTTACGATATACGACTGAATGATCAAATTACATAACCTTGGGGTGGTTGTCATCTCAAAATTCCAGGCGACATAAAAAAATTTGTGTCAATCAATCATAACTTGAAATTGCTGTGTTTAGTATAGCATAAGTTCAATTGTGCAAATGAATATATATACATGGATACGTACATAAATATATATCCTATCATTTTCATGTTTTTATTTTCTCATATAAGTGGCTTTTGGAAGATCATTAGTTTTTACCATTTGTCTACTGGTGAATTTGAGAGTTTGGGAGGGGCAGTTTCTCGAGGAGCATCCTCATGGTCATTGGACCAGCTACTAGCTAAAATGTGTGCTTTGGATCAGGGACATCTCAGAGAATAACACTAAGGAATTTAAGCCTAAAATTTCAGAAGAACTAGCTGTGTAGTAAATTGAACACAGTCGAATGTCTTATAATTTCTGTGATTGAGAGTTATGAAATGCAATGTAGTTATAATGACAATGATTGGAACATACTATTCCTTACCTTGGATTTCTCTGCAAATATATATCAATGAAGTATAACTTAGTCGGGGAAATGACAACAAGCTGACAAAGGATGCTTTCCATTGTTTTAGGTGGGTGAGATACCACAGGGCCTCCCAAGCTTTTCTGTTCCAAAGAACTTTGGGTATATGACATCTTTAATTCCAACTGCACTTCTCATCACTGGCGTGGCTATATTGGTAAGATTATTCATCTGCTAATGTTGTTCGTACACTGATGCCAATCAGTACTACAGCTGAATAAATTTGCTTTGATCCCTTTTGGCAATTCAGGAATCTGTGGGAATTGCCAAAGCATTGGCAACAAAGAACGGGTATGAGTTGGACTCCAATCAAGAGGTGTGCTTTTCAATATTTGAACTGTGGACATTAGACTTAAATGGAAGATAAAGGAGTGGATCCAACTGGTGGCCACTAGAAATTGCATGCTTGTCGGTGCAGAGAATAATATGTTAGTTACTAGTGATGTTGTGATGGAGTAGGGATTTTTTACCACATTTGCAGATTCGTGGTTGCGTCTTATTCTTGCCACAAGCTTTATATTTGTAGATTGGGAAGACTGGTTTTACTTTGCTAAAGAGTCGTAAAACTGTGATGGCTGTAGGATTGCTTTACAATGTTGGTTTATAGATGCTATATTCATAAAATGCAGATCTTGCAATCTCTTTTCAGGATGCATTTGCTATTTTCATGTCATTTGATGTTTTTATAAGACTTGGAGTAGGCCTTATAACTTAATTTTTCATCCTTGACATTCTACCACTTATGCTTCATGAACAACTCGAGCTGAAACTTAACGCATGGTGCCACAATGCTTTTTCATGCCATTTTAGTAGGATGTAGAGAAGATATTGAAGACTATATCCATGGCTGAATCTCTATATGGTTATAAGTTTGAAGCTCTCTTGGAAGGTCATGGCATGTCCTTTTGTCTTTGCAAAATACAAAAGCTTTTGGGCCCTTTATTGCTACCCAGTGTTCTCAGCTTCCTTTTAAAAAGAAGAATGATTCTGAAGAATTTGCGTTCTGGAATACACCAAGAGTACTTTGTGCCAATTTGAGCATAGCATGTACATAAGCTTTAAATTTTTCATTTCATGACCACTCATAATGGATCATCTCTTCGCTTTGGAACAGCTTTTTGGTCTTGGTGTGTCCAATATACTTGGTTCCTTTTTTTCAGCATACCCAACTACAGGTGAGAATTGGAGTTCTTAAGAGCAGTTTAGATGACTGTAATTTTTGCTCATGTTAAAAGAACGTTTGAAAGTTTGCCAGTACTCTATTTGAGGCATTAGATAAGCATTTTATGTTAATTAGCTGATGAAATCACGTGTACTATGTTGCACTCAGGCTCCTTTTCCCGTTCAGCTGTAAACCATGAAAGTGGTGCAAAGTCAGGTGTATCTGGAATTGTTACAGGAATCATAATGGGCTGTGCCCTTTTATTCTTGACTTCATTATTTGAATATATACCACAGGTATGCATCCTTGTCAGCAATTGTTGTTCTTATGGATCTGCATTTATGTCAGGGTGGTGGGTTTACCATCTCTTTCTCCTAGTTTAGTAGCGCATGCATGCTGATTAATGGTACTTTGTTCTGTAACTGATGGCTCAAGGGAAGGATTTGAGGAGGTTTATCATGTACTTCGTTATTGTCTTAGTTCTATGGTCTCCTCTTCATTTGGAATACTAACTATTGGCTTAACATTTTTGTTATCTGCAGTGTGCATTAGCTGCCATTGTGATATCTGCTGTTATGGGCCTGGTAAGTAATCCTGTTTCAATTCGTATTAAATTTGATATGAGGAACCAAGAACTAAGGAACTCTTAGAATACTTCTGTTCAGTCATTTTAGTGTAGGTGATTAAAATCGAGGAGTTCATCTTTTCTTCTGATGATGTCATGCTTACTTCATGCTGAATCACCAACTTTTTCAACATTCTGTGAAAATGATGGGGTACATGAATTGGAACTGTTAGTTCTGTATGCAAGAGCGTGTCTACCTATAAAAGAACTAGGGGTTGTCTCTTGAATGAATTAACAGAGAACACGTGATTCGCTGAAGCATGTTTGGTGTTCCCCTGCTTTTTATCAGTGATGACTGTCAATTTCTGGACAGATAGCAAGACTACGTTCTTGCCTACTGTACGAATGTTTCCAATGATGCCATAAGATGATGAAAGAATAAACTTATTTTAAGAGAGCAACCGTCTATGAAATTTTGATATAGGATAGAGGAGTCAAAGTACTTGCCTAAAAATATTGAAAAACGTATTAAGCATGCACCATTTTTCTTTGGGACAGTCGTTCGCCATTTTAAAGTTGGGTAAACAAACCAACTGTAGTGCATGGTCAGATAAACTTGGAGTGCATTTTTTCCTATGTAAAAACATTATGTCAAAGGCGTTGATGCTGAGCTTTAAAGTGTCTGTCGTGGAACATATTTTGTGTATAGTTCTATGTGAGGATTGCACCTTACAGGTTACACATTTAGCTTGAAGATCACTAATATTACCTCCCTTGTTTTTTCATTGTCTTCCTTCCAATCTCACCAATGCCATCAACCTTATTTTATTGTTTGTGTTGCTCTCACGAAGATCTAGTCTTGTTTGTCTTTCATCTGCATTTCTGTCTTCTGATTTGCTTGTTATCTGAGTGATAAGTCTCCACAATATCCGTATACGAGGTTCTAATGGGGCTCAGAAGCCTATATCATCCTCCAGCTAAAATCTTTAAGTTATTAATCAATATGTGCTTATTTTTATCTTATCATGAGCTACATCATAGATTTCGCACAAGTAATGTAGTTCTGTGTTTATACTTGCAAATTGGGATTTTCTGTTTAATCTGCCATCTTATGACAGAAATTGTTGTCAATATTAGTTTCATATTCTAAATAGATCATTGATGTCCAAGTGAATGTCGATATTAGTGAAAAATTTTTGAGAACCGACTTAATCTCAAAGTACGGAAAGGATCGAGAATTACTGTTAGTTTATTTACTAATGAAATGGAAATTCAAGCTATTGCTAATTTGTGATACTATTTCAGGTGGATTATCAGGAAGCTATATTTCTTTGGCGTGTGGATAAGAAAGATTTTCTTCTTTGGACAATTACTAGCACAACAACATTGTTTCTTGGTATTGAAATTGGTGTCCTTGTTGGGGTGAGTACCTGGAGCAGCGGCATTTGAGCTACTGAGTTTCAATATTCATATTGTATATACATTCATTCAGGCATAGTAGACATTATGAGCATGAACAAGTCAGATTTTGCGATGGTAAATCTTTTTGGATTAAAGAGCATGAGCTACCTTGATGTACTTAGAGTTTAGGATGGAAATTGCTTTGAGAAGGTCACTATTAATTTGTAATAATCTCAACGTTAAGCAGCTTTATCATCATAGGAACCGCTGAAGGAGCTTGAAACTAATAATGCAATTTTTACACGTTGATGCTATAGGTTGGTGCTTCTCTTGCTTTCGTCATTCATGAATCAGCAAATCCACACATCGGTAAGTTGATTTGCTTATAAGCTGCTCCATGTTTTCAGTCTTCACTGCTGCTTATCTGGTTAACAATGCCATTGCCATATGTCCTTGTATTTCCTTTTTGTCATTATTGTCCTTTAAGTGTGAAAGTTGCTTCATTTGCTTTTCCAAATGTCTAATCTCTCTCTCTCTCTTGTGTCGATGTGTGTCAACCTCATGATAACCCTCTTCCTCAAGGCTTCACAGCTTCTTATCTGTTTTGCAGCTGTCTTGGGGCGCCTACCTGGCACCACTGTCTATAGAAATGTAGAACAGTACCCAGAAGCATATACCTACAATGGCATTGTTATTGTTAGGATTGATGCTCCAATATATTTTGCCAATATTAGTCACATTAAAGATCGGTAATTATATGGCTTTGCCCTTTCTATCTTCATTTTCGTTCTGAACCTGTTGGTCATTCTCCTATGTCTATGAAAGGAAGCACTAAGTATTCTAAAGTTTCTTTTCAGGCTACGGGAATATGAAATTGAGGTTGATAAATCAACACGGCGGGGCCCCGAAGTTGATAGAGTTTATTTTGTTATCCTAGAGATGGCACGTAAGTCATCATTTAAGTGGTGTATGTGGTTATCTATACAAAAACAATATGGAAATGCTCCTTCATTGGAGTCTTCATCATGTTGAATTAATATGGAAGTGAAAGTACATGAGAGTTAGTTATTCTAGTCAGCTTGCAGTGTTTCTCTCCTGTCTCTTGAAAACTTAGTTTGATCTTACAACTTACTTTCCGAGCTAATTTTCTTCCAGGCTGGGAAAATTTGTTCCAGGTGTGGACGTAATATATCATGCATATATCTGCTGTTGATCATCATAAGTTAAATTAAAGGCTTTATGGGCCTAACATTAGGTGGAGTAGTTGTAGCCTTTTTATTTGACAGAAAAAAATTGCCTTATTTAGGAAAAGGTTATGAAGTATGAGTTCCATGAACCATGGACTAAGTATTCTATATCGATGTGTTTTTTTTTTTTTTTTTTTTTTTTTTTTTTTTTTAATGTCAATTTATCAGAATATAGTAGTTGATGTTTCACGAATAAATGATTTCTTAATTGACAGCTAAATTTTAAAGTCATATCTGTTTTGTTCTTTATGAAAATCTACTCCAAATCCTCAGGCCAAGAGCATGGATTAATGTTGTAACGGGCCACATAATTTGGTTTAATTGTTGGTGGATACTGAAGAATTCAGCCAGTCAAGCCTCACCTTAAAACAATGCAGTCTTTTTATAGCATTTCTATCATTTCGGCTTAAAGTTCATGGAAAGAGATTTACACCCTCATTTATTGTTACTCATGCTGATGTAGGCCTTGGCTTCACTGCATTGAGGTTCTTGTGCTGCCACATCTTAGAATCACATTTTCATTTCTTGTTGCAGCTGTCACATATATTGATTCCAGTGCTGTTCAAGCTTTAAAGGACTTGCACCAAGAGTACAAGTCACGGGACATTCAGGTTTGTTGATCTCTACCAAGAACAATTCGTTCAATTTCTTGTCAGTCTCCCTGGAAGTTCCTTTGGCCATCTCCACAAGCATCTGAGAGATTTCTTGGTGTGGCAGATTGCTATTTCTAATCCGAACCAGGACATCCTCCTTACCTTTACAAAGTCCGGAGTGGTTGACATGATTGGCAAGGAGTGGTTCTTTGTTCGAGTCCATGATGCCGTTCAAGTCTGCCTCCACCATGTCCAAAGCATAAAAGAAATGCCCACAACACCCGATCCTCCACCTGAGAAGAGCCCCAGTCTCTTGCAGAGATTACTCAGGCAAACGGGAGAGGATCTTTCGATTACCGAGTTGGAGTCTGGAAATCAAAGGCCTCCAGCTTCTACAGATACTGATCCTCAATTGGAACCTCTCTTGCCCCGGAAGCCTTGAATGTGTCTTCCCACGATGTATGTGCTGCCAGAAATTGTCTGTAGGAGGCCATGCTCAATTGTGTGATCTATTAGTCCATTTTTTTCCGCTGTAAAGGATGATTCTTTGTTTTCTTTTTTTCTGTGAGTAAAGTAGATAATCTTGTATAATAGGATCAGCATGTGTCACTGAATTATATTCACCAATAAGCATATCCCAATTAGCTGCATTCTATGAGCTTATCAATGTAATTCTGTTTCCCCCCCCTCGGATCGATTTCTTTGCCCCTATTGTGCCTCTATTGTAACTCAATAATACCTTTTTTCTGTGAGAAGCGTCTATGGGATACAAGTACAACAATCTTTATGGATAAATTCTATGGGATGCTTTATTTGCGTTTATGGTAATTACTGGACTTAGAAATTGCTTTGCAAATCAATTATATAATAGGTTTATTGGCATCTCTACTATTGCTTCTAGGTTTTTTGTCACAGTCGGTGGTACTGTGTCGGGAAGTAGAAAAAACCTTGAGCTTAAGCCTATGGGGCGAGTGCTTAAAGCCTTGACATGAACTAAATTGTTCAATTATCTAGGTAGTACAAGTTTTGAAGCATTGAAATTGTGTGATAGAGAAATCAGGGAAATCACGAGCGCCAACCGGGGTCAGGACCCATATTCACAAATTCTTGTTTTAGTAGGCCCCTCCTAAAAATCTGTGGTCGTTCCAGCCCACACATTCTCTTCTAATTTCGAGTAGGCTGGTCAAACGGTTGGATTGAGTCGAAATTATCCGGCTTAAACTGATTCATTTAACTCGTTTAAACTCATTTTATATGTAATGAATATCTAGCTACTCATATTCAACTCGACCCGTACTTGGGATTCATTTTAAGTAATTTTCCTCTTTAAATTATTGTGTTTTGATAATTGGCGACTTCACGGAAAGGCTTGTCAAGTTAATGGGGAACTATAGAGTCGGGTTATGAACATATATATGAAGGTGATTGTGAAAGTTCGACTCAAGCCATCCATAAATCATGAAACGGATGCAGTATGACCTTATTGTTTTGGGACTTATAAAGTCAACCTCGCAAGCAATCTTGGCTGAGAAAAACAAACCGATACATAAAAGGAGAGTTCTCTATGAGTAAATCCATCTTCAGCTTTTGGAGTGCAAGCAAGTTAAAATTAACGTAGCATTAGACCCCAATCAGAACTTTGAAGTATAAAGTATCTAAATTCCATCAGTTATGAACCTTAACAATGTCTGATCACAGTTCCTGGACACTTCGAGCATTTCATTGTTTGAGAGTGACAAACATAGAGACGCGGACCTCTGAAGTGCCACAACTTGGCAGAAAGAGACACTTAAGTGCCATAACTTACGAAAGGTACACTTAAGTGCTAAAATTGGAGCAAAATGAATCACTTGAGTGCCAATCCGGCTAAAATCCAGCCAAAACGCTGACGTATCAATTTTTACGAAGCATGTGCAAAACAACGTCGTTTTGGTCTTTGAGGTGGTAAAAATTAATATAAAAATTTATTAAATTAAATTAAATTTAAATTTATTTAAAACATTTATAAAAATACAAATATTAAATTTAAAAAATTTTATAAAAAGTTTAAAAATTACAAAGAATTAAAAAAAAGGAGCCCTCAGCTGCCGCCGCCGGCAAGGGTTAGCAACGGAGGGGGAGGGTCGACCAGGGTCGCTGGGCCCTAGCCAGGGGCCGGCAACCCCGGTCGACCGGCGACGAGGGCCTATGAGCCCTCACCCCCGTCCGGGGCCGGGGTCGCGGCCCTCGCCCGGATCCGAGGAGGGTCGGTGGCCCTCGCCGGATCGGTGAGGGCTCGCGGCCCTCGCCTAGATCTAGCGGGGGAAGGAGGAGGAAGAAAAAAGGGGGGGAAGGAGGAGGAGGGAGGGCCGGTGGCGAGAGCCGGGCCGCCGGCCCTCGGCCGGGGTTGGCGGCCTCGGCCGACCCTCCCCACCTTTCGCGACGGCGCGAGGAGGTGACGGCGGTGAGGGCTCACCCCGGTGCCCATTGCCTTCCTCCTCCGTTTTTTAAAAATAAATATAAATTATATTATTATTTTGTTTTAAATTTAATTTAATTTAATTTTATGTTATATTAAAATTCAAATTATGCCAAAACGATGTCGTTTTGGCCAATTTAAGGGCTCTATTTTGGCCAACACCCGAAACGACGTCATTTGGGGTGAATTAGAGCTGACTCAGCTCTCCGGCGAGCCACCTCGGCGAGAAATATTAATATTTAATTGCCATGTATGATTTCCGGCCGGCTTCGTCGGAGGTGGCACTCAGGTGTCCCACTTTTCTTAAAATGTGGCACTTAAGTGTACCTTTCATAAGTTATGGCATTTAAGTGTCCATTTGTGCCAAGTTATGGCACTTGAAGAGAGTATGATCCCAGTTCTGGACACTTCGAGCATTTCATTGCTCGATTGCGACAAACATAAATGCATTCGTTAAGTAATGGAAACACCATCAACAAAAACTTACGGGCCCTAATATACATCCAAACTAAACCAAAATTGCATCTCCCACTCAGTTGACGCACATCGACTCCCTAATCGCTCTTTGTTTAGCAACAAAATTGCAAATGGCAGCCACTAGATCGATTGAGAGCTCGCTGCCTGTGGAAGAGGGGGTTGAGAAGGACGGAGATGGAGACCGGCGGTTGCAGCTGGAGGAGAGGCTGCGATGGTGGCTAGTGGCTGCAGTCTGAGGGAGAGGTTACGACAATGTGGGAAGCGGTGGTGACTGTGGAGGAGGGAGGTGAAGTAGAACAAGTAGAAGAGGGGGACGATCAGCAGATGAATAGGAGAGAAACTCTTCAAAGGTGGGTTAAGTCTTTTGTTTTGCCATTCTAAACCTGTTTACTAAATATAATTAACTCATATAATAACTCAGTTCATTATATATGGATTAAGAAATGGATTTATGATCCATTTTAATGAGTCTAATCTCAAGCGAAGATAGGAGAAACATAGACAGGGTCTTAGACTTGAGGTCCTTAAAAGAATCAATTGATGAGCTCCAAAATGTCAGGATCGAAGGAGTTGTCCATGAGATGTTGTAGATTAGGCTGTGTTGGTTATATGGGTGAGTATTTTTGCCCTTGTTTTTCCTATCACCCTACTACCGGTCCGATTTCTTCTATACCCATTTGGACTAAGAAGTGGGACTTTGAGGTATCGGGATGAAGTCTAAGAGATGCAGAATGGTTGATTTAACTAAATCGTGGGAGTGTTGTTAGGGTTTTGTTCTAGAAATCTAGGGATTGGAGGATTTCCAAAGGCGAAGTTAGTCTCTTGTGCGAAAATTGGCTAGGAGTTGATGTCACTCTCATGATAATACCTATGGCAGGCGAAAACCAGTGGTGTTAAAAAATAATGTTTACATACTCAAGTTAAGTTGGTTGCGATACGATCTAATGGAAGGATTTCATTCACTATAGTGACTATAGTGTCCTTGAGAAGAATATATAAGGAAGGCTGCCCTGATGCTTCCATTCACCAAGTATTGCAACCTATGGTAGGCAAAAACTAGTTGTTGTGTTAAAGTGATGTTTATATACTCAAGTTGAATTGGTCGCGGTACGATCTAATATGAGGATTTGATTCACTATAACGACCATAATGTCCTTGAGAAGAATATATAGGTAAGGCTAACCTGATGTTTCCATTCACCAAGGGTTGCATGGGCTTATCTGTGATAAGGTTGATGATTCGATTCTGCCATTGGAAGATTAAATTAGAGTATGATTTGATTCTGCCATTTGAAATTAGATTAGAGTAGGAGATATGATTTGATTTTGCCATAGGAAGATTAGATTAGAGTAGGAGATATGATTTGATTCTGATTATTCTAATTGCGGGTTGATTGATCCTATCAATATGTAAGATTAGATATTCGGAGTATAAAATAGGAAATCTGGTAATCTTCTTAATATAAATAATCGTAAGTGCTATAGAAGCAAAGTGCGTATTATGACTTTCAATGAAGAACATTAAATTTACCTTTGAATGATTGTTTTCTTAATTCTTTTGATTTTCTTCAATCTATAGCTAGAAAACTTTTAGCCCGTGACACTAATGCGGCAAGATTTCTTCTTTTTGGTGCTTTGAATGGATGATTATTCACGTCATTGATAGCTTCATCCTGAGTTAAGCTTGAGTTATTCAATAATATATTGTCTGAGTGGAGTTTAGGCTCGTTGATACTAAACTCAACAAACTCACAAGCCTGATCGAACTTCTATTATTCTTTACAAAAATATTGTTATATAAGTATAAAATGACAAAGAACTCCACAAAATTGCACTTTATACCTACGAATTTACAAATGCAGGAAAGTGGTCTAGCTTATTAAGCTCGAATATGAGTTTACCCATAAATCAAGTCGTGCTCGAGCATTTGGAAATTGCTATTCAAAATAGACTCAAGCCTGAATTCCGATACTCGATTGAGCTCAAGTCCGAGTTTCAAGCACCAAGCACACGAGGCTTGGCACTATGGGGACCAGATTACATTCCTAGTTGACATTTCGGCAGACGGCTCTCGCACCGTCTCTTATATTCTGCTTTAGGAGCGGTTTGAGCCGTCCCAACCGAAACGAAAGAGCAGGGGCAAAATCCTGGAAGGGCTATTTAGCACGGGGTAGCCGCTGCCCTCGACGTCCTTACGGACAGCAAACAACCCGTCCCTAAAACCTCAGCGATGGACTATGGGAAACACCTGCGCGAGGACGCTCAGCGACCCGCTGAGCGTCCATGAAGGACGGTTTTGCTCGTCCTTTGTCCATCATTTAGCAGCGGGGTACGTATGACCATGCAACATGCATACCTCCTATAGACTTTTATAGAACGAGCTGCTACTTTTCGAACATTTTATTATGCACTGTAACGTAGTCAACGGACTGTGGTCAGAATTCCTATATTGTTGGCTTTTTCTCCAGTAATTCCGATACCTCTTTTTAATTCTTTTGGCCAAGTCCAGTAATTCCAATGCTCTTCTCGTCCTAGTTTTCCCTCTTTTTCTCAATCAACAACTCTCAGACTGAAGGATAAACGGTCTTTTATCGCTTGAAGGCCTAGAGATTTTTTGTTAGCATTGTATGTAAGCGGAAAATTGCAGAGACTAGTCTTGTATTGTTGCGTGTTACTCAAAAGAAGGGCTAGGCATGCTGCAGAAAGTGGGATTCAAGTTGAGCAATAGTGGAAGAGGAAAAAAGAAAAATCCTAGAAGAGGGTCACCATTTTCTTTGCATGAACTTAATTTTTTTTTTTTTACATTTCCACAATTCTTTTTTTTTTCCATTAATCATATGGGGTTGATCTAGAGCTAAGCGCATTGTCATTCTTTCAGCTTGGGAACTGGTGGTTGCGAGTTTGGAAACTGCTTTGGAAACTCATTTCACTAGGGGGGCACCGCCGTGATGCGGGTGAGTTGATGTGCTAGCTCTCTTCCAGAGTGGTGGTTGTGCCCTTGATTTGCATAAGAAAAAAGAAATAATTTCTCATTTCTGATAGATGCCATTTTTTGAGTAGGCAGCTTCAGGTTCAGCCATTTTGCATGGTGCAAAAAAAAAGGAGACAAAAGAATAAGCAGAATAAGTATAATAAAAATAATGTTCTTTGGATATGGTGCAGCCACACCCACTTAATCATGTGAGAGGTATTACAACATAAGGCCAAAAGTTGGAAAAAGGAAAGCCAAAAAGAATACAAGTAAAAAAGATGGGTGAGGACCGAGGTAGAGAGAAGATATCATTGTGTGGTGATGGGGAGGTGAAGTGATTCATCAGGGCTTCAGGTAGAGGGAACCAGATAAGCAGATTCTCAACTATGAAACTAGGATCATATGTTTCTGCACATGCCTCCATTTTTCACGGGTTTTTTCTTCTGTGATAAGAATGTGTGATATCAAGAAATCCTGGCCGGATTGCTAAAAAGATAAGGTCTCTAATTTCTTCTACTCAACGCTTTCTGTTTGATCATCGGTGCGTACATCCTTCATTGCAATATCTGGACAATAATTCACATCTAAGAGTCCATCAACAAGCAGGGATCGAGAATTTTTTTTTTCCTTTTTTTGTGAAGTCAATGATGCGATGTGAGCGCATTTGCGTCATGACACGTGAGGAAATCTTTGGAGAAAACTATGATGGGATATTATATGATAAAGTATGTCATATTCGGGTTCCAAAATTCCAAAACTAAGATTAGTTGATTGAGTTTGGAGAAGTGTTCTACTTATAAATACTTTCATTCATATAATCTTGAGGATTATCGATGGAAAAAGAAAAAAAATTACATTCGGTTTTCTTTTCTTTAGTTAGTATCATATTGTATGTAGGAAAGATTTTGCACATTGGAAAGTCATCCAGATCTTGGTCAAGAGATTCGAGAGGAATTCACAACTCTTGAACGCTTGATTACTCCTACGGGTTTATGTTGAGCACCTCATATTCCTCATTTTTCATGAAATTTAAGTTCGAGTCCAGCATGACACTTGTCTAAATGATATGATATACTTATGTTGTTGATCCGTTTCCTAATAGTTTAAGTTCTTTAGACGATTAACGTGGTATTAGAGCACAAGCTAATAGTTCAAATGCTAGCATGATCTCTTATTTTTCTCTTAACTGTTATGACTGTTATATATTTTGCATGTATATGGAGGTAATCAAATATATTATTACTTCATCTTCTAACAGTCTTAAATTTTTGAAAAAATCGACTCATCTAACAACACTAATCAAGGGCGGTTTGCTAATTACTCAATTCAACTGTTGGTCACTGTACTGTATATAATATGAAAATTAAAGTCATGTCACTTTAATCTATCATTCCTCTAAAGCTAAGATTGCAAGAACTTTTTATTATCTTGCCTATTTACTTAATGCTCGACATTTGCCACTCACAATAGTATGACTAAATCAAAATTGAAACCCATTGACATGTTTCGAGTGTCTTTTATAAAATTATATGATTGGATTAGACAAAATTTCCGTTAAATTTAGTGATAACTCAAACTATATATATCAATTCAAATTAGATGATATTAACATACGAAAAGAGTAATCACCATCCTTTGTCCGTCTTGAGTAGTTGATCCCACACAATTCATAATCTTTAACTCAAGCAGTTCCTCTCTCTCTCTCTCTCTCTCTCTCTCTCTCTCTCTCTACTCCTCCTCTTCCTACTCCTCCTCCTCCTCCTCCTCCTCCTCGATTCTTCGATCTTGAATGCTCAAAAAAGTGAAAAAGACACCTGAGAAAACCAAAAGAAAGTGGTCTTCCACTAATCGTTTGTTTTGTTAACGTAGGACCAACTAGGGTTTTCACAAGACCATAACTGTTTGTATGTATGTCGTCTTTTGGTTGATGTCTCCCAAAAAAGATTCATATTTTCTCTAAGCATATACATGGTTGTCATGTCTGATATCAAGAGCACACAAAAATACACCGCCTTATCGACATTGTGTGATTAATATTTTAGTGAACACGATTTTAAATAAAAGAAAGTGGTCTTCCACTATCGTTTGTTTTGTTAACGTAGTACCAGCTAGGGTTTTCACAAGACCATAACTGTATGTACGTAAGTCATCTTTTGGTTGATGTCTCCCAAAAAAGATTCATATTTTTCTCTAAGCATATACATGGTTGTCATGTTTGATATCAAGTGTGTAAACGCTAGTACGAGCACCTAGAGGGGGTGAATAGGTGCGAAAACAATTTTTGCCAAGTAAACCAGAAATTATAATTTCAAATCTGTTTAGCAATAGACTTTAAAATGGAAATTAGACTCGAACAATTAAATAGAGTTACGATCAAGGTAAAAGGGTTCAAGGAAGAGAATAAGAACACAAGGTTTATAGTGGTTCGGCTTAATCCAAGCCTACGTCCACTCTCTCGCACCGACAGCCCACCGGCTGGATTCCACTATGAATCAAAAGAGTCGTTACAGTATCACTTCTTTGATTCCACAGTGTAGAGACTCTACTACACTTCCTCAAGGCTTTACAGAATTATACTCTCTCTTTTGAGTACAAGTTTACGCTCAACAATTGAATTGATAAAGAACAAGAAGCTTCAGACTTTGGAATTTATCTATCTCGCACTTACTCAAATAACCAGAGCGTCTTCCTTATATACTCCTCCATGCCTTCATAACCGTTGGCACCTTCCAAATGAGTTCTTCCAATCTACTCGTTGGACAGAATCAATTAGGGAGATCTCGAGTTACTTAAGGAATGTGAAGATAGCCCACCAATCCTGCTCGCCCATACAATCAGGATCTAGGTTTCCATAAGTAGAACCTTCCAAGTATATTTCGCCAATCAACGAATCCAATTTATTCAAATTTGAATCAAACCGAATAATCGATCTTTTGAGGAGCTATCTCCAGCCGTGAGATCTTCTATAACCGCTCGAATCAAATCCCTAAAGAAATACTTGAATCTGGATAAATCTTCTTCGTCGGTCTAGAAACGCGTCAATGAGGGCGGACTTTACATCTTGAGTCTCGGTGGTGCAGCGATCTTCAGACTTTGACGATCTTCAGACTTTAACGGAAGAGTCTGCGAGTCTTCAGACTTTGTTGAGTGAGTCTGCAAGTCTTCAGACTAGACTGAAAAATGTTTTGTCGACATCAAAACAAGTAAGGAAGTTTTCTCCAACAAAGTGCGCACAAAAATACACCGCCTTATCGACATCGTGTGATTGATATTTTAGTGAACACGATTTTGATTAAAACCAAATCGGGAAGTTTTGATAGCTATTGAACAGCCCATATGCCACTTGCTCCCGCAGCTATCATGCCAATTAGGATTCGACACATTGCCGACCTCGAGATCGAATCATATCGGCTAGGTGTTGACGTGGCGGGCGGCTAAAAGCATCAACATCAACTCATCTTATGATTTGTGAAACCTCGAATTCATCGTGAGACTTCTTGTTTCTAGCTCTTGGCTCTAGATGAAGATTAGCGAATCAACTGGAGGGGGAATGTTTTGTAGCTATATCGATTTATTTAGAGGTTACACAACCTACCCATCCTAGGATTGACCCAAAGTGGTGAGGGATTTTCTCATGTTTTCAGTTCAAGAACCAAGGATTGGGTATTCGACTCCTACTCAAGATAACTTAGAGTTAAGTAGGGGTCATGATGACTCGGAGAAGAATTTTGTCCACCTAATTTTGTTGATAGTGGAAATTTTTGGGTGGACACCGATCCCGTGATTTTTTATTTCCTCACACCGAGGAGGTTTTCCACTTAAAAAAAAAAGATCTTGTGTTTGCGTGCTTGATATTTATTTTGCTCTACTATATCAGTTCATATTAGGTTTATACAAAATGAGAGATTATTTTACCGCATTAATCTGATATTGTCCGGATTGTTACTATTCTCCCATTAATGCATGCACTGGTGGTAGTAGAGGTAAACATGGACAACACTAACTGCATTTCCAATGCATTCAATGAACACACAGAGGATGGACATTGTGGCTTAATAGTATTTTCCCCATGTCTTGGGAGAAACGTGTTTGCCAAACGCATTCAAGATGTGAGCATTAGGGCTAGTGGTCTCATATAGTCTATATTTTGTACCATTCTTGGTACAAGTCACGGCACCATCCATATACAAACTCGCTAAAATTTCAAGTGCATGATATTTGTGTCTTTAATCCACCAATCCGATGCATGATAGAATTAAATTGTCACATCAACAAAGAGAATAAAAGGTGGCAGAGCCGATGATGCTGAACTCGCTATTATAGGGGGGGACCCCACGAAAGAGAGCAAAGCAAGACAAGACATTGATTGAGTTGACTGCATGCAAAAGCTTTCAGCGGAAGAAGAGGCTTATAATTTCAGAAATGAACAGGAAGAGAGTAAGAGAGGGTTTTGATCTAGGGCAAAGGTCGGTTTCAATTTTGGAGCAATGAGCAATGGTCCAATCACCGCTCGCCACCCCCTAGAGCATGGGCAATTCTTGTGCGCTTGCGAATGCCAATTCAGCAGAGACCCGAGTGAGCAGCAAGCCACTCAAAACCCAATCTTATTTTCAAATTTGGCCAGGCTTCAAAACCTAATTAAAATAATTAAAAATAATATCGCAATGGGACAATTGACAACATTGGAAATATAAAAACATATGTATATGTAACATTGGTTCTTTTTTTCTGAAACCCTTCCACTTGTTCTGACATGTTGGTCAATATAAGTGAAAGTTTTTGGTGACAGATTCCTTTTGTTGTATAGTTTGTGATTCAAAGTCAATATATTACTAACCTTATTAAAAAAACAGTATTTTTTTAGTTCATTTTCTTTCCCCCTCACGAGATAATACCATGTGTCCAACTTATCTTGATCCTTTCCACACCAATTTTTTTTATTTCTAAAGTCCAACTCATTCCTATTCCTCTCTCCTTCTCTTATAGCACAACCCCATAGACGGCCATGTCCCTCGCTGTCCTCGATCACCAGACCGACGACAACCACCGCAAGTATCATTGTATGTAAGCGGAAAATTGCAGAGACTAGTCTTGTATTATTGTGTGTTACTCAAAAGAAGGGCTAGGCATGCTGCAGAAAGTGGGATTCAAGTTGAGCAATAATGGAAGAGGGGAAAAAAATTCCCAGAAGAGGGTCACCATTTTCTTTGCATGAACTTAATTTTTTTTTTAACATTTCTACAATTCTTTCTCTTTTTTTTTTTTTTTCCATTAACCATTTGGGGTTGATCCAGAGGTAAGTGCATTCTCATTCTTTCGGCTTGGGAACCGGTGATTGCGAGTTTTGAAATTGCTTTGGAAACTCATTTCACTAGGGGGGCACGGCTATGATGCGAGTGAGTTGATATGCTAACTCTCTTCCAGATAGCCACCTTGTGGTTGTGCCCTTGATTTGCATAAGAAAAAAGAAATAATTTCTCATTTCTGATAGATGCCATTTTTTGAGTAGGCAGCTTCAGGTTCAGCCATTTTGCATGGTGCAAAAAAAGGAGACAAAAGAATAAGCAGAATAAGTATAATAAAAATAATGTTCTTTGGATATGGTGCAGCCACACCCACTTAATCATGTGAGAGGTATTACAACATAAGGCCAAAAGTTGGAAAAAGGAAAGCCAAAAAGAAAACAAGTAAAAAAGATGGGTGAGGACCGAGGTAGAGAGAAGATATCATTGTGTGGTGATGGGGAGGTGAAGTGATTCATCAGGGCTTCAGGTATAGGGAACAAGATAAGCAGATTCTCAACTATGAAATTAGGATCATATGTTTCTACACACGCCTCCTTTTTCATGGATTTTATCTTCTGTGATAAGAATGTGTGATATCAAGAAATTCTAACCGGATTACTAAAAAGATAAGGTCTCTAGTTCTTCTACTTAATGCCTTCTGTTTGATCATCGGTGCGTACAGCCTTCATTGCAATATCTGGACAATAATTCACATGTAAGAGTCCATCAACAAGCAGGGATCGAGAATTTTTTTTTCCCTTTTTTTGTGAAGTCAATAATGCGATGTGAGTGCATTAGCATCATGACACGTGAGGACATCTTCGGAGAAAACTATAATGGGACATTATATGATAAAGTTTGTCACATTCGGGTTCCGAAATTTCGAAACTAAGATTAGTTGATTGAGTTTGAGGAAGTGTTCTACTTATAAATACTTTCATTCATATAATCTTGAGGATTATCGATGGAAAAAGAAAAAAATTACATTCAATTTTCTTTTCTTTAGTCAGTATCATATTGTATTTAGGAAAGATCTTGCACATTGGAATACAAGTTCACCTCTTCAAACCACTTTTCCAAAAATTAGGTCATCCACATCTTGGTCAAAAGATTCGAGTGGAATTCACAACTTTTGAACGCTTAATTATTCCTAAGGGTTTATGTTGAGCACCTCATATTCCTCATTTTTCATGAAATTTAAGTTCGAGTCCAGCACGACACTTGTCAAAATGATACGATATACTTATGTTGTTGATCCATTTCCTAATAGTTTAAGTTCTTTAGACTGTTAACGTGGTATTACAGTACAACACCAATCAAGGGCAGTTTGCTAGTTGCTCAATTCAACTATTGGTCACTGTACTCTATATCATCTGAAAATTAAAGTCATGTCACTTTAATCTCTCATTCCTCTAAAGCTAAGATTGCAAGAACTTTTTATTATCTTGCCTATTTACTTAATGCTTGACATTTGCCACTCACAATAGTATGACTAAATCAAAATTGATACCCATTGACATGTTTCGAGTGTCTTTTGTAAAATTATATGTTTGGATTAGACAAATTTCCATTAAATTTAGTGATAACTCAAACTATATATATCAATTCAAATTAGATGATCTTAAATACGAAAAGAGTAATTGTTGGGAAAATATGGCTTCGAATTGGGTAGATTAATGAAGTCGGATCTTTGGAGTAATCAAGTCAGATTTTGAGGCATGATATCACTTTCTTTAAGGATTTATTTGCCCCACAAAGTTGCTAATGGTCACCGGAAAATTTCCTCCAGGATCCAACAAAGTCTCAAATGAGAATACTAGATAGCAATTTTAGTATTTCTCCAGGATCTCTCATGGGAAACAATTGGAACAATGGCTATAATTTCTCTCGAAAGAAAACGAAAAATGGAAGAAGACGTGTTTGATCTCAAAACAAACGTACTTATCTTTGTCTTTTGAATAGAGGCAACCCTTCAAAATGTTGCAAAAGAACAAAGGCAACCTTTTGGAAAAGGTTGCAAAATGAACAAGTACGTCTCAAAGGTTACGTTGAAAAGATATAAAAAATTCGAAATTAAATAAATAATAAATAAAAATAACTATAACTTTTCGTGAATAGTCGTACTGTTTCAACAAGACTTTATAGTTAATTTTTATAGAAATAAATCCGAATTTTTTCAATAAATAAAAATAATGATCGTTGGTTAATGCCAAATCTCGTTCACGTATGCACTCACATCTTTTCGATGTGGGACAAGGCACTTCTTTATTTGTTTTATAAACAAACTACCAACAATCCCCCACTTTTGTTTATAAAACATAATTAGAAAATAAAACGTTAGAAATATACAGCCAAAATCTCCATGAGATTAATATACATATATAAAGGTCTCTTTCGAGTTAAACCTTTACTTAGTGCAAGTATCTCAAAGTTCTATCAAAGTGACAAGTAGCTCGGCTTTAAACTTGTACTTTTATATAATAGAACCGGACATACCGCACATACACTAACATCTTGTTTCAGCGAGAAATTCTATATTACTTCGCACTATTATGACCTTGTGCTTGATCCTGTTTCATGAGCTCTCTAGAAAGTAACCCTAACTTTCGTAAGAAGCGACACCACTTCTAAGCTCATATAGGTGAAGTATCTACCATGTGTTTCTGTTACTATTAACACAGTACAAATTTGTACTATACTTCATTAAGAATTTAATTCAACCTATAAAACGTAACAGACGATACTAACTTCTCATATCAGGACTACGTCAGTATCAAACAATCACATTTAATAACTTGTTCTTACCCATTAAACCTTGTAACTAGTGATATTCTAGAAAAAGGTTGGGTTACCATTATTGGTGATTTCAATTAAAGGGCTTCAGCCCTGTTTCATATGAGATCATTTTTACCATGTCTATTAGTAAAGCCTTTGTCGAGGAATCAATAAGATTATTACTTGACCTCACGTAGACAATTGTTAGGGTACTATCTTTAATCAATTGTCTCACATATTCTAGTTTTAGACTAATATGTCTAGACTTACCATTATAGGTGCTACTAGAAACTATTGCCAAAGTAGCCTAACTGTCACAATGAATAGAAATAGGAGGCATAAGACTAGACCATAATTTAATATTTAACAACAAATTCCTAATACATTCGGCCAATTTCCTAGTTGCCGCTAAAGCAACAAATTCAGATTATATCATTGAGTAAGTTATGTATTTTTGTTTCTTGCTCATCCAAGAAACAACACATTTAGGTAATGTGAAAATTAATCCATTAGTGGATTGTTTATCTCTCACACTTGTAATCCAACTAGCATTGGTATATCTTTCTAATATAGCTGCATTATTATAGAACAATAAAATAACTCTCAAATGTTCTATATTTGGATTACTAGTATACTTACTTAACTTGCACAAAACAGGTTTAGTTTAATGCATCGCATATATTAAAGACCTTATAGTACTAACATATTATAATTGTGCTATTGCTTTACTAGTATTATAATTTAATTTAATACTGAATCAATTGGAGTACACATTTCTTTGAAGCCAAGATGTTTAAATTTATTTAACATCTTTTTCATGTCATCACTTTGGCTTAAAGAATAACCCCCACTATTTTATTTATTTTTAATTTTAACACCCAATAAAGTATCTATTTCACTCAAATCTTTCATTTTAAAATGAAAGTTAGATACTTTTTTGTCTTAATGACTCCAATCACATTGGCTCCATAGTCCCCTTTAAATACCCCCACTTCAAGACTATTTTAAGAGGTAATAAATTGAAATTATGCATCATCAAATTTTCATCCTCGATGAAATACATACATCAAAATAGAAAACCAATGCAATTCTACTCTCTTGACTCATTTATGCTATTCCATAGAATCAAATCTATGAGGGGCAAGGACAGGATTGTATAATTGTTGAAAAAGAAAGGGCAAAAGGGTAAAAGGAGCCGCGGGGACTTGCACGCGCACGGTCCAATGCGCAGACGCATACAACGCACACGCCTGGCAACTGCCACGCGTGGAGGATCCACGTGCGCAGCAGTTGAGCGCGCGTGAGAGCGCATGGCCCGTGGGTTCCACGCTTCTGCAATTGCAGTGTGCGCGTGAAGCCCACGCGCCTTCTCCCTCGAGCACAGAAGCAATTTTTCGCTGGTTTTGGCTGTTTTCAGCCGCGATTTCGCCACCGTTTCTTTTCCGGTAGCCCATCCCAGACACAAATAAATAATAGGTTTTGGAGAGCATGCAGATATGGCCTCATGGGTCCAAGTTTCGACGAAAATAAGCAAGAAATCAGCCCTCAAATCAAAAGAAAATTTCCCAAAATGCAATTCTTTAACCACCGCGACTTCAGCCGCCCGATTAGCCTCCGGCGAACACCAGTATGCCGGAGTAACTCATGGCTAATGTTCCTCATGGCGGTGCAACCGTACAAGTCCGAAATCGAGGGGTGGGTCGCTGGAATTTGCCTGGAATCGGCAAGTTTCTCTCTTGGCCTCAAAACTCCAAATATTGTTCATCTTAAAAAATGTCCGAAAATATACCAAAAATTTGACAAAATAATGCAGAGACATTAATCTTGGCTTTGATACCAAATGTAAGACATAAAAAATAAATGCGGAAACCAGGATCAATTATAGACAAACATTTCAGTGCGCTTCATCCTCTTGATTCCATTGTTGCGAAATAAATCCTTAAAATTGTTGGGAAAATATGGCTTTGAATTGGGTAGAATAATGAAGTTGGATTTTTAGATTAATCAAGTCGGACTTTGAGACGTGATATCACTTTTTTAAGGATTTATTTGCCCCACAAAATTGCTAATGGTCACCGGCAAATTTCTTCTATGATACAACAAAGTCTCAAATGAGAATACTAGATATCAATTCTAGTATTTCTCCAGGGTCTCTCATGGGAAACAATTGGAACAATATTTGTAGTCTCTCAAAAAATGGAAGAAGATATGTGTTTGATCTCAAAACAAGCGTACTTATCTTTGTCTTTTGAATAAAGCAACCCTTCAAAAGGTTGCAAAAGAACAAAGGCAACCTTGCGGAAAATGTTGCAAAATGAACAAGTACGTCTCAAAGGTTACGTTGAAAAGACATAAAAAATTCAAAATTAAATAAATAAAAAATAAAAAATAACAGTAATTTTTCGTGAACAGTCGCACTGTTTTAACAAGACTTTATAGTTAATTTTTATAGAAATAAATCCGAATTTTTTCAATAAATAAAAATAATGATCGTTGGTTAATGCCAAATCTCGTCTACATGCGTACTCACATCTTTTTGATGTGAGACAATGCACCTCTTTATTTGTTTTATAAACAAACTACCAATGATAATCACCATCCTTTATTCATAGTCTTTAACTCGGCAGTTCCTCTCTCTCTCTCTCTCTCTCTCTCTCTCTCCTCCTCCTCCTCCTCCTCCTCCTCCATTCTTCGATCTTGAATGCTCAAAGAAGTGAAAAAGATCTCTCTCTCTCCTCCGCCTCCTTCTCCTCCTCCTCCTCCATTCTTCGATCTTGAATGCTCAAAGAAGTGAAAAAGACACCTGAGAAAAGCAAAAGAAAGTGGTCTTCCACTGTCGTTTGTTTTGTTAACGTTGTACCAGCTAGGGTTTTCACGGGACCAAAACTGTCCATACGTATGTCGTCTTTTGGTTGATGTCTCCCATAAAAAGATTCATATTTTTCTCTAAGCATATACATGGTTATCATGTCCGATATCAAGTAAGACACCGAGAAAAGCAAAAGAAAGTGGTCTTCCACTTTGTCGTTTGTTTTGTTAACGTTGTACCAGCTAGGGTTTTCACGGGACCATAACTGTTCGTACGTATGTCGTCTTTTGGTTGATGTCTCCCAGAAAAAGATTCATATTTTCTCTAAGCATATACATGGTTATCATGTCCGATATCAAGTGCACACAAAAATACACCGACTTATCGACATCGTGTGATTGATATTTTAGCGAACACAAGTTTGGTTAAAACCAAATGGGGAAGTTTTGATAGCTATTGAACAGCCCATATGCCACTTGCTCCCGCAGCTATCATGCCAATTAGGATACGACACATTACCGACCTCGAGATCGAATCATATCAGCTAGGTGTTGACGTGGCAGAACTGGCTGAAAGCATCAACATCAACTCATCTTATGATTTGTGAAACCTCGAATTCGTCGTGAGACTTCTCGTTTTTAGCTCTTGGCTCTAGATGAAGATTAGCGAATCAACTGGAGGGGGAATGTTTTGTAGCTATATCGATTTATTTAGAGGTTACACAACCTACCCACCCTAGGATTGACCCAGTGGTGAGGGCTTTTCTCATGTTTTCAGTTCAAGAACCAAGGATTGTATATTCGACTCCTACTCAAGATAACTCAGAGTTAAGTGGGGGCCATGATAACTTAGAGAAGAATTTTGTCCACCTAATTTTGTTGATAGTGGAAATTTTTGGGTGAACTCCAATCCCGTGGTTTTTTATTTCCTCACACCAAGGAGGTTTTCCACTTAAAAAAAAAAAGATCTTGTGTTTGCTTGCTTGATATTTATTTTGCTCTACTATATCAGTTCATATTAGGTTTATACAAAATGAGAGATTATTTTATTCCGCCGCATTAATCTGATATTGTCCGGGTTGTTACTATTCTCCCATTAATGCATGCACCGGTGGTAGTAGAGGTAAATATAGACAACACTAACTGCATTTCCAATGCATTCAATGAACACACAGAGGATGGACATTGTGGCTTAATAGTATTTTCCCCATGTCTTAGGAGAAACGTGTTTGCCAAAGGCATTCAAGATGTGAGCATTAAGGCTAGTGGTCTCATATAGTCTATATTTTGTACCATTCTTGGTACAAGTCACGGCACCATCCATACACAAACTCGCTAAAATTTCAAGTGCGTGATATTTGTGTCTTTAATCCACCAATCCGATGCATGATAGAATTAAATTGTCACATCAACAAAGAGAATAAAAGGTGGCAGAGCCGATGATGCTGAACTCGCTATTTAGGGGGGGACCCCACGAAAGAGAGCAAAGCAAGACAAGACATTGATTGAGTTGACTGCATGCAAAAGCTTTCAGCGGAAGAAGAGGCTTATAATTTCAGAAATGAACAAGAAGAGAGTAAGAGAGGGTTTTGATCTAGGGCAAAGGTCAGTTTCAATTTTGGAGCAATGAGCAATGGTCCAATCACCGCTCGCCACCCCCTAGAGCATGGGCAATTCTTGTGCGATTGCGAATGCCAATTTAGCAGAGACCCGAGTGAGCAGCAAGCCAGCCTTCGGAACCTAATTAAAATAATTAAAAAAATTACCGCAATGGGATAATTGACAATATTGGAAATACAAAAAACATATGTATATGCAACTGATGTTATCATAGATATGTGACTATTAATAATTTATGCTATCGCATGCCTATGTGATTTACTATACTACAGTATTCTAAACCTCTTATAAGATGAATGAATATCAACGGTCTTTATTTTTTTATTCATTTTCTTTCCCCTATAATACCATGTGTCCAACTTATCTTGATCCTTTCCACACCAAATTTTTTTATTTCTAAAGTCCAACTCATTCCTATTCCTCTCTCCTTCTCTTATAGCACAACCCCATAGACGGCCATGTCCCTTGCTGTCCTCGATCACCAGACCGACGACGACCACCGCAAGTATCACCACCAGGCCACCGCCAACAATGATGGCGTGCATGTCTCACTCTCCGTTCTCTAGTCGCATCTTTGTTCTCTTTTTGCTCTCACGTCACCCCCTCACGTCTCTCTCTTTCTCTCTCTCTCTCTCTCTCTCTCTATCACAGGGCGAGCTCAAGGGCGTCAAGTTCATCGCCTATGCGGAGCTCGGCCCAGCATTTCAAGTCCCTCCCTCGTCGGTGTCAATGAGCTGCGCATCGATGGCGATAAATCTATATTTTGATGCCTCTAAATATGGAGTGGAGGGATTGAGCCTCTAGATCCAGAGGCTAGCAGCAAAATCAACGGCCTCGAGGCCTCAAGGGCCACCTAAAGGTCGTCAACGTCTCAACGGCGGGCCGATGCTAGGGAAGACAACGATTATACTTGTGAGGTGGGCAATGCATGAGATGGAGGGTTTCGGCGGAGATGGCTAGTTAAATAATGGGAGGACAACGACAATGGACACAGGGGTTCGAAAGAGATAGAGGAGTCATGCTTGAATATATGGGATTGAATTTAAGCGGTGAACACCCAAATGAGATAAAACGTGTGACAACGATCTCGTGATGGGAAGAAGATACGGGTATATGAATAGTTATAGGGACTGCATCCAAGATCATTTTCATCCCTACTTTTGGCTATTTGACCATATTCATATGCATGTTTGATTGATGTGATACTCTGAAATTGTGGTCCGCTATTCACAATGGCACAAA
The DNA here is from genome assembly GCA_014182365.1 of Eucalyptus tenuipes. Classification (NCBI taxonomy): domain Eukaryota; kingdom Viridiplantae; phylum Streptophyta; class Magnoliopsida; order Myrtales; family Myrtaceae; genus Eucalyptus; species Eucalyptus tenuipes. Next base: position 28,707,860 of record CM024543.1, on the reverse strand, counting down.
TGCTAAAAAAGACAACTAACTAAAGTTGATGTAGATTACATTAAATGAATGCCTACTCTATTAGCAAGTAGGTTAAAAGAAGAACATTTCGAATTTAAAAGAAAGAGCAGTATCTAATCCAGCTTGCTAATGATAACAACTGACCTGAAATCTATTTTTCTCAAAGAACAACATAGATAACAAGATCTAGCTAGGTGTATCTAAACACGATTTTCTTTGTTATAGGAGAAATGATACAAGAATATGGGAGTGCGCAAATGCAGAAGTTCACTATCAATTGAAGCTTCAACATATATCAACAATCATCCATTCGATTTGAAATAAAACAAAACACCGGCAAAAGAGATGATCAAGAAATTGAAATGTTTAGTTAACTCAATAATCCACTCCTTGTCTCCCGCATGATTATGTTGATAAAGGTTATCTGCAATATAATAAAACACTAAGTTTGTTAGGACGCATGTATGAGTGACTTATGTAAGAGAAATTCCACATTGGAGAATTGATGTGATGTGGAGTAGTTAATATATCCTAATTGACCTATAATTCATTGTTTTAAGCTTTTGAGTGAACTTGCGTTTAACTAGATATATTGACGGGATCGAGCTTGGGCTCCTTTTTGGTGATCTCTTTAGATGAACGTATCGGATTGTTGCTGCGCGCTCCTAACAAACGGTATCAAAGCCGATAGTTGGAATTTCTAGACAAGTGGACATTGTGGTGTAGCAACGCGGGCCCATAAGGATGAAATTGGGTTAGAAGGACACCTAAATTATGGGGGAGCAGACCTAATGGTGAGCTCATCACACAATTTTCGAATAGGTAGGCATTGTAGTGTAACAATGTGGGCCCATAAGGATGAAATTGGGCTAGAAGGACACTTGAATTAAGGGGAAATAGACCTAATGGTGAGCTCATCATACGTGAGGGGGAGATTATTAGGATGTACGTGTAAATGAATTGTGTTAGAAAAATCTCTCATCAGAGAATTGATATGGTGCAAAATAGTTAATATATCATAGTTGGTATATAACTCATTGGCTTAAGCTTTTGAGTAAAGATAAGTTTGACTGAATATATTGACAAGCTGGGTCTTGGGCACCTTCTTGGCGATCTCTTCAATTGAAGGTAATGGAATTCTACTGCGCGTTCCCAACAGAGATTACTAAAATCAAGCATGCAATATTTGTTCCAAAAAGTTTAAGCTATTTAGCCTAAAAGCTTAAACTATCATAGTACCATCACGTCTTTTTCGATATTTAAATATTCCCTCACTAAAAGCTAGTAGTAAGAAGATTTTAAAAGTGCAAATCGACATATACATGTAGCGAAAGAATGTTTAATCCTATCACATCGATATAAATAAAATAAGACTTGTAAACAAGCGAAAAGAGAATACGAATTTTGTCCATAGTGTCATCCCGTCACATCGATATAAATGAAATAAGACTTGTAAACAAGCGAAAAGAGAATAGGAAATTTTGTCCATAGTGTCATCCAAGTTGATCACCTAGTTATCCCATTCGAAACCAAATCGTCTTATTCGAAATTTGTTTTCATATCTTGGGGAAAATGAAGAAAATATCTAATAATGCAAGGGGAATGATGAACCTAAAACTTGGGAGCGGTCGACATACATGTGCAGCTATGTGCAAGAGGAGGAATTGTTTTAACAAAAACAGCGAAGGGTGCCACCTCACCGTTTTTTTTAGGTCTTGTAGCGAGGATTTCCCCAGCAAAGAAAGCGGGGGACCGGGCCCACACATCACGTGGGGGTGGCGCTTCTGTAGCTAATTGGCGCAAATCAAACCGCCCAAAAAAATCAGAAAAAGGAAAAAAGCTCAACCATGACAAAACGAGGTCATTTGCAAAATCTCCTCTAATCCCCTCTCCACCAATAATTTATCTCCCACGTGGGACTCTTGACCCCACCATTTTCTCTCTTTTTTTCTAAATTATTTTTAGTTTTTATTTTATTTCTCAACATTTATTTTTTTTGGGCCATTGGCATCTCCCCCCTTTTATATGTGAAGCCACATACGCATCGTGTTGCACCGAGTCTCCCAACTTGGGTCGTCAACGTTCGTTTAGATCATTAGTTTTCACTTTCTCGTCGATCTCAACACACGGGTTAGCGAGTTGAAAGATCAGCTGATCTTGTTCCATGGGGGATTCGTCGTCTGCTTCGTATATTCACATGGTCAGTCCTCCGCCGATAAGTTTTGGCAGAGAGAAGACAAAAGGATCTGCTGATTGACTCTTTCCTCTTTAATCTTTATGCTCTCTTGTTTAACTTCTTTGTGCTTTTAATTCGTATCGTGCCTCTGCAGAACATGCTGTTGTTTATCGGCTCTCCCTTTCTTGATCTTCTTGTGCCCTTTCGATCCTTCTTCCTTTTCTTTCTCTTCGTGGATGAGATCATCGACCCCTTCGTCTTTTCATTTCTTTCTTCCTGTCTTTATGTGCTCGGTTTGCTTTGTGATGATGAGTTGCCTATGCCAATGATAGGTCCATCACCTGATAGAGAACTGTTTGATCTTTCGGATGAGTAAGGAAGAATGCATGGAAGCCCTCTCCAAGCATGCAAATATCAAACCTGTCATAACCTCCACCGGTCAGCTTCTTATTCCTTCCTCTTCTTGTATTATTTCAGAAACCATCCTTATTTTTTCTTCTTCTCCCTCTCTAAATACATATATGTTTTGGCACTGCAGGTAATTGAATCTTAATTCATCATCAGTGAGCTTGCTAACAAGAACGAAGGCAATTCGGAATCATACTAGCTTACAAATATCAAACAAAAGTAAACCCTATTGAAAAGATTTATTAAAACAGAATCCTTGTCGTGAAACCTACCGCTCATATACTTCCACCTTGTTCATAGAAATGTCTGATATCTTCAGCTCCTAGGGTTTCTTCGCAAATAATCTTCACTAACCTCCTGGTCTCTTTTGCATGAATAAGTTCTTGCTCAACTTTAAAACATTCTTGCACAATATACAAACACCAAGTTCTTGAGTTTTGCGTTGATAGTCAGACATGTTGAGCAGAAGGAAGCTTGCTAAACACGGGATTTTGCTAACCCCGACAGCAAGTATAAGGGAAACTTTCGATTTTCAAAGTTTTAACTTTTCTAGTAAGAATATCATCGATGATTTGTAGACTGAAACTTTTTATTGCAAAAGCTAGCCTAATAAGTAAGTATTCGTAGATCTAATGTGATGGATTCAAGTGTCACATGAAATGCTAATGAATGCAGTGTGGAATGAACTGGAGAAAGAGAACAGGGAGTTCTTTGAGGAATATGCGCAGTCTCGAAGCAAAGACGATCGAATGTCGGAGGAAGAGACGAGTCAAATGATTCAGAAGATCATCTCCTCCTCTGATTCCACCTCCAAAGATTCACACCATGACGGCGACGATGGCGATAACGGCAACAACAACCATTCAAATAAAAACGTTTAACGTATTCTCTGTTAGTATAGTAGCTACTACGAAAGCGATTTCACCTTGGTGTATGTCTTTGGTTGTCTCAATATGCCAAACCACACACACCCCAACAAGGAGTTCTTTGAGGAATATGCGCAGTCTCGAAGCAAAGACGATCGAATGTCGGAGGAAGAGACGAGTCAAATGATTAAGAAGATCATCTCCTCCTCTGATTCCACCTCCAAATATTCACACCATGACGGCGATGATGGCGATGACGGCGACGACAACCATTCAAACCAAAATGTTTAACATATTCTCTATTAGTATAGTAGCTACTACGAAAGCGATTTCACCTTGGTGTATGTCTTTCGTTGTCTCAATATGCCAAAACCACACACACCCCAACGACTCTCTCTCTCTCTCTCTCTCTCTCTCTCTCTCTGGTGGCCCATACAATGTGACGATGATCACCATATATGGAATGTACGGAAGAGCACGGAAGCTGCAATTGTCCCTAGCTAATATGATGCATTTGGTTCGATGATTGAACTTGTGCTGCAAATCTTACTGTGTAAGGAGATTTAAGTGAATGAAATTATAAGTTATGCGTGTATATATGATGTTGGTAATGGGATCATATCGAATAGTCAATTATGAAATTCCATGTTGGTTGTTGATATTGTTATAAATGATTCGATGGCTAGTGTTATTGATTTTTGACGGATCGTTTAAATATATATGGAACAAGAATATTTTTACTTATTTTGATGTATGGCTATCAATCAAGCTAGCATGACCCAAACCCCCATTCAGAATTTAAAAAGTCCGGCTAGAACCTTAATATTATGCATGCGGCACGTTCATTTACTTATCAGCGCTTGCCCTCTGTATATAGCCAACCGAGGAATCTCCTTGACATAACTTTAACATCATATTTGAGTCATAGCTCGTGAATTCTTCACCTCGTATTTGCACTGTTTATAACATTTTCCTCTATATATGTTATGTGCTTGCAATAATCTTTTCGGTCACGCGTCATTTGCAAGCTTAAGGCTCTCTCGGAAAACTTAAACGTTCAGAACAAATTCGTTGGATTATTGACTTCAACAAAGAGAATATGATTTGACTCAGACGAATTATTAGAAATATAAATGTTTTGATTGTGTGTGCCCACTCGAATCATATTTATAGATCAAACAATTTTGAGTAGATTTTTTTTTGGCCGAGATCTCTTAAATATTTACAAATGTACATGGGGAAAATTACAAAAAAAAAAAAGAGTCTTAAATGTATTTTTTTGTGTCAACTCAGTCTCAAATATTTCAATTATGTGAATTTAGTCAATCCGATTAATTTTAACCGAAAATTATTGATGTGGCAGATTAGTCAGCGTCAGCCGTCCTAACGTGGTAATACCAATGCGGAAGTGAACAATTTTTCAATTTTTTTTCCTCTTCTCATGTTTTTCTTCTTCTTTTTTTTCCCCTAACCCTAGGTCGGTGAGAACACCAGCGGATCCTTGCCAACACACAAGTGAGAGTTGACAACCCTCACTTGGTCCAGGTAAGGGTCTAGGGTTAGGTAAAAAAAAAAAAGAAGAAAAGAAAAGTAGAAAAAATCATAAAATTTTAAAAATTATCCATGTTAATATTAGCATTGCCACATAGGCTGGCTAGTCTTGAGCAGATTGTTATATCAATGATTTCTAGGCAAAAATTATTAGAACAATTAAATTGGCAAGTTATAAATATGTTTAGGACTAAATTAGTATAATTGCAAAATTTAGGGTTGAATTGTCATAAAACTTTTTTGATAATTTTCCTAATGTAGATGTAGCTTAAAAGACTCATTATATAAATTCTTTTTGATAATAAGTATAGTTTTAGGGTGCGTTTATATTATTAAAACTTTCATGGTACAGAAAAATATTTTCCATGAAATTTCTTTAAAAAAATGGTTGGTTTTCATTTATTTTGTGATTTAAGAAAATTAATTTCCTTCCCATAAGAAAGAGGAGTTTTCCTCAATCTAAACTTATTATTTTTATGTCTATAAAAAACGTTCTTCATAAATCGATTAGTTTTTAGTAATCTAAATGTCGAAAAGTGAAAAAATAATTTTCCGGAAAGGATTTTTTTTCCTCAAATAAACGGAATTTAATCATCTCCTCAGAGAAACACCTGATGCCAAACCCCGCCCGCCCACCGATGGGATCCTCACTTCCACTTCAGCAATAAGCGATCCCAATGCAGCGACGTGGCGGCGCGCCATTGGCCCATGCGATTTGCGCACGTACGGAAAGAAAGAAGGGGGCGGTTGCAATTATGCAGCGTGGGGTGCTTTCTGCCTCGCTCTTTTGCGCGAAACGATGCCTGGAATCTTCCTGTTCATTCTGTCGTCGTTTTGCGTGTGATGTTTAGTGGGGTCTAGCGGGAGGGGAATGCTTAATAAAGGAAGCGAATAATGTGGGGCTAGCGAAAAACGCCGCGTCGTTTCAATCAATTCTTTCTTATTCTGACGCACCTGAGGGCGATGGCCGACGGTCTCTCTAGCCAACACCACCCCCCGGCCCCGGAGTTCCCTTTTGGCTTAATGGTGTTTCCCAATCATGTGGAAGATATTCAGTCTGATTTAGCTCGGAAACTTAGGGGGATAAGCATGTCCTTATGCCTTTTTTTTTTTTTCCTTAGTCTTTCCTGTATAGATGGTATTAAAAAGCATCCATTCTTAGAGTGTCAATTGAGACTGTATTAAAGATTAGTAAAATCACATGACGATACGTCTTGAAATTTGAAAAGAGTACTTGTGTAAATGGCTTCCAATGGAAGTGTGTGCATCTTCGAAACACGATTAATGACTTTTAATATGGACCTACTAGATTTCATGTTGCCTTATGTAAACCAAGCAAAAATCTGAAAAAAGAAAAAAGCAAAAATAAATCTTATTAAAGAGTATTATAGGTGAGCGTGTTTCTACGATGGAATTTGGAACCTAAGAACCGGACTCTTCAATTCCAAGTCCTATCATATACATGGTAGATTTTAGGTTCCAAAAATTGGGGAACTCGTTTCAATGGATAAGTCGCAAGCTTTAAGTTGGTGAAATCTAGAACTTGTAACTTAGAATGGTTTTTGTGTTTTTTTTTTTCTTAATGTCTTAGCGTAATCCAACGATATCTCATGGCGTTGCATGATTAGTGTATAATGTAGAACCCCTAGTCTAAGCTTCCATTTTATGACTAAGATTTTTACTTTATTAGTATTTCATATTTTTTGTATGTCTAAATATAAGTTATAATTAATAAATTGTAGTAACAAGTGATGATTATTAAAAGTGATGATTTACTACCATTGTTCAATTAACAGTACAAGCATAATCTAAGTAGATCTTGCAACCGACTTTAAAACTTGTGACTATGATAGGTTTCAAGTTTCAAAAATTAAGAAACTTGTATCAATGGATAGGTTCTAAGTTCCAAATGAAATATGTACAGAGTCTAGAACCGCTTACCCTTAGTAGTAACAAGTGGTTGTCATTAAAAATAATAATTCATAATACGGGTGGAACTTGGGCGACTCGGAATCGACCCTAAAACTTATAACAAGGTAGGTTCTAAGTTTCGGGATATGTAGAGTAGATTCCAAGTTCCAAAAAATCTTGTTCAAACAGGTAGGTTTTGGGTTCCAAGTGGAACTTGTATAACCATTTTCTCTACTACGATATTGTGTTGATCATTTCTTTCTCTAGATATCTTACGATATACGACTAATTGATCAAATTACATAATCCCAGAGTGGTTGTCATCTCAAAATTCCAGGTGACATACAAAAATTTGTGTCAATCAATCATAACCTAAAATTGCTATGTTTAGTATAGCTTAAGTTCAATTCTGCCAATAAATAGTTTATTACTTGTGATGTCGTGATGGAGTAGGAATTTTTACCAATTAGCAGATTATTGGCTGTCTCATTCTTGGGAAGACTGGTTTTGCTTTGATAAAGAGTCGTAAAACAGTGATGGCTGTAGGATTGCTTCACGGTGTTGGTTTATAGATACTATATTCATAAAATGCAGATCTTGCAGTCTCTTTTTGGGATGCATTTTCTTCTTTCGTGTCATTTGATATTTTTATAAGGCTTTGAGTAGGCCTTATAACTTGATTTTTCATCCTTGACATTCTACCACTTATGCTCCATGAACAACTCAAGATGAAACTTAATGCACGGTGCCACAATGCTTTTTCATGCCATTTTAGTAGGATGTAGAGAAGATATTGAAGGTGATATACATGGCTGAATATATGGTTATAATTTTGAAGCTCTCTTGGAAGGTGAAAGCATGTCCTTTTTGTCTTTGCAAAATACAAAAGCTTTTTGGGCCCTTTATTGCTTCCCAATGTTTCTTTTAAAGAAGAAGAATGATTTTGAAGAATTTGCGTTCTAGAATATCACCGAGAGTACTTTGTGCCAATTTGAGTATAGCATATACATAAGCTTTAAATTTTTCATTTCATGACCACTCGTAATGGATCATCTCCTTTTTTGAAGAGCTTTTTGGTCCTGGGGTGTCCAGTATACTTGGTTCCATTTTTTCCAGCATACCCTACTACAGGTGAGAATTGGAGTTCTTAAGAGCAGTTTAGATGCCTGTAATTTTTTGCTCATGTTAAGAGAACTTTTGAAAGTATGCCAGTACTCTATTTGAGGCATTAGATAAGCATTTTATGTTAATTTGCGGATGAAATCTCATGTGCTATGTTGCTCTCAACCTCCTTTTCCTGATCAGCTGTAAACCATGAAAGTGATGCAAAGTCAGGTGTATCTGGAAGTGTTACAGGAATCATAATGGGCTGGGCCCTTATATTCTTGACTTCATTGTTTGAATATATACCACAGGTATGCATCCTTGTCGGCAATTGTTGTTCTTATGGATCTGCATTTATGTCGGGATGGTAGGTTTACTTTCTCTTTCTCCTAGTTTTTTTTTTTTTGTCGGTCTTACTCTATTTTTACTCTAACTCTCACTCTCAGACTTTTGCCATATCTCTTTATAAGGCGTGGGAGTCGAAACCCACACTTAAAACTAAATCGTCCCCACCTCAACTCCCTGAGAAGGTGGGGATTCGAACCCCCCACCTCCCCTTTCTATGTTGGAAGGATGGCCACTGGGGCTCTTTCTCCTAGTTTAGGAGCACACGCATGGTGATTAAATAGTGCTTTGTTTTGTAACCGATGACTTAAAGGGAAGAATTTGAGGAGGTTTATCATGTACTCTGTCATTGTCTAAGTTCTATGGTCTCCTCTTTGTTTGAAATACTAACTATTGGCTCAACATTTGTGTTATCTGCAGTGTGCACTCGCTACCATTGTGATATCTGCTGTTATGGGCCTGGTAAGCAATCCTGTTTCGATTCGTATTAAATTTGATATGAAGAACCAAGAACTAAGGAACTCTTAGAAGACTTCTACTCAGTCATCTTAGTGTGGCTGATTAAAATCGAGGAGTTCGTCTTTTCTGATGATGATGTTGTGCTGACTTCATGCTGTCATGCTGAATCACTAACTTTTCCAACATTCTGTGAAAATGGTATATGAATTGGAACTGCTGCCAGATTTTAGTTCTGTACGCAGGAGCGCGTCTACCTATAAAAGCACTGGGGGCTGTCCTAAATGAACTAACCGAGAACACATGATCTGCCGGCGCTTTTTTGTTGTTCCCCTGATTATTATCATTGATGACTATCCATTTCCGGACAGATAGCGTGACTACTTTCTTGCCTACTGTGCGAATGTTTCCAATGATGCCTTAAGATATGAAAGGATATGACTTTATCTTAACAGAGCAACCTTCTATAAAATTTTAAAATAGGATAGTGGAGTCAAAGTACTTGCCTAAAAATATTGAAAAACGTATTAAGCATGCACCCTTTTTCTTTGGAACAGTTGTTGGCCATTTTAAAGGTGGGTAAACAAACTAACTGTAATGCATAGTCAGATCAACTTGGAGTGCATTTTTTCCTATGTAAAAACATCATGTCAAAGGTGTTGATGCTGAGCTTTAAAGTGTCTGTTGTGGAACATATTGTTATGTTTTGTAATGAAAAAATATTTTGCGTATAGTCCTATGTGAGGGCTGCACCTTACAGGTTACAAATTTAGCTTGAAGACCCCTAATATTACCTCCCTTGTTTTTTCATTTGCTCCCTTCCAATCTCGCTAATGCCATCAGCCTTATTTTATTGTTTGTGTTGCACTTACGAAGATCTAGTCTTGTTTGTTTTTCATCAGCATTTCTGTTCCGGTTTGCTTGTTATCTGAGTGATAACTCTCCAAAATATCCATATATGAAGTACTAATACGCCTCAGAAGCCGATATCATCCTCCAGCTGAAATCTTTAAGTTATTAATCAATATATGCTTATTTTATCTTATCATAAACTACATAATAGATTTCGCACAAGTAAACTAGTTGTGAATTTACACTTGCCATGATTTTGCAAGTGTTAGCAACTTGGGATTTTCTGTTTAATCTGCCATCTTATGACAGAAATTGTTATCGAGATTAGTTTCATGTTCTAAATAGTTCATTGATATCCAAGTGAATGTTCACTTAATTTACTTTCTTAAAGCAAGAATTTTGAGAACTGACTTGATCTTAAAGTACGCAAAGCGGTGAAAATTACTGTTAGTTTATTTACTAATGAAATGGAAATTCAAGCCATTGCTAATTTGTACTTCAGGTGGATTATCAGGAAGCTATATTTCTTTGGCGTGTGGATAAGAAAGATTTTCTTCTTTGGACGATTACTAGCACAATAACATTGTTCCTTGGTATTGAAATTGGTGTGCTTTTGGGGTGAGTACCTGGAGCAGCGGCATTTGAGCTACTGAATTTAGATATTTATGCTGTATATACATTCATTCAGGCATAGTGGATATTATGAGCTACCTTGATGTACTTAGAGTTCAGGATGGAAATTGCTTTGAGAAGGTCACTATCGATTTTTAATAATCCCAACATTAAGCAGCTTTATCATCATAGGAACCGCTGAAGGAGCTTGGAACTTATAATCCAATTTTGACATGCTGTTGATGCTATAGATTGGTGCTTCTATTGCTTTTGACATTCTTGCATCAGCAAATCCACATATCGGTAAGTCGATTTACTTATAAGCTGCTCTATGTTTTCAGTCTTCACTGCTGCTTATCTGGTTAACAATGCCATTGCCATGTGTCCTTGTATTTCCTTCTTGTCATTGTTGTCATTTAAGTGTGAAAGCTGCTTCATTTGCTTTTCCAAATGTCTAATCTCTCTCTCTCTCTCTCTCGTGTTGTTGCGTGTCAATGTACTCCTATAACCATCTTCCTCAGGATTTCACAGCTTCTTATCTGTTTTGCAGCTGGCTTGGGGCGCCTACCTGGCATCACTGTCTATAGAAATATAGAACAGTACCCAGAAGCGTATGCCTACAATGGCATTGTTATTGTTCTGATTGATGCTCCAATATATTTTGCCAATATTAGTAACATTAAAGATCGGTAATTGTATGGCTTTGCCCTCCCTATCTGGTTCATTTTCATTCTGAACCTGTTGGTCGTTCTCATATGTCTATGAAAGGAACCATTAAGTATTCTAATGTTTCTTTTCAGGCTACGGGAATATGAAATTGAGGTCGATAAATCCACACGGCAGGGCCTAGAAGTTGATAGTGTTTATTTTGTTATTCTAGAGATGGCACGTAAGTTGTCATTTAAGTGGTGCATTTGGTTATCTATACAAAAACAATATGGAAATGATCCTTCATTAGAGTCTTTATTATGTTGAATTAATATGGAAGTGGACGTATATAATAGTTAGTTATTCTAGTCGGCTTGCAATGTATATCTCCTGTCTCTTGAAAACTTAGTTTGATCCTACAACTCAGTTTCCAAGCTAATTTTCTTCCAGGCTGGGGAAATTTATTCCAGGTGTAAACGTAATTTATCATGCACATATCTGCTGTTGATCATCATAAGTTAAATTATAGGCTTTATAGGCCTAACAATAGGTGGAGCAGTTGTGGCCTTTTTTTTTTTTGACAAAAAAATTGCCTTATTTAGGGAAAGGTTATGAAGTGTTAGTTCCATGAACCACGGACAAAGTATTCTATATTGATGTGTTTTTTCATTTATGTCAATTTATCAGAATATAGTTGAGTTGATGTTTCACAAATAAATGATTTCTTAATTGTCGGCTAAATTTTAATGTTATATCTGTTTTGTTCTTTATGAAAAATCTACACCAAATCCTCGGGCCAAGAGCTTGCAACAGACCTCATAATTTGGTTTAATTGTTGGTGGATACAGAAGAATTCGGCCAGTCAAGCCTCACCTTAAAACAATGCAAATTGTTAATAGGATTTCCATCATTCTCGGCTTAAAGTTCATGGAAACAGATTTACAACCTCATTTATTGTTACTCATGCTGATATAGGGCTTGGCTTCACTGCACTGGGGTTCTTGTGCTGCCACATCTTAGAATCACATCTTCGTTTCTTGTTGCAGCCGTGACATATGTTGATTCCAGTGCTGTTCAAGCTTTAAAGGACTTGCACCAAGAGTACAAATCACGGGACATTCAGGTTTGTTGATCTCTACCGAGAACAATTCGTTCATTTTCTTGTCAGTCTCCCTGGAAGTTCCTTTTGCCATCTCCACAAGCATCTGAGACATTTCTTGGTGTGGCAGATTGCTATTTCCAATCCGAACCAGGACATCCTCCTTGTTGTAATCGGCGTCGCAGCGGAAGCGGATCGGAATTTTGCAATTATGTCGGGAGCCATAGAAATCGATTGAAATAAAATGAGGAACAATAAAAGGATACTAAAAATTTACGTGATTTGGTCCGAATGTCGGAACCTACGTCCATGGGAGAGCCAGTAAAATAATCCACTATAAATCGGAAAATTATAGGATTATAATCACACATATACTCAAGTGTTTCCCCGCCCTACTATACACCCAATACTCACGGTGTTTAACAACTCAACTCAATGGACTCGACTTCACACAAATCTCTCTGAGCTCACGCCTCTCACTCTCTCTCTCTCGAGATCCTTTCTCTCGCTCTGTCTGTATCTTCGGACGTCTTCTCTTCTTATAGGGAGAAGGGCTGAAGATCAAGACAAAAAATGAAAGTAAATGGCCTCATTAAATGCAGCACAGGCGCCCACAAGACAAGCCCACAATCGGCACCGACGCCCACCATAATTTTGGGCATGCATGCAGATCGTGCATGTGCATGGGCACGCATTTAATGAGGCAGAAGAAAGAGTGATAATAGTCAAACGTGTGCCCAGGATCCGTGAAATGAGGTGGGCCGCAGTCTTCAAATTTCTTGTTCCGAGAGAGAGGCATGCGTGAAAGAGTCATCTTCATGCATTTGCAGCAGGTGGTAGGTCCTTTATTTAATGCAGAAGATTGTGGATGCCTTCCTTTCGGCAGAAGACAATCTCTCTTCTCTGACTTTGCTTGCATGCTTGAAGAATTTAAAACCTATGTAGCACGGACACTCTCCCAGCGCTCAGATCGTGTCCGACACTCCGACACGTATTCAACACGCTCCGACACGTCCCGACACGCGGTCAATGAGTGTCGAAAAATCCGACACGTGGTCAACTATCTCCGACACGCGAGTCCAGGATTCCGACATGCGATTTCAACACGCACGGGGTCAATTTTAAAAATTTCTAATACATGTGGGGTCAAAATATAAATATACACAAAAGAAGTAATAAAAGAAGTAATAAAAATGCTATACATATACACGCACGGGTCAATTTTTTTTTTTCAGTTTTGTTTTTTTAGAATTGTTTTAGTTTTTTAAAAGTCTTTTACTATGAAAGAAGTAATAAAAAATGCTATATATGATAAATAAATAAATTTAAAAATATCATTTCAGCATTTTTCTCTAAACAATGTTTTTTTCCTCTAAGTTTTATGTATTATTGTAACAAATTAAAATAATGAATGATATTATTTAATATTTTTCGTGTAAATTCATTCTAGGCTATTTTTTTTATTATTTATTTATATATTTATATATAAAAATATTTTTAATATAAAACGTGTCGAACGTGTCGGAATTCTCTATTTTTAAGAAATGATGTGTCGGCGTGTCGTGTCGTGTCGTGTGTCGTGTCGCGTGTCGCGTATCCGTATCGGTGCTACATAGTTTAAAACCCCCATGCAGCTTTCTTTGGCTTCTTCCTTCTACGCATACGCATGGAGAGATAGGATTAATGCCGGAAAGAAATTCGAAGACATCACAAAGTCTCCCCTGAACTTTGTTTATTCGGCCAGACTTATGCGTATTTGTCTAATGGGCTCAAACTCGAGACATAATTTAACACTCCTTACATTTATGGTTGATGTTGGGATATAATACGCGGAAACGATAGGATCTTGCAATTTACGTTAATGCGAAATCGCCAGAGAAATAAACGAGAAAAATAAGGACACCAGAAATTTACGTAGTTCGATCCGAGTATCGATACCTATGTCCACGGGGAGAGCCAGCAACAAATAATCCACTAAAATTGGAGAATCAGAGTTTACAATCACTCATACGCTCAAGTATTTCCCACGCTTAAATTTAACCTCAAACCTAAAGTGTTTAGATAAACAACTCACGGCACAAAATTACCACGCGTTCAAGCTTAGAATAAAACGCTCTACGAACAGCTTCGCGTAATTCTTCAAAGCTCCGCGCGGCTAGCGGCGTGAACAGCTTCGCGTAATTCTTCAAAGCTTCGCGCGGCTAGCGGCTTCAACGATCGTGTGGGGCTTCGTAGGGTTTTTCTCTCTTTCGCGGCAAGCTTCGTTTCTCTCGTGGACGTGCGGCAGCAACACACCGACGAAAAGAAGAGACAAAACCTGCGTAAAAATTCTGTTTTATACGTGGGTGTGCCCAAGGTCAAACTTTTGACCTTGGGCCCACCTTCCTTTTCTTTTCTACGTGCAGGGCTTCGGTGGCTTCAGAGATGTGAGAAGGAAGGCCTGAGCCCACCAGCTATTTCCATTCTCAGCTCCACGTGCATAATACAAAGAAATTCATATCTTCCAATTTTTTTTTCTTTTATAAATCTTCAAAAAATTCAGCGAATTGTGTTTTTGCAAACGCTCAAACGCGAGTCATAATTTAACAATTCTCCACCTTGGCTCAAAGTTTGAAGCCAAGTTGTTGCGATCAATTTTTTCGAGTGTGAACGACCCAGGATTTGGTTAATAGATTGTTAAGCTTAGACTTAACTCGGGCTCTCCCAAACCCATACCAATTCGCGACTTAGGTTCAAGTTCTTAACATGCAAATGATTTTCAATTAGGAGTCGCCACTAATCTATTTTTGGTGGGTCGATTAGAAACCCAAGTAAAGCAACGGGAGGATTACTTTACTCCTACGAACCAGAGACTATGGGTACGGGGACTTGGTTACACTAGATTTCCCTAATGCTCTTTCGGTACCATTCTTTATTTAAAAAATGTTTGGCAAGCAGCTTGGATTAATTTTAAATCTATTTCCCTAACATGTGAGGCGATCATGCGGGTGCGCAATCCATCAATTTAACACCCAAGAAAGCAATGAATAAATTGCAAACTTACCTCAAAATAACGAAAACATCTGCGATGTTAGACTAAAATCCACATCAACAACCCTAGGTATGGTTTCTAATTAACACGCAACTTTTATTTTGTTTTCACTTAATTGATGAAAATCATGCAATATGCAATGCAATATTAACTAAATGACCTAATTCAAATGACATGTAATTTCTAATTAAATGGGCCTAGCAAAAATACTAAATGGTATGCATCTCAATGAATCTAACCCTAATGACGTGCATATGACAACTATTCTTTTCTTTTTCCTTAAAAGAATGCAATCTATCCTAGTTTTTCCTTAAAAGAATGCAATCTATCCTAGAGATCGAAACTAATTTATTCTAAGACATTTTTTGTATTTTTTATGAAATTCGGAATTAGAAAAATGTGAAAATTATCTAGTTAGATTAAGATCCTATTCAATTTATATTAGGAATTAGGTTAAGCTAAATCCTAATTTAAACTAAAATATTATCTTAACCCAAATAATCCTAAAATGCAGTCTATCTAAAAAAAAATCTATCTAAACTTAAAATTAATTAGGAAGTAAAATTAAACATGCAATCTTACCCTAATATGCAATAACGTGCAAAAGATGCCCTAATCCTATATGATATATACATGATGTTTTTTTTTATTAATTTCGAAATTAAAATTTAACATGCAAATCAAATAATAATAAAACTAACATTCTATATGCTTTCTTTTTGTTTTCTTTTTCATGATTCAAAAATAAGATTCTTATTCTAAATATGTAAACCCTAAAACATGCAATATTATAACTCAAACACATCTCAAGATAAATAAAGCGATCAAGATGAGACAACTCATTAAAAATCGTCAAAATATCACACATCATTTAGATCAGGGGATAATTTTTCGCTAATAAAATCAATAAATTGATCTTAAGCCTTAAAGATCAAAATATCAAATTTACTCCCACTTGATTAATTATTTCATCTAAAGTCTTATAGATGAAATAAAAAAAAATCCTGGCGCGGTTGCGAATTAGGTGATATATTGAGATTTCCAATTACGCATAGATAGGTATTTCAACCAAAGAAAATGACATATAGAGGGATAATAATAAAAAAATAAAAAAGAAAGAAAACCTAAACTTGCCTAATAAAATAAAGCGAAAAATACCTAATTTAATTGTTTTTCTTTTCTCTTTTTTTTTTAAAAGGAAAAAAAGGAAACTTTGGCCATCGAGTTTGGGGGAGTCGCCGGCGAAAGGGGTCGACGGCGAGGATCTTCGGCGGAGGTTCGGCGGGGACCGGCGAGCGAGCGGCGAGCGGCGAGCGGGTCGGCAGGGGGCGGCGTCGCTGGCCGATCTTCCCGGCCGGACGAAGGAGGACGTCGGTGCGGCGTGATCGGCGTCACGGGTTGAGGAGGGACGATGGAGCTTGGACCGGCAAGTGGGGCTCGGGCGCGGTTGTTGCAAGGGATCTTAGATCTGGGCCGGCCTTTCGCTCGATCTACATGCGGCGACCGGCGTCGAGCTACGGGCGTCGGGGCTGGCGCGCCCGGGCGGTGTCCGGGCGTCGGCACTAGGTCACTAGCACGAGGCGAGCTCGATCCAGATCCGTCGGCGTTGGGTCTAGGTTGGAGCAGGGCGGAGCGCGGCAGATGAACCGGTGACGGGAGAGATCGGCCGGGCGGGGCGACAGCGGCGAGGTGGCCGGTGATGGCGCGGCACCGGCGCGGCGCCGGCGTGACTGGAGACCCCGAGGAAGACGAAGGGGCCACCGGCTAGGGTTTCGGGGCCCTTTTCTTTTTCTTTTTTTTTTTTTGGACAGAATCTCTCTCTCTCAGCTTTTTCGAAATTTCACTCTAAAAAAATCAACTTTTCACCTTTGCTCTCAAAATTTTCTGACGGAAAAGAAGAAGCCCCCCAATTCTATTGCACGCGAGGTATTATATAGGTCTAAAAATATATCTTTGTGGTATATATTTTTTCCTTTGCGCATGATACCCCTAAATATATCGTTGAAATATACCCACCTCGCGCAATATTCCTTTTTATCTTTCACATATTCTATCCAAAAATTCCGTTTTCGCGCAAAATAGTATATGTGAAAACTCTTAATGGAATATGTGAAAAATCTTCCCTTCACCGACAGTCTAAAATAAAATAAAACAAAATGAAAATAAAATGTTTCTAAACTAAATGCCATGTGTGTTTTTTTTTTATTTTTATTTTTTATTATTTTTTTAAAAAAATCAACCCAAAAATTTAGGTGTCAACACAAGTTCTAGTGCCCATCATCCATGCTGCTCTCCCAACGCCCGACGGGCACTCACTCTCCATAGACGTCAATAGAGCTCAAGCAGAGCTTGAGCTTCGCCAAAGGAACAGACTTAGTTATCATGTCTGCCGGGTTATCTACTGTAGCAATCTTTTTATTACCCTTAGCTAAGACATCTCGGATGAAGTGATACCCGATATTGATATGCTTTGTTCGCTCGTGATAAACTGGATTATACGCCAAATATATCGCATCTTGGTTATCACAGTTTATATCCACACTTTTTTGTTCTAACCCAGAGTCCAAGAGCAAACTTTGTGACCATATCGCCTCTTTCGCTACAAAGGTTAGTGCCATGTACTCTGCCTCAGTCGAAGACAAGGCAATGTGATCCTGTAAGAAAGCTTTCCAACTAATTGCACCACCCGCTAGCGTAAAAACGTACCCTGATAAAGATTTGCAATTATCCAAGTCACCGTCATGATCCGAATCCACACAACCAGTGGTCTCACTGCCATTGCTGTCCCTCCGGTATACTATACCCACGTCTGTTGTCCCCTTCAAATATCTGAGGATCCACTTCATAACTTCCCAATGAGCTTTAACAGGACGCTTCATATAACGACTAACCACGCTCACAGCTTGTGAAATATCAGGCCTAGTGCACACCATAGCTCACATAATACTACCCACGGCACTAGAATAAGGAACACGGGACATATGCTCCTCCTCCTCCTCAGTCTGCATTGATAATTTATCTGAAAGTTTAAAGTGCTTCGCTAAAGGTGTACTTACAGATTTTGCTGACTGTATATTAAAATGTGCTATGATCTTCTCAATATATTTCTTTTGAGGTAGACGTAAAACTCCCCAGTCTGTCACGCAAAATCTCTATATCCAAAATTTTCTTTGCAAAGCACCTAAATCTTTCATCTCAAATTCAGCATTTAACCGCCTCTTCAAAGACATCAATATCGACATATTCTTAGCTGCTATCAGCATATCATCAACATATAAGAGTAGATAAATCAAAGAACCATTCTCCAATCTCCTATAGTAAACGCAGCTATCCATCTGACTTTTCAAGTAGTCTTGACTAGCCATGAAAGCATCAAAACGTTTATACCACTGCCTAGGAGATTGTTTTAGTCCATACAAAGATTTCTTTAACAAGCAAACATGATCTTCCTTACCCGGAATAGCAAATCCCTCTAGTTGCCTCATGTAAATCTGCTCCTCCAACTCACCGTGAAGAAACGCAGTTTTTACATCTAGCCGCTGCTCTAACTCGAAATCCTGCGAAGCAACTAAGGCAAATAAAACACGAATAGAAGTATGTCTTACCACATGAGAGAACACCTCATTGTAGTCAATGCCCTCACGCTGTGTATACCCCTTCGCCACAAGTCTCGCCCTATACCTCGCTGCCTCGACACCGGGAATGCCCTTTTTCCGTTTAAAGACCCATTTACTTCCGACAATCTTTTGGCTCTTGGGTACTTTGACCAGCTCTCATGTCTGATTTTGATGGAGTGATTCCATCTCTTCACTCATAGCCTCTAGCCACTGCGATGACTCCGAACTAGCCATCGCCTCAGAGTAAGACGAAGGCTCATCTGTCTCCACCTCATCACCTACGGTTAATGCATAAGCAATATCGTATAACCATAACGTACAAGTGATTTGATGTGCCTTCTCTGTCGATCTGCGGCTGTAGTCTGCTGCGGCTTTGCTAGTTGTTCACTATCATCGACTTCAGGAACTGCGGCTTCATCTGCAGTCTCAACTTCTGTTACCTTCGAGGTCTCTGGAGTCTCCACCTGAAGCTCCACCTCACTAATGATACCATGATCTGTCTTATCTGTTGGTTGTATCTCGGAACTCCTCTGTTGAAGCATACAGTCTCGTCGAAGATCACATCTCTGCTGATTAGAAAACCGGGTGATCTGGGATCGGTGCACCACGCCGGTAGCCTTCCACCCCATGTGCATAACCCGAGAAATATGCACTTCTTCGCCCTCGGCTCAAGCTTACCATCACTCGCATGAGCATACGCAGGACATCCGAATATACGTAATCCGGAATAATCAACAGGTTTCCCTGACCATACTTCCTCAGGAGTCTTCCACTCGATAGCAGATGATGGAGATCGATTAACCAGGTAACATGCTATGTTTACTGCTTCGGCCCAAAATTCCTTGCAAAGTCCTGCATGCGAAAGCATGTATCGAGCTCGCTCAAGCAAAGTTTTGTTCTTCCGTTCTGCCACGCCATTCTCGCGTGGTGTCCTGTACTCTGCGGTGTATCACAATACCTTCTTTCTCGCAGAACTTAGTAAAATCTTTACCATAGAACTCCATGCCATTATCGGTTCTCAGGCACTTGATTTGTTTATCGATCGCTTCTCAATCAATGCCTTAAATTTCTTAAACCGATCAAACACTTTATATTTGTGCTTCAGAAAGTAAACCCATACCTTCCTCGAATAATCGTCGATAAATGTCAGCATATATCGGGCACCTCCTTTCGAAGGAACCGAAGACGGGCCCTAGATGTCTGAGTGAATATATTCAACTGGTCGTTTAGTCGAATGAATAGCTGTAGTAAACTTAACTCGATGCTGCTTCCCATAGATGCAGTGCTTACATAAATCCAGCTTTCCTATCTTCGACCCTTCAACAACCCCCTTTCACTCAGCATCGTCATACTTGCCTCACTCATGTGCCCTAAACGCATATGCCATAACTGAGTCAAGTTAGAATCTGACTCACCTGATGAAACCACAACGGTTCCGGTCACGGTCTCTCCCAGTAGATGATAGAGAGTATTCACTTTCTTCCCTTTCATCACTGTCATGGCACCTGGAGAGATCTTCAGTACTCCACCTTCAGCGTTGTACCTACACCCATTGTTATCGAGTGTCCCCAGAGAAACAAGGTTCTTCTTGAGTTCTGGTACATGCCTCACATCTCTCAATGTGCAAACCAC
Organism: Eucalyptus tenuipes; assembly: GCA_014182365.1. NCBI lineage: Eukaryota > Viridiplantae > Streptophyta > Magnoliopsida > Myrtales > Myrtaceae > Eucalyptus > Eucalyptus tenuipes. Next base: position 28,687,552 of record CM024543.1, on the reverse strand, counting down.
CCCATCGTGCATCCGGATCCGAATTGTCCCTATCCCCACAGCCTTACAGACTGCATTATTCCCCAAAAGAACTCTACCACCATCTGCAGCCTGGTAAGTAGTAAACCAGTTCTTATGAGGCGTCATGTGATAAGAACACCCCGAATCTAGCACCGATTCGTCTCCTGACGAAGTAGCAGTCACACATAAGACAGCTTCTGCATCACTATTGCTCCCCTCGGCAACGTTTGCCACATTGCTTGTGGCATTTTGCCTATCAACTTTATTCCTCCACTTTGGACAGTCTCTCCTGATGTGCCCCTTCTCGTGACACTCAAAGCACTTCACGCGTCTCTTGGACTTTCTATGGCGTGATTTTGATATGCTTTTACCTCTACTACTACTAGGCCCTCGATGTTGTTCTCTATCCCGAATCGTTAGTGCTTGCGCTGCTCCTTGCGCCAGACTGTCATCTCGCAACTTTCTCTGCCACTTCGTAGAGAATAAGGCGGACTTTACCTCTTCTGAGGTAATTGTAGTATGCCCCCGCAACAGTGAATCAAGAAAGTGCTCCCATGACTCGGTAAAGAGGCTAACAACATCATGCCCCCGCTCTTCATCATCAAGTATCTTACCGACGTTCTTGGATACATCATGAGTTTATTAAATTCATCTAGGTGGGCTCGATAGACGTACCTTGATATATCTAAATTGAAACATCTTCTTCAGCATGTACAAGCGATTGTTCAAACCTTTCTTCTCATAGAGTGCTTGAAGTTTTGCCCATAATGCTGTGGCATCCTTCTCCTCAGCAACCTCTATTAAGACCTCATCCGTCAAATTTAACAGGATTATACTCTTTGCTTTTTCCATCAGCTCTACCCTCTCTGAGGCTTTCATTATAATCAGCAACTCATGTTCATCATCCAGTGCCTTGGCCAAACCTTGTGTTGTCAATAAAGCTCGCATCTTGATGCTCCATAACACAAAGTTGTTGCTCCCGTCAAACTTCTCAATTTCAGATTTCCTCTCAGACATAATTGCACTAACAGAATTTCCAGATAATAATCAGACAAGCAAAAGCTCCAAATCACAATCAAGAAATCCAACCTAAAGCTCTGATACCAATTGTTGGGATATAATACGTGGAAACGACAAGATCTTGCAATTTACGTCAATGCGAAATCTCCAGAGAAATAAACGAGAAAAATAAGGACACCATAAATTTACGTGATTCGGTCCGAGTATCGGTCACCTACGTCCACTTGGGAAAACAAAGAAATAATCCACTAAAATCGGAGAATCAGAGTTTACAATTACTCATACGCTCAAGTGTTTCCCACACCTAAATTTAACCCCAAACCCAAAGTGTTTAGATAAACAACTTACGGCACAAAATTACCACGCGTTCAAGCTTAGAATAAAATACTATATGAACAGCTTCGCGTAATTCTTCAAAGCTTCGCGCGGCTAGCGGCTTCAACGATCGTGTGCGGCTTCGTAGGGTTTTTCTCTCTTTCGCGACAAGCTTCGTTTCTCTCGTGGACGTGCGGCAGCAACACACCGACGAAAAGAAGAGACAAAACCTGCGTAAAAATTCTGTTTTATACGTGGGTGTGCCCAAGGTCAAACTTTTGACCTTGGACCCCACCTTCCTTTTCTTTTCTACGTGCAGGGCTTCAGTGGCTTAAGAGATGTGAGAAGGAAGGCCTGAGCCCACCAGCTATTTCCATTCTCGGCTCCACGTGCATAATACGAAGAAATTCGCATCTTCCAATTTTTTTCTTTTGTAAATCTTCAAAAAATTCAACGAATTGCGTTTTTGCAAACGCTCAAACTCGAGTCATAATTTAACAGTTGACATGATTGGCAAGGAGTTGTTCTTTGTTCGAGTCCATGATGCCGTTCAAGTCTGCCTCCAACATGTCCAAAGCATAAAAGAAATGCCCACAACACCGGATCCTCCACCTGAGGAGAGCCCGAGTCTCTTGCAGAGATTACTCAGGCAAACGGGAGAGGATCTTTCGATTCCCGAGTTGGAGTCTAGAAATCAAAGGCCTCCAGCTTCTACAGACACCAATCCTCAATTGGAACCTCTCTTGCCCCGGAGGCCTTGAATGTGTCTTCCCCACGATGTATGTGCTGCCAGAAATTATCTGTAGGAGGCCATGCTCAATTGTATGATCTATTAGTCCATTTTTTTCCCGCTGCAAAGGATGATTCTTTGTTTTCTTTTTTCTGCGAGTAAAGTAGATAATCTTGTATAATAGGATCAGCATATGTCACTGAATTATATTCACCAATAAGCATATCTCAATTAGCTGCATTCTATGAGCTTATCAATGTAATTCCGTTTCCCCCCCTCGGATCGATTTCTTTGCCCCTATTGTGCCTCTACTGTAACTCAATAATACCTTTTTTCTGTGAGAAGTGTCTGACTATGGGATACAAGTACAACCATCTTTATGGATAAATTCTATGGGATGCTTCATTTGCGCTTATGGTAATTACTGGAGTTAGAAATTGCTTTGCAAATCAATTATGTAATGGGTTTATTGGCATCTCTACTATTGCTTGTAGGTTTTTTGTCACAGTCGGTGGTACTGTGTCGAGAAGTAGAAAAAACCTTGAGCTTAAGCCTGTGGGGTGAGTGCTTAAAGCCTTGACATGAACTAAATTGTTCAATTATCTAGGTAGTACAAGTTTTGAAGCATTGAAATTGTGTGATAGAGAAATCGCAAGCGCCAACCAGGGGTCAGGACCCATATTCACAAATTCTTGTTTTAGTAGGCCCCTCCTAAAAACCCGTGGTCGTTCCAGCCCACACATTCTCCTCTGATTTCGAGTAGGCTGGTCAAACGATTGGATTGAGTTGAAAATATCTGGCTTAGACTGATTCATTTAACCCGTTTAAACCCATTTTATATGTAATGAACATCTAGCAACTCATATTCAACTCAACCCGTACTTGGGATTCATTTTAAGTAATTTTCCTCTTTAAATTATTGCCTTTTGATAATTGGCGACTTCACGGAAAGGCTCGTCAAGTTAATGGGGGAACTATAGAGTCGGGTTATGAACATATATATGAAGGTGATTGTGAAAGTTCGACTCAAGCCATCCATAAATCATGAAACGGGTGCAGTATGACCTTATTGTTTTGGGACATTATAAAGTCAACCTCGCAAGCAATCTTGGCTGAGAAAAACAAACCGATACATAAAAAGAAGAGTTCTCTATGAGTAAATCCATCTTCAGCTTTTGGAGTGCAGGCAAGTTAAAATTAACGTAGCATTAGACCCCAATCAGAAGGTTGAAGTATAAAGTATCTAAATTCCATCAGTTATGAACCTTAACAATGTCTGATCTCAGTTTCTAGACACTTCGAGCATTTCATTGCTCGAGAGCGACAAACATAAAATGCAGTCGTTAAGTAATAGAAACACCATCAACAAAAACTTACGGGCCCTAATATACATCCAAACTAAAGCAAATTGCATCTCCCACTCAGTTGACGCACATCGACTCCCTAATCGCTCTTTGTTTAGCAACAAAATCGCAAATGGCAGCCACTAGATCGATTGAGAGCTCGCTGCCCTGTGGAAGAGCGGGTTGAGAAGGACGGAGATGGAGACCGGCGGTTGCAGCTGGAGGAGAGGCTGCGATGGTGGCTAGTGGCTGCAATCTGAGGGAGAGGTTACGACAATGTGGGAAGCGGTGGTGACTCTGGAGGAGGGAGGTGAAGTAGAACAAGTAGAAGAGGGGGACGGTCAGCAGACGAATAGGGCGAGAAACTCTTCAAAGGTGGGTTAAGTCTTTTATTTTGCCATTCTAAACCTGTTTACTAAATATAATTAACTCATATAATAGCTCAGTTCATTATATATGGATTAAGAAATGGATTAACGGTACATTTTAATGAGTCTAATCTCAAGCGAAAATAGGAGAAACATAGACAGGGTCTTAGACTTGGGGTCCTTAAAAGAATCAATTGATGAGCTCCAAAATGTCAGGATCGAAGGAGTTGTCCATGAGATGTTGTAGATTAGGCAGTGTTGGTTATATGGGCGAGTATTTTTGCCCTTGTTTTTCCTATCACCCTAGTACCACGGTCCGATTTCTTCTATACCCATGTGGACTAAGAAGTGAGACTTTTGAGGTAACTGGATGAAGTCTAAGAGATGCAGAATGGTTGATATAACTAAATCGTGGGAGTGTTGTTAGGGTTTTGTTCTAGAAATCTAGGGATTGGAGGATTTCTTACGGCAAAGTTGGTGTCTTGTGCGGAAATTGACCAGGAGTTGATGTCACTCTTATGGCAAGCAAAAATCAGTTGTTGTGTTAAAGTAATGTTTAGATACTTGAGTTGAGTTGGTCGCGGAACGATTTAATATGAGGATTTGATTCACTATATTGACTATAGTGTCCTTAAGAAGAATATATAGGGAAGGCTGACCTGATGTTTCCATTCACCAAATATTGCAACCTATGGTAGGAAAAAAACTAGTTGTTGTGTTAAAGTGATGTTTATATACTCAAGTTGGATTGGTCGCGGTACGATCTAATATGAGGATTTGATTCACTATAACGACTATAATGTCCTTGAGAAGAATATATATAGGTAAGGCTAACCTGATGTTTCCATTCACCAAGGGCTGCCCAGGCTTGTCTGTGATAAGGTTGATGATTCGATTATGCCATTGGAAGATTAAATTAGAGTATGATTTGATTTTGCCATTTGAAAATTAGATTAGAGTAGGAGATATGATTTGATTTTGCCATCGGAAGATTAGATTAGAGTAGGAGATATGATTTGATTCTCATTATTCTAATTGTGGGTTAATTGATCTGATCAATCTGTAAGATTAGATATTCGAAATATAGAATAGGAAATCTAGTCGTCTTCTTAATATAAATAATCGTAAGTGCTATAGAAGCAAACTGCGTATTATGACTTTCAGTGAAGAACATTAAATTTACCTTTGAATCATTGCTTTCTTAATTCCTCTTATTTTCTTCAATCTATAGCCAGAAAGCTTTCAGCCCGTGACACTAATGCGGCAAGATTTCTTCTTTTTGGTGCTTTGAATGGATGATTATTCACGTCATTGATAGCTTCATCCTAGATTAAGCTTGAGCTATTCAATAATATCTTGTTGAGTAGAGTTTAGGCTCGTTGATACTAAACTCAACAAACTCACGAGCCTGATCGAACTTCTATTATTCTTTACAAAAATATTGTTATATAAGTATAAATTGACAAAGAACTCCACAAAATTGCACTTTATACCTACGAATTTACAAATGCAGGAAAGTGGTCTAGCTTATTAAGCTCGAATATGAGTTTAGCCATAAATCAAGTCGTGCTCGAGCATTTGGAGATTGCTATTCAAAATAGACTCAAGCCTGAATTCCGATACTCGATTGAGCTCAAGTCCGAGTTTCAAGCACCAAGCACACGAGGCTTCGCACTATCGGGACTAGATTACATTCCTAGTTGCATTTCGGCAGACGGTTCTCGCACCGTCTCTTATATTCTGTTTTAGGAGCGGCTTGAGCCGTCCCAACCGAAACAAAAGAGCAGGGGCAAAATCCTGGAAGGGCTATTTAGCACGGGGTAGCCGCTGCCCTCGACGTCCTTACGGACAGGAAACAAACCCGTCCCTAAAACCTCAGCGATGGACTATGGGAGGCACCTGCGCGAGGACGCTCAGCGGGTCGCTAGCGTCCATGAAGGACGGTTTTGCTCGTCCTTTGTCCATCATTTAGCAGCGCGGTACGTATGACCATGCAATATGCATACCTCCTATAGACTTTTATAGAACGAGCTGCTACTTTTCGAACATTTTTATTATGCACCGTAACGTAGTCAACGGACTCTGGTCAGAATTCCTATATTGTTGACTTTTTCTCCAGTAATTCCGATACCTCTTTTTAATCCTTTTGGCTAAGTCCAGTAATTCCAATGCTCTTCTCGTCCTAGTTTTCCCTCTTTTTTTCAATCAACAACCCTCAGACTGAAGGATAAACTGTCTTTTATCGCTTGAAGGCCTAGAGATTTTTTGTTAGCATTGTATGTAAGCGGAAAATTGCAGAGACTAGTCTTGTATTGTTGTGTGTTACTCAAAAGAAGGGCTAGGCATGCTGCAGAAAGTGGGATTCAATTTGAGCAATAATAGAAGAGGAAAAAAGAAAAATCCCAGAAGAGGGTCACCATTTTCTTTGCATGAACTTAATTTTTTTTTTTTTTTTACATTTCCACAATTTTTTTTCCCATTAATCATCTGGGGTTGATCCAGAGGTAAGCGCATTCTCATTCTTTCAGCTTGAGAACTGGTGGTTGTGAGTTTGGAAACTGCTTTGGGAACTCATTTCACTAGGGGGCACCGCCGTGATGCGGGTGAGTTGATATGCTAGCTCTCTTCTAAATAGCCACCCTGTGGTGGTTATGCTCTTGATTTGCATAAGAAAAAAGAAATAATTTCTCATTTATGATAGATGCCTTTTTTGAGTAGGCAGCTTCAGGTTCAGCCATTTTGCATGGTGCAAAAAAAGGAGACAAAAGAATAAGCAGAATAAGTATAATAAAATAATGTTCTTTGGATATGGTGCAGCCACACCCACTTAATCATGTGAGAGGTATTATAACATAAGGCCAAAAGTTGGAAAAAGGAAAGCCAAAAAGAAAACAAGTAAAAAAGATGGGCGAGGACCGAGGTAGAGAGAAGATATCATTGTGTGGTGATGGGGAGGTGAAGTGGTTCATCAGGGCTTCAGCTACAGGGAACAAGATAAGCAGATTCTCAACTATGAAACTAGGATCATATGTTTCTACACATGCCTCCTTTGTTCACGGGTTTTGTCTTCTGTGATAAGAATGTGTGATATCAAGAAATCCTGGCCGGATTGCTAAAAAGATAAGGTCTCTAATTTCTTCTAATCCAAAAAGATAAGGTCTCTAATTTCTTCTACTCAATGCTTTCTGTTTGATCATCGGTGCGTACAGCCTTCATTGCAATTTCTGGACAATAATTCACATCTAAGAGTCCATCAACAAGCAGGGATCGAGATTTTTTTTTCCTTTTTTTGTGAAGTCAATAATGCGATGTGAGTGCATTTGCATCACGACACGTGAGGAAATCTTTGGAGAAAACTATGATGGGACATTATATAATAAAGTATGTCATATTCGGGTTCCAAAATTCCGAAACTAAGATTAGTTGATTGAGTTTGGGGAAGTGTTCTACTTATAAATACTTTCGTTCATATAATCTTGAGGATTATCGATGGAAAAAGAAAAAAAATTACATTTGATTTTCTTTTCTCTAGTCAGTATCATATCGTATGTAGGAAAGATTTTGCACATTGGAAAGTCATCCACATCTTGGTCAAGAGATTCGAGAGGAATTCACAACTCTTGAACGCTTGATTACTCCTAAGGGTTTATGTTGAGCACCTTATATTCCTCATTTTTCATGAAATTTAAGTTCGAGTCTAGCACGACACTTGTCAAAATGATATGATATACTTATGTTGTTGATCCGTTTCCTAATAGTTTAAGTTCTTTAGACAATTAACGTGGTATTAGAGCACAAGCTAATAGTTCAAATGCTAGCATGATCTCTTATTTTTCTCTTAGCCGTTATGATTGTTATATATTTTGCATGTATATGGAGGTAATCAAATATATTATTACTTCATCTTCTAACAGTCTTAAATTTTTGGAAAAATCGACTCATCTAACAACACTAATCAAGGGCGGTTTGCTAGTTACTCAATTCAATTGTTGGTCACTGTACTCTATATCATTTGAAAATTAAAGTCATGTCACTTTAATCTCTCATTCCTCTAAAGCTAAGATTGCAAGAACTTTTTATTATCTTGCCTATTTACTTAATGCTCGACATTTGCCACTCACAATAGTATGACTAAATCAAAATTGAAACCCATTGACATGTTTCGAGTGTCTTTTATAAAATTATATGATTGGATTAGACAAAATCTCCGTTAAATTTAGTGATAACTCAAACTATATATATCAATTCAAATTAGATGATATTAACATACGAAAAGAGTAATCACCATCCTTTCTTCGTCTTGAGTAGTTGATCCCACACAATTCATAATCTTTAACTCAGCAGTTCCTCTCTCTCTCTCTCTCTCTCTCTCTCCTCCTCCTCCTCCTCCTCGATTCTTCGATCTTGAATGCTCAACGAAGTGAAAAAGACACCTGAGAAAAGCAAAAGAAAGTGGTCTTCCACTATCATTTGTTTTGTTAACGTAGTACTAGCCTCCTCCTCCTCCTCGATTCTTCGATCTTGAATGCTCAAAGAAGTGATAAAGACACCTGAGAAAAGCAAAAGAAAGTGGTCTTCCACTATCGCTTGTTTTGTTAACGTAGCACCAGCTAGGGTTTTCACAAGACCATAACTGTTTGTACATACGTCGTCTTTTGGTTGATGTCTCCCAAAAAAGATTCATATTTTTCTCTAAACATATACATGGTTGTCATGTCTGATATCAAGTGCACACAAAAATACACCGCCTTATCGACATTGTGTGATTGATATTTTAGTGAACACGATTTTGGTTAAAACCAAATTGGGAAGCTTTGATAGCTATTGAGCAGCCCATATGCCACTTGCTCCTACAACTGTCATGTCAATTAGGATACAACACATTGCCGACCTCGAGGTCGAATCATATCAGCTAGGTGTTGACATCGCAGAACTGGCTAAAAGCATCAACATCAACTCATCTTATGATTTGTGAAACCTCGAATTCGTCGTAAGACTTCTTGTTTCTAGCTCTTGGCTCTAGATGAAGATTAGCGAATCAACTGGAGGGGGAATGTTTTGTAGCTATATCGATTTATTTAGAGGTTACACAACCTACCCACCCTAGGATTGACCCAGTTGTGAGGGTTTTTCTCATGTTTTCAGTTCAAGAACCAAGGATTGGGTATTCGACTCCTACTCAAGATAACTCAGAGTTAAGTGGGGGTCATGATGACTCGGAGAAGAATTTTGTCGACCTGATTTTGTTGATAGTGGAAATTTTTTGGTGGACTCCGATCCCGTGATTTTTTATTTCCTCACACCGAGGAGGTTTTTCACGTAAAAAAAAAAGATCTTGTGTTTGCGTGCTTGATATTTGTTTTGCTCTACTATATCAGTTCATATTAGGTTTATACAAAAATGAGAGATTATTTTATTCGGCTGCATTAATATGATATTGTTCGGGTTGTTACCATTCTCCCATTAATGCATGCACTGGTGGTTGTAGAGGTAAGCATGGACAGCACTAATTGCGCTTCTAATGCATTCAATGAACACACAAAGGATGGACATTGTGGCTTAATAGTATTTTCCCATGTCTTGGGAGAAACGAGTTTGCCAAATGCATTCAAGATGTGAGCATTAGGGCTAGTGGTCTCATATAGTCTATATTTTCTACCATCCTTGGTACAAGTTACGGCACCATCCATATACAAACTCGCTAAAATTTTTAGTGCGTGATATTTGTGTCTTTAATCCACCAATCCACCAATCCGATGCATGATAGAATTAAATTGTCACATCAACAAGAGAATAATATTCCTAATTTTCCCTCATCCTTCTCCTTCGTACGAGCATTCGTGGTCATATAAAAAAAAAAAAAAAAAAAAAAAAAAAAAAAAAAGGTGGCAGAGCCAATGATGCTGAACTCGCTATCATAGGGGGACCCCCACGAAAGAGAGCAAAGCAAGATAAGACATTGATTGAGCTGACTGCATGCAAAAGCTTTCAGCGGAAGAAGACGCTTATAATTTCAGAAATGAACAAGAAGAGAGTAAGAGAGGGTTTTGATCTAGGGCAAAGGTCGGTTTCAATTTTGGAGCAATGAGCAATGGTCCAATCACCGCTCGCCACCCCCTAGAGCATGGGCAATTCTTGTGCGATTGCGAATGCCAATTTAGCAGAGACCCGAGTGAGCAGCAAGCCACTCAAAACCCAATCTTATTACCAAATTTGGCCAGGCTTCAAAACCTAATTAAAATAATTAAAAAAATATATCGCAATGGGACAATTGACAACATTGAAAATACAAAAAACATATGTATATGCAACATTGGTTCCCTTTTCCCGAAACCCTTCCACTCGTTCTGACATGTTGGTTAGTATGAGTGAAAGTTTTTGGTGCCGGATTCCTTTTGTTTAATAGTTTGTGGTTCAAAGTCAATATATTACTTTATTAAAAAAAAACAGTCTTTTTTTTTAATTCATTTTCTTTCCCCCTGACGAGATAATACCATGTGTCCAACTTATTTTGATCCTTTCCACGCCAAATTTTTTTATTTCTAAAGTCCAACTCATTCCTATTCCTCTCTCCTTCTCTTATAGCACAACCCCATAGACGGCCATGTCCCTCGCTGTCCTCTATCACCAGACCGACGATGACCACCGCAAGTATCATTGTATGTAAGCGGAAAATTGCAGAGACTAGTCTTGTATTATTGTGTGTTACTAAAAAGAAGGGCTAGGCATGCTGCAGAAAGTGGGATAGAGCAATAATGGAAGAGGGGAAAAAAAATAAATTCCCAGAAGAGGGTCACCATTTTCTTTGCATGAACTTAATTTTTTTTTTTTAACATTTCCACAATTCTTTTTCTTTTTTTTTCCCATTAACCATCTGGGGTTGATCCAGAGGTAAGCGTATTCTCATTCTTTTGGCTCGGGAACCGGTGATTGCGAGTTTTGAAATTGCTTTGGGAACTCATTTCACTAGGGGGGCACGGCCGTGATGCGGGTGAGTTGATGTGCTAGCTCTCTTCCAGAAACCCACCTTGTGGTTGTGCCCCTGATTTGCATAAGAAAAAAGAAATAATTTCTCATTTCTGATAGATGCCATTTTCTGAGTAGGCAGCTTCAGGTTCAGCCATTTTGCATGGTGCAAAAAAATGAGACAAAAGAATAAGCAGAATAAGTATAATAAAATGATGTTCTTTGGATATGGTGCAGCCACACCCACTTAATCATGTGAGAGGTATACAACATAAGGCCAAAAGTTGGAAAAAGGAAAGCCAAAAAGAAAACAAGTAAAAAAGATGGGCGAGGACCGAGGTAGAGAGAAGATATCATTGTGTGGTGATGGGGAGGTGAAGTGATTCATCAGGGCTTCAGGTCCAGGGAACAAGATAAGCAGATTCTCAACTATGAAATTAGGATCATATGTTTCTACACACGCCTCCTTTTTCACGGATTTTATCTTCTGTGATAAGAATGTGTAATATCAAGAAATTCTAACCGGATTACTAAAAAGATAAGGTCTCTAGTTTCTTCTACTTAATGCCTTCTGTTTGATCGTCGGTACGTACAGCCTTCATTGCAATATCTGGACAATAATTGACATCTAAGAGTCCATCGACAAGCAGGGATCGAGAATTTTTTTTTCCCTTTTTTTGTGAAGTCAATAATGCGATGTGAGTGCATTTGCATCATGACATGTGAGGGAATCTTTGGAGAAAACTATAATGGGACATTATATGATAAAGTATGTCACATTCAGGTTCCAAAATTTCGAAACTAAGATTAGTTGATTGAGTCTGGGGAAGTGTTCTACTTATAAATACTTTCATTCATATAATCTTGAGGATTATTGTTGGAAAAAGAAAAAAATTACATTCAGTTTTCTTTTCTTTAGTCAGTATCATATTGTATTTAGGAAAGATTTTGCACATTGGAATACAAGTTCACCTCTTCAAACCACTTTTCCGAAAATTAGGTCATCCACATCTTGGTCAAGTGATTCAAGTGGAATTCACAACTTTTGAACCCTTGATTACTCCTAAGGGTTTATGTTGAGCACCTCATATTCCTCATTTTTCATGAAATTTAAATTCAAGTCCAGCATGACACTTGTCAAAATGATACGATATACTTATGTTGTTGATCCGTTTCCTAATAGTTTAAGTTCTTTAGACGGTTATGGAGGTAATCAAATATATTATTACTTCATCTTCTAACAGTCTTAAATTTTTGGAAAAATCGACTCATCTAACAACACTAATCAAGGGCAATTTGCTAGTTGCTCAATTCAACTGTTGGTCACTATACTCTATATCATCTGAAAATTAAAGTCATGTCACTTTAATCTCTCATTCCTCTAAAGCTAAGATTGCAAGAACTTTTTATTAGCATGACTATATCAAAATTGATACCCATTGACATGTTTCAAGTGTCTTTTGTAAAATTATATGTTTGGATTAGACAAATTTCCATTAAATTTAGTGATAACTCAAACTATATATATATATATATATATATATATATATATATATCAATCCAAATTTGATGATATTAACATAAGAAAAGAGTAATCACCATCCTTTCTCCATCTTGAGTAGTTGAACCCACACAATTCATAGTCTTTAACTCAGCAGTTCTCTCTCTCTCTCTCCCTCCCTCCCTCCCTCCTCGATTCTTCGATCTTGAATGCTCAAAAAGTGAAAAAGACACCTGAGAAAAGCAAAGAAAGTGGTCTTCCATTGTCGTTTGTTTTGTTAACGTCGTTTGTTTTGTTAACGTAGTACCAACTAGGGTTTTCACAGGACCATAATTGTCCATACGTATGTCGTCTTTTGGTTGATGTCTCCCAGAAAAGATTCATATTTTTCTCTAAGCTTATACATGGTTATCATGTCCAATATCAAGTGCACACAAAAATACACCGCCTTGTTGACATCGTGTGATTGATATTTTAGTGAACACGATTTTGGTTAAAACCAAATCGGGAAGTTTTGATAACTATTGAACGGCCCATATGCCACTTGCTCCCGCAGCTATCATGCCAATTAGGATATGACACATTACCGACCTCGAGATTGAATCATATCAGCTAGGTGTTGACGTGGCAGAACTGGCTGAAAGCATCAACATCAACTCATTTTATGATTTGTGAAACCTCGAATTTGTCGCGAGACTTCTCGTTTCTAGCTCTTGGCTCTAGATGAAGATTAGCGAATCAACTGGAGGGGGAATGTTTTGTAGCTATATCGATTTATTTAGAGGTTACACAACCTACCCACCCTAAGATTGACCTAGTGGTGAGGGCTTTTCTCATGTTTTCAGTTCAAGAACCAAGGATTGTGTATTCGACTCCTACTCAAGATAACTCAGAGCTAAGTGGGGACCATGATAACTGAGAGAAAAATTTTGTTCACCTAATTTTGTTGATAGTGGAACTTTTTGGGTGGACTCCGATCCCGTGGTTTTTTATTTCCTCACACCGAACAGGTTTTCCACCTAAAAAGAAAAAGATCTTGTGTTTGCGTGCTTGATATTTATTTTGCTCTACCATATCAGTTCATATTATGTTTATACAAAATGAAAGATTATTTTATTCCGCCGCATCAATTTGATATTGTTCGGGTTGTTACTATTCTTCCATTAATGCATGCACCGGTGGTAGTAGAGGTAAGCATGGACAACACTAACTGCATTTCCAATGCATTCAATGAACACACAGAGGATGGACATTGTGGCTTAATAGTATTTTCCCCATGTCTTGGGAGAAACGTGTTTGCCAAATGCATTCAGGATGTGAGCATTAGGGCTAGTGGTCTCATATAGTCTATATTTTCTACCAGTCTTGGTACAAGTTACGACACCATCCATATACAAACTCGCTAAAATTTCAAGTGCATGATATTCATGTCTTTAATCCACCAATCCACAGATCCAATGCATGATAGAATTAAATTGTCACATCTACAAGAAAATAATATTCCTAATTTTCCCTCATCCTTCTCCTTCTTACGAGCATACGCGGGCATAAAAAAAAAAAAAGTGTGGCAGAGCCAACGATGCTGAACTCGCTATTATGGGGGGACCCCACGAAAGAGAGTAAAGCAAGACAAGACATTGATTGAGCTGACTGCATGCAAAAGCTTTCAGCGGAAGAAGACGCTCATAATTTCAAAAATGAACAAGAAGAGAGTAAGAGAGGGTTTTGATCTAGGGCAAAGGTCGGTTTCAATCTTGGAGCAATGAGCAATGGTCCAATCACCGCTTGCCACCCCCTAGAGCATGGGCAATTCTTGTGCACTTGGGAATGCCAATTTAGCATAAACCCGAGTGAGCAGCAAGCCACTCAAAACCCAGTCTTATTTCCAAATTTGGCTAGGCTTCAAAATCTAATTAAAATAATTAAAAAAAAATTGCAATGGGACAATTGTCAACTGATGTTATTAAAGATATGTGACTATTAATAATTCATGCTATCGCATGCCTATGTGATTTACTATACTACAGTATTCTAAACCTCTTATAAGATGAATGAATATTAACGGTCTTTATTTTTTTATATTCTTATCGTTACCAAAAAAAAAAACAGTCTTTATTTTTTTATTCATTTTCTTTCCCCTATAATACCATGTGTCCAACTTATTTTGATCCTTTCCACACCATTTTTTTTTTTATTTTACTTCTAAAGTCCAACTCATTCCTATTCCTCTCTCCTTCTCTTATAGCACAACCCCATAGACGGCCATGTCCCTCGCTGTCCTCGATCACCAGACCGATGACGACCACCGCAAGTTTCACCACCAGGCCACCGCCAACAATGATGGCGTGCATGTCTCTCTCTCCGTTCTCTAGTCGCATCTTTGTTCTCTTTTTGCTCTCACGTCACCTCCTCACGTCTCTGTCTCTCTCTGTCTCTCTCTCTCTATCACAGGGCGAGCTCGAGGGCGTCTAGTCCCTCCCTCGTCTGTGTCAATGAGCTGCGCATCGATCGCGATAAATCTATATTTTGATGCCTCTAAATATGGAGTGGAGGGATTGAGCCTCTAGATCCAGAGGCTAGCAGCAAAATCAACGACCTCGAGGCCTCAAGGGCCACCTAGAGGTCGTCAACGTCTCAACGGCTGGCCGATGCTAGGGAAGACAAAGATTATACTTGTGAGGTGGCCAATGCATGAGATGGAGAGTTTCGGCGGAGATGGCTAGTTAAATAGTGGGTGGACAACGACAATGGACACAGGGGTTCGAAAGAGATAGAGGAGTCATGCTTGAATACGTGGGATTAGATCTAAGCGGTGAACACCCAAATGAGATAAAACGTGTGGTAACGATCTCGTAATGGGAAGAAGAGACGGGTTTATGAATAGTTATAGCGGACTGCATCCAAGATCATTTTCATCCCTACTTTTGGCTATTTGACCATATTCATATGTATGTCTGATTGATGTGATACTCTGAAATTGTGGTCTGCTATTCACAATGACACAAATACTAAAAAAGACAACTAACTAAAGTTGATGTAGATTACATGAAATGAATGCCAACTATATTAGCAAGTAGGTTAAAAGAAGAACATTTCGAATTTAAAAGAAAGAGCAGTATCTAATCCAGCTTGCTAATGATAACAACTGACCTGAAATCTATTTTTCTCAAAGAACAACATAGATAACAAGATCTAGCTAGGTGTATTTGAAAACGATTCTCTTTGTTATAGGAGAAATGATACAAGAATATGGGAGTGCGCAAATGCAGAAGTTCACTGTCAATTGAAGCTTCAACATATATCAACAATCATCTATTCGATTTGAAATAAAACAAAACACCAGCAAAAGAGATGATCAAGAAATCGAAATGTTTAGTTAACTCAATAATCCACTCCTTGTCTCCCGCATGATTATGTTGATAAAGGTTATCTGCGATATAATAAAACACTAAGTTTGTTAGGACGCATGTATGAGTGAGTTATGTAAGAGAAATTCCATATTGGAGAATTGATGTGATGTGGAGTAGTTAATATATCCTAGTTGACCTATAATTCATTGTCTTAAGCTTTTGAGTGAACGTACGTTTAACTAGATATATTGACGGGATCGAGCTTGGGCTCCTTTTTGGTGATCTCTTTAGATGAACGTATCGGATTGTTGCTATGCGCTCCTAACAAATGGTATCAAAGCCGATAGTTGCAATTTCTGGACAGGTGGACATTGTGGTGTAGCAACGTGGGCCCATAATGATGAAATTGGGCTAGAAGGACACCTAAATTATGGGGGAGCAAACGTAACAGTGAGCTCATTGCACAGTTTTCGAATAGGTAGGCATTGTAGTGTAACAATGTGGGCCCATAAGGATGAAATTGGGCTAGAAGGACACTTGAATTAAGGGGGAATAGACCTAATGGTGAGCTCATCACACGTGAGGGGGAGATTATTAGGATGTACGTGTAAATGAATTGTGTTAGAAAAATCTCTCATCAGAGAATTGATATGGTGCAAAATAGTTAATATATCATAGTTGGTATATAACTCACTGGCTTAAGCTTTTAAGTAAAGATAAGTTTGACTGAATATATTGACAAGCTGGGTCTTGGGCATCTTCTTGGCGATCTCTTCAATTGAAGGTATTGGAACTCTACCGCGCGTTCCCAACAGAGATTACTAAAATCAAGCATGCAATATTTGTTCCAAAAAGTTTAAGCTATTTAGCCTAAAAGCTTAACCTATCATAGTACCGTCACGTCTTTTTCGATATTTAAATACTCCCTCACTAAAAGCTAGTAGTAAGAAGATTTTAAAAGTGCAAATCGACATATACTTGTAGCGAAAGAATGTTTAATCCCATCACATCGATATAAATGAAATAAGACTTGTAAACAAGTGAAAAGAGAATATGAAATTTTGTGAAATTTTGTTCATAGTGTCATCCAAGTTGATCACCTAGTTATCCCATCCGAAACCAAATCGTCTTATTCGAAATTTGTTTTCATATCTTGGGGAAAATGAAGAAAATATCTAACCATGCAAGTGAAATGATGAACCTAAAACTTGGGAGTGGTCGACATACATGTGGTGCAGCTATGTGCAAGAGGAGGAATTGTTTTAACAAAAACAGCGAGGGATGCCACCTCACCGTTTTTTTAAGGTCTTGTAGCGAGGATTTCCCTAGCAAAGAAAGCGGGGGACCGGGCCCACACATCACGTGTAGGTGGCGCTTCTGTTGCTAATTGGCGCAAATCAAACCGCCCAAAAAAAACAGAAAAAGGAAAAAAGCTCAACAATGACAAAACGAGGTCATTTGCCACCAATTATCATTTATCTCCCACGCGGGACTCTTGACCCCCACCATTTTCTCTCTTTTTTTCTACATTATTTTTAGTATTTTTTATTTTATTTATCAACATTTATATTTTTTTTGGGCCATTGGCATCTCCCCCTCTTTTATATGTGAAGCCACATACGCATCGTGTTGCACCGAGTCTCCCAACTTGGGTCGTCAACGTTCGTTTCGATCATTAGTTTTCACTTTCTCGTCGATCTCAACACCCGGGTTAGCGAGTTGAAAGATCAGCTGATCTTGTTCCATGGGGATTCGTCGTCTGCTTCGTATATTCACATGGTCAGTCCTCCGCCGATAAGTTTTGGCAGAGAGAAGACAAAAGGATCTGCTGATTGACTCTTTCCTCTTTAATCTTTATGCTCTCTTGTTTAACTTCTTTGTGCTTTTAATTCGTATCGTGCTTCTGCAGAACATGCTCTTGTTCATCGGCTCTCCCTTTCTTGATCTTCTTGTGCCCTTTCGATCCTTCTTCCTTTTCTTTCTCTTCGTGCATGAGATCATCGACCCCTTCGTCTTTTCTTTTCTTTCTTCCTGTCTTTATGTGCTCGGTTTGCTTTGTGATGATGAGTTGCCTATGCCAATGATAGGTCCATCACCTTATAGAGAAGTGTTTGATCTTTCGGATGAGTAAGGAAGAATGCATGGAAGCCCTCTCCAAGCATGCAAATATCAAACCTGTCATAACCTCCACCGGTCAGCTTCTTATTCCTTCCTCTTCTTGTATTATTTCAGAAACCATCCTTATTTTTCTTCTTCTCCCTCTCTAAATACATATATATTTTGGCACTGCAGGTAATTGAATCTTAATTCATCATCAGTGAGCTTGCTAACAAGAACGAAGGCGATTCGGAATCATACTAGCTTACAAAAATCAAACAAAAGTAAACCCTATTGAAAAGATTTATTAAAACAGAATCCTTGTCGTGAAACCTACCGCTCATATACTTCCACCTTGTTCATAGAAATGTCTGATATCTTCAGCTCCTAGGGTTTCTTGGGAAATAATCTTCACTAACCTCCTGGTCTCTTTTGCATGAATAAGTTCTTGCTCAACTTTAAAACATTCTTGCACAATATACAAACACCAAGTTCTTGAGTTTTGCATTGATAGTCAGACATGTTGAGCAGAAGGAAGCTTGCTAAACACGGGATTTTGCTAACCCCGACAGCAAGTATAAGGGAAACTTTCGATTTTCAAAGTTTTAACTTTTCTAGTAAGAATATCATCGATGATTTGTAGACTGAAACTTTTCATTGCAAAAGCTAGCCTAATAAGTAAGTATTCGTAGATCTAATGTGATGGATTCAAGTGTCACATCAAATGCTAATGAATGCAGTGTGGAATGAACTGCAGAAAGAGAACAGGGAGTTCTTTGAGGAATATGCGCAGTCTCGAAGCAAAGACGATCGAATGTCGGAGGAAGAGACGAGTCAAATGATTCAGAAGATCATCTCCTCCTCTGATTCCACCTCCAAAGATTCACACCATGACGGCGACGATGGCGATGACGGCGACAACAACCATTGAAACCAAAACGTTTAACGTATTCTCTGTTAGTATAGTAGCTACTACGAAAGCGATTTCACCTTGGTGTATGTCTTTGGTTGTCTCAATATGCCAAAACCACACACACCCCAACGACTCTCTCTCTCTCTCTCTCTCTCTCTGGTGGCCCATACAATGTGACGATGATCACCATATATGGAATGTACGGAAGAGCATGGAAGCTGCAATTGTCCCTAGCTAATATGATGCATCTGCTTCGATGATTGAACTCGTGCTGCAAATCTTACCGTGTAAGCAGATTTAAGTGAATGAAATTATAAGTTATGTGTGTATATATGATGTTGGTAATGGGATCATATCAAATAGTCAATTATGAAATTCCATGTTGGTTGTTGATATTGTTATAAATGATTCGATGGCCAGGTGTTATTGATTTTTGACAGATCGTTTAAATATATATATGGAACAAGAATATTTTTACTTATTTTGATGTATGGCTATCAATCAAGCTAGCATGACCCAAACCCCCCATTCAGAATTTAAAAAGTCCGGCTAGAACCTTAATATTATGCATGCGGTACGTTCATTTACTTATCAGCGCTTGCCCTCTGTATATAGCCAACCGAGGAATCTCCCTTGACATAACTTTAACATCATATTTGAGTCATAGCTCGTGAATTCTTCACCTCGTATTTGCACTGTTTATAACATTTTCCTCTATATATGTTATGTGCTTGCAATAACCTTTTCGGTCACGCGTGTCATTTGCAAGCTTAAGGCTCTCTCGGAAAACTTAAACGTTCAGAACAAATTCGTTGGATTATTGACTTCAACAAAGAGAATATGATTTGACTCAGACGAATTATTAGAAATATAAATGTTTTGATTGTGTGTGCCCACTCGAATCATATTTATAGATCAAACAATTTTGATTAGATCTTTTTTTGCCCGAGATCTCTTAAATATTTACAAATGTACATGGGGAAAATTACAAAAAAAAAAGTCTTAAATGTATTTTTTTTGTGTCAACTCAGTCTTAAATATTTCAATTATGTCAATTTAGTCAATCCGATTAATTTTAACGGAAAATTATTGATGTGGCGGATTAGTCAACGTCAACCGTCCTAACGTGGTAATACCAATACGGAAGTGAACAATTTTTCAATTTTTTTTCCTCTTCTCATGTTTTTCTTCTTCTTTTTTTTCCCTTAACCCTAGGTCGGTGAGAATACCAGCGGATCCTTGCCAACACACAAGCGAGAGTTGACAACCCTCACTTGGTCCAGGTAAGGGTCTAGGGTTAGGTAAAAAAAAAAAAAGAAAAGAAAAGTAGAAAAAATCGTAAAATTTTAAAAATTATCCACGTTAATATGAGCACTGCCACATAGGTTGGCTAGTGCTGAGCAGATTATTATATCAATGGTTTCTAAGCAAAAATTATTAGAACAATTAAATTGGCAAGTCATAAATATGTTTAGGACTAAATTAGTATAATCGCAAAATTTAGGATTGAATTGTCATAAAACTTTTTTGATAATTTTCCTAATGTAGATGTAGCTTAAAAGACTCATTATATAAATTCGTTTTGATAATAAGTATAGTTTTAGGGTGCGTTTCTATTACTAAAACTTTCATGGTACAGAAAAATATTTTCCATGAAATTTCTTTTAAAAAAATGGTTGGTTTTCATTTATTTTGTGATTTAAGAAAATTAATTTCCTTCCCATAAGAAAGAGGAGTTTTCCTCAATCTAAACTTATTATTTTCATGTCTATAAAAAACATTCTTCATAAATTGACTAGTTTTTAGTTATCTAAATCTCGAAAAGTGAAAAAATAATTTTCCGGAAAGGATTTTTTTTTTTCTCAAATAAACGGAATTTAATCATCTCCTCAGAGAAACACCTGATGCCAAACCCCGCCCGCCCACCGATGGGATCCTCACTTCCACTTCAGCAATAAGCGATCCCAATGCAGTGACGTGGCGGCGCGCCACTGGCCCATGCGATTTGCGCACGTACGGAAAGAAAGAAGGGGGCGGTTGCAATTATACAGCGTGGGGTGCTTTCTGCTAGGGGTGATCGGTTCGGTTCGGTCCGGTTCCACCTCGGAACCGGGAACCGGACCGGGAGCATCGGTTCCTAAAATTGTGAACCGTGGACCGGACTGTTTGATCCTAGGACGGGGAACCGGACCGGACCATCGGTTTCGGTCCGGTCCGGTCCGGTCCAACAAAATTGGCTCTACTTTTTTGCACTAAAGAGTGACCGCACATCAATCCAATTCGATTCTCGGGCAATTCAACAAAACTAATCACACATGTTTCCACGTGCAAAATATTCAAACTTCAATTGTGTGATTCACACTTCACGTGTTTCACACTTAAATTTAACCATGAAGGCCATGAACAAGTTGGCTAAAGGTTGTGCTTGGCTTAGATTTTATAGACAATCTCTCTTCTACTCTTTGAATGTTTAGTCGATGTGGGACTTTTGGAGGCTTGAAGTGCATCGTGAGTCTCTTGGAGCCTTAGTCCCACATCGAGTAGAAGATTAAACTAACAATGAGATTTTTTTCTATAAATAAAAGAGTAACAAAAAAGAGTTTTAATGGTCTCTTGGCCACATAAGAGGTTGTTATCTCAAATTGCAATTTTGGTTGCAATAAGTTGTCATGTTTATATATTTTATTAATTCTATGTATATAAATTATATATAAAAAAAATTTGGTTCGGTGGTCCGGTTCCCACCTTAGAATAGGGAACCGGACCGACCGGCCACCGGTTCCAAGATTAGGAACCGGGAACCGGACTACCCGACCGTGGGAACCGCCCAAACCGGCCGGTTTGGTCCGGTCCGGTCCGGCCGGTTCCCGGTTCGGGTGGTTCCCGTTGCACACCCCTACTTTCTGCCTCGCTCTTTTGCGCGAAACAATGCCTGGAATCTTCCTGTTCATTCTGTCTTCGTTTTGCGTGTGATGTTTAGTGGGGTCTAGCGGGAGGGGAATGCTTAATAAAGGAAGCGAATAATGTGGGGCTAGCGAAAAACGCCGCGTCGTTTCAATCAATTCTTTCTTATTCTGACGCACCTGAGGGCGATGGCCGACAGTATCTCTAGCCAACACCACCCCCCCCCGCCCCGGGGTTCCCTTTTGGCTTAATGGTGTTTCTCAATCATGTGGAAGATATTCAGTCTGATTTAGCTCGGAAACTTAGGGGGTAGGCATGTCCTGATGCCATTTTTTCCTTAATCTTTCTTGTATGGATGGTATTAAATAGTATCCATTCTTAGAGTGTCAATTGAGACTGTATTAAAGATTAGTAAAATCGCATGACGACACGTCTTGAAATTTGAAAAGAGTGCTTGTGTAAAGGGCTTCCAATGGAAGTGCGTGCATCTTCGAAACACGATTAATGACTTTTAATATGGACCTACTAGATTTCATGTTGCCTTATGTAAACTAAGGCAAAAATCGGAAAAAAGAAAAAAAGCAAAAATAAATCTTATTAAAGAGTATTATAGGTGAGTGTGTTTCCATGATGGAATTTGGAACTTGAGAACAGGACTAGTAGGAATCTATTTGGTTCCAAATTCTAAAATATACATGGTAGATTTGGTTCCAAGTTCTAAAATATACATAGTAGATTTTAGGTTCCAAAAATTGGGGAACTCGTTTCAATGGGTAAGTCGCAAGCTTTAAGTTGGTGAAATTTAAAACTTGCAACTTAGAATTTGGAACAAATTTTTGTATTCTTTTTTTGTCTATGTCTTCGCACGATCTAACAGTATTCCATGGCATTGGATGATTAGTCCTAGTGTAAGCTTTCATTTTATGACCAAGATTTTTACTTTATTAATATTTCATATTTTTTGTATGTCTAAATATAAATTATGATCAATGAATTGTAGTGGCAAGTGATGGTCATTAAAGGTGATGATTCACTGCCATCGTTCAAGTCTTGATACAAGCATAACCTAAGTAGACCTTGTAACTAACTTTAAAATTTGTGACGGGGTAGGTTCAAGGTTTCAAAAAATAAGAAACCTGTATCAATGGATAGATTCCAAGTTTCAAGTTTCAAGTGAAACATGTACGGAATCTGGAATCGCTTACCCTTAGTAGTAACAAGTGGTTGTCATTAAAAATGATAATTCATTGTAATCGTTCAACTAATAATACGGGTGGAACTTAGGTAGACCCTGGAATCAACCCTAAAACTTATAACATGGTAGGTTCTAAGTTTCGAGATATGTAAAGTAGGTTCCAAGTTCCAAAAAATCTTATTCAAATAGATAGATTTTGGGTTCCAACTGAAACTTGTATAACCATTTTCTTTGCTACGATATTGTGTTGATCATTTCTTTCTTTAGATATGTAACGATATACGACTAAATGATCAAATTACATAATCCTGGGGTGGTTGTCATCTCAAAATTCCGGGCGACATGCAAAATTTTTTGTCAATCAATCATAACTTGAAATTGCTATGTTTAGGATAGCTTAAGGTCAATTCTGCCAATAAATAGTTAATTACTTGTGATGTCGTGATGGAGTAGGAATTTTTACCACATTTGCAGATTATTGGCTGTCTCATTCTTGGGAAGACTGGTTTTACTTTGATAAAGAGTCGTAAAACAGTGATGGCTGTAGGATTGCTTCACGGTGATGGTTTATAGATACTATATTCATAAAATGCAGATCTTGCAGTCTCTTTTTGGGATGCATTTTCTTCTTTCGTGTCATTTGATATTTTTATAAGGCTTTGAGTAGGCCTTATAACTTGATTTTTCATCCTTGACATTCTACCACTTATGCTCCATGAAGAACTCAAGATGAAACTCAATGCACGGTGCCACAATGCTTTTTCATGCCATTTTAGTAGGATGTAGAGAAGATATTGAAGATGATATACATGGCTCAATATATGGTTATAATTTTGAAGCTCTCTTGGAAGGTGAAAGCATGTCCTTTTTGTCTTTGCAAAATACAAAAGCTTTTTGGGCCCTTTATTGCTTCCCAATGTTCCTTTTAAAGAAGAACAATGGTTTTGAAGAATTTGCGTTCTAGAATATCACCGAGAGTACTTTGTGCCAATTTGAGTATAGCATATACGTAAGCTTTAAATTTTTCATTTCATGACCACTCTTAATGGATCATCTCCTTTTTTGAACAGCTTTTTGGTCCTGGGGTGTCCAGTATACTTGGTTCCTTTTTTTCCAGCATACCCTACTACAGGTGAGAATTGGAGTTCTTAAGAGCAGTTTAGATGCCTGTAATTTTTTGCTCATGTTAAGAGAACTTTTGAAAGTTTGCCAGTACTCTATTTGAGGCAGTAGATAAGCATTTTATGTTAATTTGCGGATGAAATCTCGTGTGCTATGTTGCTCTCAACCTCCTTTTCCTTCAGGTGTATCTGGAAGTGTTACAGGAATCATAATGGGCTGTGCCCTTATATTCTTGACTTCATTGTTTGAATATATACCACAGGTATGCATCCTTGTCGGCAATTGTTGTTCTTATGGATCTGCATTTATGTCCGGATGGTGGGTTTACCTTCTCTTTCTCCTAGTTTTTTTTTTTGTCGATCATACTCTATTTCTAATCTAACTCTCACTTTCAGACTTTTGCCCTGACTCTTTGCAGGGCGTGAGAGTCAAAACACACACTTCAAACTAAATCGTCCCCACTCAACCCCCTAAGAAAGTGGGGATTTGAACCCCCCACCTCCCCCTTCCATGTTGGAAGGGTGGCCACTAGGGCTCTTTCTCCTAGTTTAGGAGCACACGCATCCTGATTAAATAGTGCTTTGTTTTGTAACCGATGACTTAAAGGGAAGAATTTGAGGAGGTTTATCATGTACTCTGTCATTGTCTAAGTTCTATGGTCTCCTCTTCGTTTGAAATACTAACTATTGGCTCAACATTTTTGTTATCTGCAGTGTGCACACGCTGCCATTGTGATATCTGCTATTATGGGCCTGGTAAGCGATCCTGTTTCGATTCGTATTAAATTTGATATGAACAACCAAGAACTAAGGAACTCTTAGAAGACTTCTATTCAGTCATCTTAGCGTGGCTGATTAAAATCGAGGAGTTCATCTTTTCTGATGATGATGTTGTGCTGACTTGATGCTGAATCACTAACTTTTCCAACATTCTTTGAAAATGGCATATGAATTGGAACTGCTGCCAGATTTGCCAGATTTTAGTTCTGTACGCAAGAGCGCGTCTACCTATAAAAGTACTGGGGGCTGTCCTAAATGAACTAACCTAGAACACATGATCTGCCGGCGCATTTTTGTTGTTCCCCTGCTTATTATCATTGATGACTATCCATTTCCGGACACATAGCATGACTACTTTCTTGCCTACTGTACGAATGTTTCCAATGATGCCTTAAGATATCAAAGGATATGACTTTATCTTAACAGAGCAACCTTCTATAAAATTTTAAAATAGGATAGTGGAGTCAAAGTACTTGCCTAAAAATATTTAAAAACGTATTAAGCATGCACCCTTTTTCTTTGGGACAGTTGTTGGCCATTTTAAAGGTGGGTAAACAAACTAACTGTAATGCATAGTCAGATCAACTTGGAGTCCATTTTTTCCTATGTAAAAACATTATGTCAAAGGTGTTGATGCTGAGCTTTAAAGTGTCTGTTGTGGAACATATTGTTATGTTTTGTAACTAAAAAATATTTTGCGTATAGTCCTATGTGAGGGTTGCACCTTACAGGTTACACATTTCGCTTGAAGATCCCTAATATTACCTCCCTTGTTTTTTCATTTGCTCCCTTCCAATCTCGCTAATGTCATCATTTTTATTTTATTGCTAGTGTTGCACTTACGAAGATCTAGTCTTGTTTGTTTTTCATCAGCATTTCTGTTCTGGTTTGCTTGTTATCTGAGTGATAAGTCTCCAAAATAACCATATAGTACTAATAGGCCTCGGAAGCCTATATCATCCTCCACCTGAAATCTTTAAGTTATTAATCAATATATGCTTATTTTATCTTATCATGAACTACATAATAGATTTCGCACAAGTAAAGTAGTTCTGTGTTTACACTTGCCATGAATTTGCAAGTGTTAGCAAATTGGGATTTTCTGTTTAATCTGCCATCTTATGACAGAAATTGTTGTCGATATTAGTTTCATATTCTAAATAGATCCTTGATGTCCAAGTGAATGTCCACTTTAATTACTTTCTTATTGAAAAAAATTTTGAGAACCAACTTAATCTCAAAGTACGGAAAGGATCGAGAATTACTGTTAGTTTATTTACTAATGAAATGGAAATTCAAGCTATTGCTAATTTGTATTTCAGGTGGATTATCAGGAAGCTATATTTCTTTGGCATGTGGATAAGAAAGATTTTCTTCTTTGGACAATTACTAGCACAATAACATTGTTCCTTGGTATTGAAATTGGTGTGCTTTTTGGGGTGAGTACCTGGAGCAGCGGCATATGAGCTACTGAATTTAGATATTTATGCTGTATATACATTCATTCAGGCATAGTGGATATTATGAGCTACCTTGATGTACTTAGAGTTCAGGATGGAAATTGCTTTGAGAAGGTCACTATCGATTTTTAATAATCTCAACATTAAGCAGCTTTATCATCATAGGAAGCTTTATCATCATAGGAACCGCTAAGGGAGCTTGGAACTTATGATCCAATTTTGACATGTTGTTGATGCTATAGATTGGTGCTTATATTGCTTTTGACATTCCTGAATCAGCAAATCCACATATCGGTAAGTCGTTTTACTTATAAGCTGCTCTATGTTTTCAGTCTTCACTGCTGCTTATCTGGTTAACAATGCCATTGCCATGTGTCCTTGTATTTCCTTCTTGTCGATGTTTTCCTTTTAAGTGTGAAAGCTGCTTCATTACTTTTCCAAATGTCTACTCTCTCTCTCTCTCTCTCTCTCTCTCTCGTGTCGATGAGTGTCAATGTACTCCTATAACCATCTTCCTCAAGATTTCATAGCTTCTTATCTGTTTTGCAGCTGGCTTGGGGCGTCTACCTGGCATCACTGTCTATAGAAATATAAAACAGTACCCAGAAGCGTATGCCTACAATGGCATTGTTATTGTTCGGATTGATGCTCCAATATATTTTGCCAATATTAGTAACATTAAAGATCGGTAATTATATGGCTTTGCCCTCCCTCTCTGGTTCATTTTCATTCTGAACCTGTTGGTCGTTCTCATATGTCTATGAAAGGAACCACTAAGTATTCTAATGTTTCTTTTCAGGCTACGGGAATATGAAATTGAGGTCGATAAATCCACACGGCGGGGCCTGGAAGTTGATAGTGTTTATTTTGTTATTCTAGAGATGGCACGTAAGTTGTCATTTAAGTGGTGCATTTGGTTATCTATACAAAAACAATATGGAAATGATCCTTCATTAGAGTCTTTATTATGTTGAATTAATATGGAAGTGCAAGTATATAATAATTAGTTATTCTAGTCGGCTTGCAATGTATCTCTCCTGTCTCTTGAAAACTTAGTTTGATCCTACAACTCAGTTTCCAAGCTAATTTTCTTCCAGGCTGGGGAAATTTATTCCAGGCGTGGACGTAATTTATCATGCACATATCTGCTGTTGATCATCATAAGTTAAATTATAGGCTTTATAGGCCTAACAATAGGTGGAACGGTTGTAGCCGTTTTTTTCTTTTTTGACAAAAAAATTGCCTTATTTAGGGAAAGGTTATGAAGTGTTAGTTCCATGAACCACGGACAAAGTATTCTATATTGATGTGTTTTTTCATTTATGTCAATTTATCATAATATAGTTGAGTTGATGTTTCACGAATAAATGATTTCTTAATTGTCGGCTAAATTTAAATGTTATATCTGTTTTGTTCTTTATGAAAATATACACCAAATCCTCGGGCCAAGAGCTTGGATTAATGTTGCAACAGACCTCATAATTTGGTTTAATTGTTGGTGGATACAGAAGAATTCGGCCAGTCAAGCCTCACCTTAAAACAATGCAAATTGTTAATAGGATTTCCATCATTCTCGGCTTAAAGTTCATGGAAACAGATTTACAACCTCATTTATTGTTACTCATGCTGATATAGGGCTTGGATTCACTGCACTGGGGTTCTTGTGCTGCCACATCTTAGAATCACATCTTCGTTTCTTGTTGCAGCCGTGACATATGTTGATTCCAGTGCTGTTCAAGCTTTAAAGGACTTGCACCAAGAGTACAAATCACGGGACATTCAGGTTTGTTGACCTCTACCGAGAACAATTGGTTCATTTTCTTGTTAGTCCCGCCGGAAGTTCTTTTTGCCATCTCCACAAGCATCTGAGACATTTCTTGGTGTGGCGGATTGCTATTTCCAATCCGAACCAGGACATCCTCCTTAACTTTTCAAAGTCCGGAGGGGTTGACATGATTGGCAAGAAATGGATCTTCGTTCGAGTCCATGATGCCGTTCAAGTCTGCCTCCAGCATGTCCAAAGCATAAAAGAAATGCCCACAACACTCGATCCTCCACCTGAGGAGAGACCCAGTCTCTTGGAGAGATTACTCAGGCAAACGGGAGAGGATCTTTCGATTCCCGAGTTGGAGTCCGGAAATCAGAGGCCTTTAGCTTCAAAAGATACCGATCCTCAACTGGAACCTCTCTTGCCCCGGAGGCCTTGAATGTTTCTTCCCTGCGATGGATTTGCTGCCAGAATTTATTTTTACGAGGCCATGCTCAATTGTATGATCTATTAATCCATTTTTTCCGGCTGTAAGAGAGGAGTCTTTTTTTTTCTCTCTTTACCGTGAGTAAAGTAGATAATCTTGTATAATAGGATTAGCATATGTCCCTGAATTATATTCAATAGGATTAGCATATGTCCCTGAATTATATTCACCAACAAGTACATCTCAATTAGCTGCATTCTATGAGCTTATCAATGTAATTCCGTTCCCCCCTCCGATCAATTTTTTTGCCCCTATTGTGCCTCTACTGTAATCAATAATATCTTCTTTTTTTCTAAGAAAAGTGCCTGACTATCGATGAAGTCGGTTCAACTTTGCAAATAGGTTTTGTGTATAATGCAAAGACGAGAGTTAAAACCCTTTGGAGAAATACAAATTGTGTTTGATAAAAACTCTTTGAAAATGAACATTGAATTCAAGTGGTGTTTGGTTTTTCAATGGGCTTTGGGTGTAATTTTTTTTATTAAAAAGGACCTAAACTCTTCATTGAGCCGACAAAGGACTATGGTTACCGGCAAGCCAAATCGCACCGGCGGTCGTCAATTGAGGTCGCCCGACCTCGGGCAACCCTCAATGAGGGTCGGGTGAGAGTCGAGGGTCGTGCGACCCAACAGACTATTGCCTGAGGTCATGCAAGACCTAGGCAGGGCCGCATGGGTCTCATGACCCTAGGCAACCCTCACCTTGGGTAATGCAACCCTAGGCGGCGATCGGTTGAGGTTGTGCAATCTCTCGTGAAGGTCTCCTGGGTTGCATAACCCTCGTTAGCCCTTGGCCAACTAGATGTGGCCTCACTGGTGCTGCCCTCATGTGAAGATGAACAATTACAATAAGGAGTAAAATTGGAAAATTAAAGAATTAGTAAGGATAATTTTGGAAAGAAAAAAAAATTAATCATGATTTCAGCATTTCGCAAGGCTGGGTGGGAGTAGTATTGGGCTTTCAACATTCCCAATGTTAGCAATTTATTGAAAGTTTTTTCGAAATACTTGCCAAACACTCTAACATTTTCTTAGGGGGTTTTGGAAGCTGAAAGCTCATTGAGAAAGCTAAACAAAATGCATCCTAGGAGATAAAAGTACAACTATCTTCATGGTATAAAGACTATAGGATGCTTCATCTATGTTTATGGTAGTTACTGTACTTCGCAAATCAATTATATGATGGGTTTTTTGCGTCTCTACTATTGCTTCTAGTTTTGTCTCGGTAGGTGGTACTGTGTCGTGAAGTAGGAAAAACCTTAAGCTTTAGCCTGTGGGGTGAGTGCTTAAAGCCTTGACATAAACTAGATTGTCCAATTATCTTAAAAAGTAGAAGTACCGAAGCATTGAAATGGGTGATAGACCGAGACATAAACTAGGTTGTCCAGTTATCTAAAAAAGTAGAAGTACCGAAGCATTGAAATGGGTGATAGACCGAGTACTCACGAGCGACAACTATTCATGTTTTAGCAGGCCTGTCCTAAAAACCCATGGCCATTCGAGCCCCACATTCTCTTCTAATCTGGACTAAGCTCATCAAATAGGTGGATTGGATCGAATTTGAGTTGGACCTACCCCATACTTGGGATTATTTTAAGCAAATTTTCTTCTTAAATTGTTGCCTTTAAATAAGGAGTAACTCCACACGATGAGTCGTCAAGTTTACGAGAGAGTTAGGGGATCGGGTTATGAACGGGGGCATGAAGGTGATTGTCAAAGTTCGGCTTGGGCTATCCATAAATCACGAAATGGATTCAGTATAACCTTATTGTTTTGGGACATTATAAAATTATTATCAACCTCGCAAGCATCTCGGTTGAGTAAGTCAATCTTCAGCTTTTGGAGTGCAAGCAAATTAAAATTAACGTAGCATTAAACCCCAATCACAAATTTTAAGCATAAAGTGTCTACATCCCATCGGTTATGAACCTTAACATTGTCTGATCTCAGTGCCAGGACACCGTTCAAACATTTCATCGACTAAGTAGTAAGCACCAGTTGCTAAACTTCCCCTCCTACATTCGTTACATTTCTATATGGCTTGAAAGTTGCTTTATTGAAGAAAATCAAACACACACAAACATATTACTGCCCGAGAGCGAGAAACATATAATGCGATCGTTAAGCAATCGAAACACAATCTACAAAAGCTTACGGACCCAAACATATATCCAAACTACCGAAATTGCATCTCCCACTCAGTTCACACACATCGACCCCCTACTTGTTCCTTGTTTAGCGACAAAATCGCAAATGGTGACCACTGGATCGATTCAGAGCTCACTGCCTTGTGGAAGAGGGGGTTGAGAAGGATGGAGCCGAAGACCGGCGGTTGTGGCCTCAGGGAGAG
Source organism: Eucalyptus tenuipes (assembly GCA_014182365.1). NCBI lineage: Eukaryota > Viridiplantae > Streptophyta > Magnoliopsida > Myrtales > Myrtaceae > Eucalyptus > Eucalyptus tenuipes. The sequence continues at coordinate 28,656,885 of CM024543.1, read as the reverse complement.
GCTGCAACGGTGGCTAGCAGCGGCAGTTTGAGGGATAGGTGGTGACAACCTGGGAAGCGGTGGTGACTGTGGAAGAGGAGGACAAAGCAGAAGAAGTAGAAGTGGAGGAGCACCGGACGAATAGAGAGAGACTCTTCAAAGGTGGGTTAGATCTGGATAAACTCATATTTCTTTTTTGCTTTGCCGTTCTAAAACCTATGTACTAAATATAATTAATTTGTATAATAATTTGGGTCATTATATATGGATTAAAAAATGTGTTTATCACACAATGAGGGCCTTCGACTTAAAGGTCCTTGAAGAATCGGTTGACGAACTCTGGAATGTCAGGATCGAAGCAAGTGTCAACGAGATGTTGTAGATTGGGCAGCGTTGATTATATCATCGGGCGAGTATTTTTGGCCTTGTTTTTCCTATTACCCTAGTGTCATGGTCCGATTTCCTGTGCCATGTATAAGAAGTGGGACTTTGAGGTATCGGGGTGAAGCATAAGAGATGCAGAATAGTTGATATAACTAAATTGTGGGAGTGTCATCAAGGTTTTGTTCTAGAAATCCAAGGAGAGAATGATTATCATCTTAGAAAATCTCTAAAGGGGAAGTTGGTCTCTCGCACAAAAATTGGTTGGGAGTTGATGTCGTTCTCTTGATGATGCCCATGGTAGGCCGAAACTAGTTCTTGTGTTGAAGTAATGTATATAAGGAAGGCTAATCTGACTAATTCATGAGGTGCCGCGTGGGCTTGTCCACAGCTAGGAAGCTTTCAGGCCATGACACTAGTGTGACAGAATTTCTTCTTTTTGGTGCTATGAATGGTTAATTTCTTCATGTCGCTTATACCTTCATCCTGAGCTAAGCTCAAGCTCAAGCTATCTATAATATATTGTTGAATCAAGCTCAGGATTGTTGATACTAAACTCAATAGACTCGCGAGCCTAGTCGAATATTCTTTACAAAAATATTGTTATATCAGTATAAAATGACAAAGAAATTCATGAAATTGCACTTTGCACCCACGAATATACAAATGCGGGAAAGTGGTCTAGCTTATTAAGCTCGAACATGAGTTTACCCATAAATCAAGTCGAGCTGGAGCATTTGGAAATTGCTGTTCGAAATAGACCCGAGCCTAAATTCCGATACTCGATTGAGCTCCAGTCCGAGTTTCGAGCACCAAGCACACAAGGCTTGGCACTATCTGGACTAGATTACATTCCTAGTTGACATTTCGGCGGACGGCTCTCACACCGTCACTTATATTATGCTTTAGGAACGGCCTGAGCCGTCCCAACCGAAACAAATGAGCAGGGGAAAAATCTTGGGAGGGCTCTTTAGCAGGGGGTAGCCGCTGCCCATGACGTCCTTACGGACAGCAAACCCACCCGTCCTCAAAACGCAGGCGATGGCCCACGTGAGGCACCTGCGCGAGGACGCTCAGAGGGTCGCCAGCGACCATGAAGGACGGTTTGGCTCATCCTTTGTCCATCGTTTAGTAGCGCGGTACGTATCACCATGCAATTTGCATCCCTCCTATAGACTTTTATAGAACGAGCCGCTACTTTTCGAAAATTTGGCCATGCACTGTAACGTAGTCAACAGACTCTGGTCAGGATTCCTATATTTTTGGCTCTTTCTCCAGTAATTCCGATACCCTTTTTTTTTTTTTTTTTTTTTTGGCTAGGTCCAGTAATTGCAATGCCCTTCTCGTCCTAGTTTTCCCTCTTTTTCTCAATCAACAACTCTTAAGACTGAAGACTAAACTATCGTTTTGTCGCTTGAAGGTCTAGAGATTTTTGGTTTTCATCGTAAGTAAGCAGAAAATTGCAGAGACTAGTCTTGTGTTGTTGTGTGTTACTCAAAAGAAGGGCTTGGGATGCTGCGGCAAGTGGGATTCAAGTTGAGCAATAATGGAAGAGAAAACCAAAAAAAGAAAAATAGAAGAGGGTCACCATTTGCTTTGCGTGAACTTAATATTTTTTTACATTTCCACAATTCTTTCTTTTTTCTCATTAATCATCTGGGGTTGATCCAGAGGTAAGCACATTCTCATTCTTTCGGCTTGGGAACCAATGGTTACGGGTTCGAAAAATGCTTTGGGAACTCATTTCACTGGGGGCTAGGCCATGATGCGGGTGAGTTGACGTGCTAGATCTCTTCAAGATAGCCATCCAGTTATGGTTATGTCCCTGATTTGCATAAGAAAAAAGAAATAATTTCTCATTTCCGATAGATGCCATTTTTTAGTAGGCAACTTCAGGTTCAGCCATTTTGCATTGTGCAAAAAAAAGGAGACAAAAAGAATGAACAGAATAAGCATAATAAACCAATGTTCTTTGGATATGGTTTTGAAATCATTGCAGCTACACCCTATTTAATCTCGTGAGAGATATTCAACAAATGGTCAAAAGTTGGAAAAAGGAAAGCGAAAAAACAAACAAGTAAAAAAGACAGGTGAGGTAGAGAGAAGATATCACTGTGTGGTGATGGGGAGGTGAAGTGATTTATAGGGTTTCTAGTACAGGGGAAGAGATAAGCAGATTCTCAACTATGAAACTGGGATCATATGTTTCTACACACGCCTCTTTTTTTTCCACAGATTTTATCTTCTGTGATAAGAACGTGTGATATTAAAAAACCCTAACCGGATTGCGAAAAGATAAGGTCTCTAACTTCTTCTACTCTATGTTTTCTGTTTGATCATCGGTGTGTACGGCCTTCATCGCGATATCTGTACAATAATTCACATATGAAGAGTCCATCAACAAGTAGGAATCGAGAATTTTTTTTTCTTTTTTTGTGAAATCAATAACGCGATGTAAGTGCATTTGCATCATGACACATGAGGAAAACTTTGGAGAAAACTGTAATGGGAAATTATATGATAAAGTATGTCACATCTAGGTTCCAAAATTCCGAAGCTAAGATTAGTTGTTTGAGCTTGGGGGAGTGTTCTACTTATAAATACTTTTCGTTTGTATAATCTTGAGGATTATAGATGGAAAAAGAAAAACATTAGATTCGGTTTTCTTTTCTCTGGTCATTACCATATTGTATTTAGGAAAGACTTTGCACATTAGAATACAAGTTCACTTCTTCGAACCACTTATCTAAAAGGTAGGTCATCCACATCTTGGTCAATAGATTCGAGAGGAATTTATAACTCTTGAACGTTTGATTACTCATAAGAGGTTTTGTTGAGCACCTCATATACCTCATTTTTCATGAAATTTATGTTCAAGTCTGGCACAATACTTATTAAAACAATATGATATACTTGTATTGTTGGCCCGTTTCCTAATAGTTTAAGTCCTTTAGAATGGTTAACGTGGTATTAGAGCACACGCTAATGGTTCAAATGTTAGCATGATCTCTCATTTTTCTCCTGATCGTTATGACTGTTGTACATTTTGTATGTATATGGTGGTAATCAAATATATTATTACTTCATCTCCTAACAGTCTAAGATTTTTGGAAAAATCTACTCATCTAACTACACCAATCAAGGGCAGTTTGCTAGTTGCTCAATTCAATTGTTGGTCATTGTACTGTATATCATCCGAAAATTAAAGTCAAATCAATTTAATCTCTCTTCCCTACACGAACTTGTTATTATCTCACCTCTTTACTAAATACTCAATATTTGCCACTCACAATAGTATGATTAATTTGAAATCGATACTGATATGTTTCGAGTGTCTTCTATAAAATTATCTTATTGGATTAGACAAAATCTCCATTAAATTTAGTGATAATTCATATATATATATATATATATATATATATATATTCGAATTAGATGATATTACCATCCGAAAAGACTAATCACCATCCCTTCTCCATCTTGAGTAGTTGATGCCACACAATTCAATGTCTTTAACTCGGCATCTCTTCTCTCTCTCTCTCTCCCCCCCACCTTCTCTCCTCTTCCTCCTCCTCCTCCTCCTAGATTCTTCGATCCTCGGTGCTCAGAGGAGTGTAAAAGACACCACGAAAGAAAAGCAAAAGAAAGTAGTCTCCCTTTGTCGTTTGTTTTGTTTAAATAGTACCAGCTGGGGTTTTCTCTGGACCATAACTGTTCGTACGTACGTCGTCTTTTGGTTGATTTCTACAAGAAAAGATTCATATTTTTTCTCTCAATATGTACGTGGTCATCATGTCCGATATCAAGTGCACACAAAAATACATGGCCCTGTCGACGTCGTGTGATTGATATTTCAGCGACGATTTTACTCAGAACTGTAACGACCGGCCCATCGTTGTGTGATATTGTCGCTTTGAATATTTGAGTCTCGCGAGCTTTAAAACGCGTCGTACGGGCGGAGGGCGTCAATCCGGACCTTCCCTCTCCCAAGCCATAATATTGTCCGCTTTGGAGGCACGGCCCACCGGCCCGTCCTCCCTCACGGCTTTGTTTTGTACGGCGCGTACGTGAACGCGTTACACGTATTAAGGGCCCAAGCCATTATATCAGCCCAGGACTCCCCTAAGCGATGTGGGACAAGAGGGAGAGGACCCCTTCCTTGCGCACGTCCGGAGGCGAGTTGGGACGCACCGCCATCCCTCCTCCTATGTGACGGCCCGAGCGGCGGTGCACAGGAGGAGGGATGGCAGTGCGTCCGCAACTCCGCCCCCGGACGTGCAAGGAAGGGGTCCTCTCCTCTTGTCCCACATCGCTTAGGGGGGAGTCCTGGGCTAGTATATAATGGCTTGGGCCCTTTAATATGTGTAACGCGTTTCACGTACGCTTTCGCTGTATTGAAAACAAAGCCGTGAGGGAGGACGGGCCGGTGGGCCGTGCCTCCAAAGCGGACAATATTATGGCTTGAGAGAGGGAAGGTCCGGATTGATGGCCCTCTGCCCCTGCATGACGCGCTTTAAAGCTCGTGAGGACTAAATATTCAAAGCAGACAATATCACACAGTGGGACCCGGGTCGTTACAAGAACCAAATCGGGAAGTTTTTCTCTATTGAGCAGTCCATATGCCACTCGCTGCTGCAGCTATCATGCCAATTAGGATACGACACGTCGCCGACCTCAAGCTCGAATCATATCAGCTATGTGTTGACGTGGCAGAACTGGCTGAAAGCATCAACATCAACTCGTGCTATGATTTGTGAAACCTCGAATTTGTCGTGAGACTCCTTGTTTCAAGCTCTTGGCTCCAGATGAAGATTAGCGAATCAACTGAAGGGGGAATATTTTGTAGCTATATCGATTTATTTAGAGGTTAACCAACCTACTTACCATAGGATTGATCCAATGGTGAGGGCTTTTCTCATGTTTTCAGTTCAAGAACCAGGGATTGGGGATTCGCCTCCTAAGATAACTCAAAGTTAAGTGGGGGATCTGATAATGAGATGTTGTGCGAGTTCTCCTTTAAGTAGTCGACAAATTAATTACAGTCGTCGCTGGATTGTTAAAAGAAGAGGTTACATGAGCTCATTTGATTTTGATTAAGTCAAACTAACCTTACTTTCCAAAAAAAGATAGACCTCGCGTTGAATATCACTTATATAAACAATTCGTGTTTCTTTTTCCTTTTTTCGGTTCTGTAACTAGTCACAAACTCCTTTTGGAGTAATCAATTTATGCCTATATTTTCTATTTTGGAAGAAGTTCTCGTGAATAGTTGAGAGCAGAGGTTGCCGTCAGATTTAGGTTGCTGTTCATTGTAATCCACACAGATCATACCATGCATCTAGACATCAGCGAAAAAAATGGGTTAGAGTCATTGAACCGAATCGAACTGAAACATCAACTGAAAGTTAATTTGTCTTAGATCATCGAGCAAATAATGGAGTGATCAGCTAATGACTGATTAGCTGTTCGTCGTCTTCCTTCTGTCCTCTTCCATATGCTGTGCGCTTTCGCGGGCTGATGAGGGTCAACAACATGATAGCTAAGACTTTGAAAGTTGGACTTGACTCGTCACGAGAAAATATCTCGAAGAGAGACAAACAACTTCTACTCCTGCAGTCTATTATTGTGTCACAACACCTGCACATAAGAATAGAAAAGAACAGCGCATGCGCATGGTTGATCCATGGAATTTTGCTGGCTGAGCTACTTGACGAATTCACAGGAACCAAAAATGACAGGACGTGTCGAGATTCCCGGAGAGGGACGGTTGCTCAACGTGCTCTTCTCTTTCTATTGGCGAAAGAAGTGTGGTTTACTTGTAGATGAATCGTTTTTTTTCTTTTTTCCTTCTTTTTGGAGATTTTAAGTCATAAAATAAAAGCCAGTGGTCCTTTGGATTATGTCTCGTAAATTCAATCACTCTTTTATTTCTATATCTATTCATATAACTACTTTATAACTATTATTTTACGTTTACTACTTGGCAACAGTTACAAACTATGCTTTGTGACGTAGCTGAAGTTTGCCGATGGTATCGTTGTTTATTTAAGAAGCTCTTCTTAGAAGGATACTCTCTAAACTCATGTAAATTGGACGGTTTAAATGATGAGGTGAAAAATGAAGAATATTTAATTAAGATTGGGCATAAAAAGAAACCCTCGATTCTTACAAACATCAAATGAAAGGGGCCGGTCTACCCCATCTTCAAACACCGCTTATCTATATGGCATTGGATACATTTCGCTTGTCAATCTAGCGCTCAACTTGAAAACCCTCTCTCTCTCTCTCTCTCTCTATCTCTCTCTCTCTCTGTCGTACGGTAGTGACGGTCATCATAGATTTTTGACCACTTTTGGTCGAGGCCAATCTACTTCTGATCAGCTTGCACTTCAGGTCGACGTGACCCAAACCATAATTGACCATAGATTAAGGATGTTAGATCTCGATATAAGGTTGACAACTTTAAAATGATGGCAATACGGGATGAGGTTGAGAGGAAGGGGGAAATGGAGACGACTTGAGGAGATAGAAGTGATGGTCAATGCATGCGCCGGTGGTGGTGAAGGTAAACATCGACAACGCTAACTGAGTTTGCATCGCATTCACATGCACACAAAAAGGATGGACATTGTGGCTTGATAGCATTTTTTCCATGTCTTGGGAGAAACGTGTTTGCCGAGCGTACTCAAGATGTAAGCATGAGGGCTTAGCGGTCTCATACAGTCTTTATTTTCTACATTCTTGGTTGAATAAATTTCCACCAGCCGTGCCTCTAATTGGTAAGGTACAAGTTATGGCACTATCCATATACAAACTCGACTAAAATTACAAGTGCGTAGTATCCATTTCTTTAATCCACTAATGCAATGCATGATCGAAGGAAATTGTCACGTCAGCAAGAGAATAATATTCCTATACTTTGCCTCATCCTTCTCCTTCAAACAAGCATATGTGGTTATCAAGAAAAAGGTAGCAGAGCCGATGATGCTGAACTCGCTATCATAGGGGGAGCCACACGAAAGAGAGCAAAGCAAGACAAGAAATTGATTGAGCTGATTGCATGCAATAGCTTTCAGCGGAAGAAGACGCTTATAATTTCAGAAATGAACAAGAAGAGAGTGAGAGATGGTTTGATCTAGGGCGACGGTCGGTTTCAATTTTGAAGCAATGGTCCAATCACCGCTGGACACCCCCTAGAGCATGGGCAATTCTTGTCTGCTTGCGAATGCCAATTAAGCATAGACCCGAGTGAATAGCAAGCCACTTAAAACCCAATCCTATTTTCTAATTTGGCGAAACTTTAAAACCTAATTGAAAAACAAAAAAAATATCACAACGGGACAATTGACAACATTGAAAATACGAAAATATATGTATATGCAACTGATGTGATCATATATATGTAACTATTGATAATTCATATTATCTCATGCCTATGTGATTTACTGTTTTATAATATTCTAACCTCGAATATGAAAAGTCTTCGTTTTTTTTATTCATTTTCTTTTCCCCTCACAAGATAATACCACGAGTCCAACTTATTTTAATCCTTTCCTCACCAAATTATTTTTTTCTAAAATCCAAATATTTCTATCCCTCTCTCCTTCTCTTAGCACAAGCCCATAGACGGCCGCATCCCCCGTTGTCCCCGACCACCAGACCACGACGACCACAGCAAGCATCACCACCAGGGCGCCGCCAACAATGATGGCGTGCATTGTTATAAATGAAGCCAAATATTTTTTTAGGGGCTTTTTTGTCTTTTCTATCATATTTGCTTTTAGGTTAAAAGTGATATATTTATATTAGCGATGGCAAGACGCTAGCTGAAAAGACGCTGAAAAAGAAAATAGAGAGGTAAGAAAAAGAGAGAAGAAAAAAGTGAGTTTTTTCTTTACGAAGGTTCTCAATCTCTTTGTGCCCTGATCTTGAAAGAAGATCATCATTGTATTCCAACTTTTTTTTGAAGTCTAGTGAATTCGCATAGTACCTTTGTGCGGAGACGTAGCCCAGGTTTGGGTGAACTTCGTTAATAAATTTTCTAGCGTGTTCTTCTGATTATGTTCTTTTATTTCTGTGAATTGTTTGCAAGCATTATTTTTCTAGAATCGTCGTGCGATTTCGTAACACGCATATCTCACTCTCCATTATCTAGTTGCGTCTTTGTCCTCTTTTTGCTCTCACATCATCCCCTCATGTCTCTCTCTATCACAAGGCGAGCTCAGAGGCATCGAGTTCATTGCCTACGCGGAGCTCGACCCAGCGTGTTAAGCCCCTCCCTCGTCGGTGTCAACAAGCTGCTCACCGATCGCGATAAATCTATATCTCGATGCCTCTAAATATGGGGGGAGGGATTGAGCCTCTAGATCCGAAGGCTAGCCGCTAGGGGTGAGCGCGGTTCCCGGGTAGAACCGGGAACCGGAGAACCGAACCGGAGGTTCCGGTTCGGTTCCGGTTCTTAAAGGACCGTTCCTAGCCCCCGGTTCCTTTTCCGGAACCGAACCGGAACCGGAACCGATCGAGGAACCGGAACCGGAACCGGTCGTGGAACCGGAACCGGAACCGATCGTGGAACCGGTTTCGGAACCGATTAGTTAGGGTTCCAAAAGGAGCCCCCTCCCCGCTTGGTAGTTGGTGCTTCCGAGTCCCGAGAGAAAAGAAAGTGCTGCGAGAGAACTCAACTCACGCCGCTGGACGCCGCTCACCCTCAAGGCCACCGCCGGACTTGATCTCCGCTCGTCTCCGGACGCGATTCGAGCCGAGCTCGTCTCCGCCGCACCTACCGCCTCTGCTCGAGCTAGAAGCCTCGACGCCCCCGCTCGCCGGGTCCTCCTCTCGCTCCACCGTCGCTGCAACCAAACGCCGAAGCCACCATTCCTGCCGCGACGCCCTTCGCCGTTGTCTCCGCTTCGCCGACAACTCGACGCCAAAGCATCGCGACGCCGACGCCGTTGCCCGAAGACCCGACCGACGTCCCCGCTCGGCGCCGAGAGGTTGCTCGCCCGGTGAAATTGGATTTCTGGAACTTTTCTCCAAGGGTACGATCTCGGGGTTTGCCTACCGACGTCCCTCCTTCCCTCTTGGCTCTCTGTGTGCTGTCGTTTTCTTTCTAACTATAGTTCAAAGGCTCTGGTCTTCGGTCTTCTCCCATTTTTCTCATTACTTAATCAATTCACTGGTTAATGGGTGTCTCACGTCTTGTTATGGATCATATCATTTCGAATTATTTAATTAATTTCTTAATTGTAGCACAAAGTGCGTTCGATAGCTTCAGCTCTTGTGTTCCATGGCTTCTTTAATGGTTCTTTTCTCTGTTCAAAGAGATGGGTAGATTGTGGGTGTTTGATTATCATTATTGTCTTTCGTTGTCAAATGAACAATTAAGTAAAATGGACTGTTGATGAATTAAGAATAATATCTTTGCCTTAAAAGTTCAATTAGGTGGGTTGCCGATTAAGTTATTATTGTTCCCTTCGCTTTTCTCATGTGTTGATTGTTGTGCTTCCAAAATGGCGGTGATCTTTTTCTGCTATTTTGGTTTCATGTCAAAGTCAACCAATTAAGTATCAGTAAATTAAATTAAATAAGGTCCCTAAACGGCTCAATGAAACTGTCTGATCAATTCTTTGTTTTGGGGAAGCTGGTGTTTTTGAATTTTGGCAATCTATATGCTTTAACTTCTTTGTTTTGGGTGGCTCTTCTAGATTACTGGTCTTTAATTGCATAGGTAATATATGAGAAGGATAACAATGTGCCGCATAATGGATATATGCATGATCAAATTGGACTCCTTTTAGCTTGTGTCATTTGCGCACAAGTTATCATCTATGAAAATACACAAATTATTATCATCTAGCAAAAGCTAATTGTCTACAATTCTTGAGAGCGTTTCTTTGAGGGGAAAGTTGTGTATTGATTTGGTTTTTAGCAACTACCTCGCACATTTTGTAACTCAATTCACATTATGTTTTTAAATTTCTAATTATATTGTATTATTGTTGTGTAGTGCGAAATTAATGTATCAAGATAACATGTCAATGGAGGTGGAGGGAAGTGAGGAGATGACTCCGATTATGGATTTGGAGTTTTCTGGTGATGAAATTGAAGAAGAGGCACCTCCTGGATCGAGTGCCACAAATAAGGTACCCGGTTCTCATCTTCCTCATGACAAGAAATATACATCCGAATGCTGGAATCATTATTCGAGAATTAGTGATAAGGATGGAAAAATATATCAAGTGAAGTGCATTCATTATGGGTCCATGCTTAAGTACCGTGTTGCTAACGGTACTTCTGCAATGAGGAAGCACTTGACCACATGCAAGAGGTTTCCCCGTAATGTAGATAAGAGGCAGAAATTCTTTGCACCACGTAATGCCAACATGGCTGGTAAGACAAGAGGAGATTCTAGTACTGGTAGCATCTTATCGACATGGTCATTTAATCAAGAACGTTGTAGGCACATGCTTGCTCGGTTCATCATCCTTGATGAGCAACCTTTTCCTTGGTTGAACGTGTTGGATTTCGTGAATATGTTAGTGAGTTACAACCTCTCTTCAAACATGTATCACGTTTCACAGTAGCAAAAGATTGCATGAAGTTGTTTTTATGTGAAAGAACTTCTTTGAAGAATTATTTTGGAAAGATTAATTCTAGGATCGCACTCACGACTGATACATGGAGTTCCAATCAAAATCTGAATTATTTGTGTCTCACTACACATTTTATTGATGAAAATTGGAAGTTGCATAAGAGAATCATCAACTTTGTGGTGATGCATAGTCACAGGGGTAAGGAGATTGGGAAAATGGTAGAGAAATGCATTGAGGAGTGGGGAATAGAAAAAAAGGTGTCCACAATTACCGTGGATAATGCTAGCTCAAATGATGTTGCAATTAGCTATTTGAGGGAAAAACTTTCGAAACAAAGGTCATTGATATTAGATGGTAGTGTTTTACACATGAGGTGTACAGCTCATATATTAAATTTGATTGTGAGAGATGGCTTGACTATGGTACGTGACTCTATTGCACGTATCCGAAATGTGGTTAGGTATGTAAGGAGTTCTCCCACGAGAGCCCAAGGATTTCAATCTTGCATTGAGAGAGAAAAGATCACTTATAAGGGTTCGGTAGTTCTTGACGTCGCCACTAGATGGAACTCTACTTACCTCATGTTAGACACCGCCATAAAATTCAGAAAAGCTTTGAAAGAATGGAGGATCACGATTTATCTTTTGTAAGTGAGCTTAATCATGAAACTCCTAGTGATGATGATTGGGAAAATGCTATTATTCTATCGGATTTTCTAAAAGTATTCTATGATGCCACCAATCGGATGTGCAGGACTTCATATGTTACTTCAAATGATTATTTTGAAGGGATAGCTCTTTTGTATAGATATTTGAAAGATGCGGTCAATGCTTCGGATCCTAAGCTTCAAGCTATGGGTGTTAAAATGAAAGAAAAATTTGACAAATATTATGGAAGCTTGGATAAAGTGAATATGATGGTGTTGATTGCGGTTGTGTTAGATCCTAGAGCCAAGTTAAATTATGTGAGTTTCTTGTATGGACAAATTTATGATGATGAATTGAAAATTAAAGAGATGCATTACAAGGTGAAGGATGCATTGGAGCATTTGTATGAATTTTATGAGCAATCTTCTGTTATTTCAAGTGATCAAGATTTTGGTGGCCATAATTTGGGTGCAAGTAGTAGTAGTTCCAATTCCAATACCGATACGGGTGGTAGTGAAGGAATAAAGAAGTATGACGGCCAAATTTGGAAGAAAATGTTTTTATACTCGAATGAACAAGAGTGCGATAACAAGAAGTCCGAGCTTGATGAGTATCTTCAAGAAAAAAATGAAAAGGATCTTGGTCTTGACATTTTGAATTGGTGGAAGACTAATGGCTCAAAATATAAGATCCTTTCTTTGATGGCTCGAGATATTTTGTCCATTCCCGTAACTACTTGTTGCTTCCAGAGTCAACTTTTAGTACATCGGGTCGTGTGCTTGATGGCTTTCGAAGTTCTTTAACTCCCAAAGTAGTGGAAGCTTTGATTTGCACTCAAGATTGGTTGAGAGCCGTTCGTGTACCGCTTGATGTTGAAGAGTGTATCGAGAACGCAGAACAATTTGAATTGGGTAAGTAATGTTTATATCTTTATATATTGTAATTCTTTTTGTATATTTGATGAGTGAATATTTTATTTAACCTCTTCTTCTTCTTTTTTTCAGATATGGTTGGTCTTAATGCGGAGATTATTGTCGATAAATAGAGTTGGTGGTGTCGCAACCGCAATGGGTCTAGCGGTTGAGAATTCAAGCAAGGTTTTTTGTTGGCTTTGTGCTGCTTTAACTATGTTGTCAAAGAGCTTAGGAGCCTTTAGATGGGCAAAATTTCATGCTTCATGAAGCATTATCGATATTGATTTTTTTTCTGTCTTTACTTAGGATTTTGATTGATTTTCATTTATGTCTTTGCAGGGTTTTGCTTCATCATTTTCATTTGAGAGAGGAACACAGCCCAACATGCCAAAAGCCTGTCATTTATTTTTTCTTTTCTTGTTTGTTTCACTTTTGTTGGAATTGGGACTTGCTTGGTTGCGGATTTCAACGGTTTTTAGTTGAACCTTGGTAAAGTTGTATGATGTACTTTTGCTGATACATTTTGTTTTATGACAGCTCCAAAGGCAGAGAAATCAACATTGTCATCTATTTTGTCCGAGAAGGGCGTTCATGGGTCTTTATTTCTCATGGGGGAGATCCTATTTATCACAAGGCCACTAATCTATGTTTTGTTTTATTGTTTTCATAGCTCGGGAAGTATATTTATGGCGTGATTTTGATGTTAGAGGATCATTACGACAGTGTTGAAGAGTCCGATAATATGCGCGTACGTTATAATTCAACTCTGAAAATGAATAAAAAAAAAAAAAAAACCTCGTTGGAACGGAACAGGCGACCCCGGAACCTGTGACCGGGTAGGTTCCAGGTTCTTGGTTCTGACGGGTAGGTTCCAGGTTCCAAATTTTTTGGAACCTGTACCCGAGGGTAGGTTCCAGGTTCCAGACGGAACCGAACCGGAACCTGGAACCGCTCACCCCTACTAGCCGCAACCTGTCGTCAATGTCTCAACGGCAGGCTGATGCTAGTGAGGACAACGATTATACTTGTGAGGCGGGTAATGCATGAGATGGAGAGTTTCGGTGGAGATGGCTAGTTAAATAATAGGAGGACAACGACAATGGATACAAGGGTTGGAGAAAGAGAGACAGGAGCCATGCTTGAATATGTGGGATTTGATCTGAGCGATGAACATTCTAATGAGATAAAACGTGTGACAACGATCTCGTGATGGGAAGAAGAGATGGGTATATAAATAGGTAAAGCAGACTGCATCCAAAATAATTTTAATCCTTACTTTGGGTTATTTGACCATATTCATATGTATGTCTGATTGATGTGATACTCTGAAATTGTGGTCCGCTATTCACAATGGCACAAATGCTAAACAAGACAACTAATTAAAATTGATTGATGTAGATTACATGAAATGTGTGCCTGTCCTATAAGCCAGGAGGTTAAAAGAAGAATATTCCAAAGTTAAAAGAAATGGACTAAGGATAACAACTGATCTGAAATCTATTTTTCTCGTAGAACGACATTGATGACAAGATCTAGCTAGGTGTATCCAAACACGACTCTATCTATTATATGAGAAAAGATACAAGAATATGAGAGTGCACAAACACAGAACTTGGACTTAACTGTCAATTGAAGCTTCAATATATGTCAACAGTCATCTATTCGATTTGAAATCAAACAAAACACCTTCAAAAGAGATAATCAACAAATCGAAATGTTCAGTTAACTCAATAATCCACTCCTTGTCTCCCGCATGATTATGTTGATAAAGGTTTTGACCGAGTGATCAAGGAATCCTCGATATAACAAAACACTGAGATTACTAAAATCAAGCATGCAACATTTGTTCCAAAAAATTTAAGCTATTTATCTTAAAAGCTTAAACTATCAGGCTACGTTTGGCAGTCAAGATAAAATTTATCACATCCCGCATTTGGTGCATGCTCAAGATATGATAAAGTCGAATATAAGGGATATGGATTAAATAAAATTATCTCATGAATGAAATAGGATAAAGGTAGATAGGATTTCTAAAATTCATATAGAAACGTTTTTTTCTCATATAAAAATTTCTTAAATTAATAAATTAAAATTATATTTCAACATAAAATATTTGAATTCTAATATAAGAAATTCAAAATAACAAAAAATAATTAGTTTTTAAATTTAATCTTATTTTTATTATATATTCGAATTTAATTATATCTTATAATATAAATTCAATATACATATTTATCACATATTTTAGGTGTTTTAAAATTTTAGATATATTAGTACAATTTTATATTTAATAATTTTTTATTAGAGAATGATGGAAGGAGAAGAAAAAATAAAAAAGAAATTAATTAAAAAGAGAGGAAAATAAAATAAAATAAAGTAGACAAGAGTGTCGTAAAAGATTTTTACTATTTCCATTTGTAAAATTTATGATTCATATAGGCATTTATACCTAATAATATATATGTAATATAATATGAATATATTCATTTTATTATTATAATCACTAAACAAGTGAATAGAATATAGCAAAATCCTTTTGGATTTCATATCATATCCTATACGATCTTATCACGATTAGAAATTTGACTACCAAACGAAATTTCATAATATTGTCGCGTCTTATTCTACATCTAAATATTCCCTCATCGAAGCGAGTAGCCAGAAGATTTTAGACGTGCAAATCAACATATGCATGTAGCGAAAGAACAGATAATCCATTCACATCGATATAAATGAAATAGGACTTGTAAACAAACAAAAAGATATCATAAAACTTCAATCAAAGCGTCATTCAAGCGATCACCTAGTTGTCACATCCGAAATCAAATCGTCTTATTTGAAATTTGTTTTCATATCTTGCGGAAAATGAAGAAAATATCTAACCATGCAAGTCGAATGATGAACCTAAAATTTTGGAGCGGTCGACATACAAGTGGTGCGACCATGTGCCAGAGGAGGAATCGTTTCAACAAAAATAGCGAGGGATGCTACCTTAGGGTTTTATTTTGTCTTGTAGCGATGATTTCCCTTAGCAAAGAAAGCGGGGGACCGGGCCCACACATCACGTGGAGGGGGCGCTTCTGTAGCTAATGGAGCAAATCAAACCGCCCAAAAAAACAAAAGAAAAAGGAAAAAAGCTCAACAAAGACAAAACGAGGTCATTTGCAAAATCTCCTCTAATCCCCTCTCCACCAATTATCATTTATCTCCCACGTGGGACTCTTGACCCCACCATTTTTCTCTCTTTTTCTAAATTATTTTTAGTATTTTTATTTCTCAACATTTATTTTTTTGGGCCATTGGCATCTTCCCCCACCCCCACTCTTTTATATGTGAAGCCAAATACGCATTGTGTTGCACCGAGTCTCCCAGCTTGGGTCGTCAACGTTCGTTTCGATCATTACTTTTCACTTTCTCGTCGATCTCAACACACGGGTTAGCGAGTTGAAAGATTAGCTGATCTTGTTCCATGGGGGATTCTTCGTCTGCTTCGTATATTCACATGGTAAGTCCTCCGCCGATAAGTTATGGCAGAGAGAAGACGAAAGGATCTGCTGATTGACTCTTTCCTCTTTGATCTTATGCTCTTTTGTTTAACCTCTATGTGCTTTTAATTCGTGTCGTGTCTCTGCAGAACATGCTGTTGTTCATCGGCTTTCCCTTTCTTGATCTTGTGTCCTTTCAATCCTTCTCCTTCTTCCTTTCTGGTTTTGCTGGATCTTCGTGCATGAGATCATCGACCCCTTCTGTCTTTTTCTTTTCTTTCTCCCTATCTTTATGTGCTCGGTTTGCTTTGCGATAACGAGGTTGCGTTTACGAATGACAGGTCCATCACCTGATAGAGAAGTGTTTGATCTTTCGAATGAGTAAGGAAGAATGCATGGAAGCCCTCTCCAAGCATGCAAATATCAAACCTGTCATTACCTCCACCGGTCAGCTTCATATTCCTTCCTCTTCTTGTATTATTTCAGAAGCCATCCTGATTTTTTCTTCTCCTCCCTCTCTAGATACATATATATTTTGGCCCCGTAGGCAATTGAATTTTAATTCATCATCGGTGAGCTTAGTGATAAGAAAGAAATAAAGACAGTTCAGAATCATACTAACTTAAAAATATCAAACGAAAGTAAACCCTATTGAAAAGATTTATTAAAAAAAGAATCCTTGTCGTGAAACCAACCACTCTTATACTTCAAACACATATTTGTTGTGTATCTCGTCCTTGTTCATAGAAATGTCTAATATCTTCAGCTCCTAGGGTTTCTTAGGAAATAATCTTCACTAACCTCCATAGCTAATAGCACTGTCATCATGGTCTCTTTTGCAAGAATATGCTCTTGCTCAACTTTAAAATATTCTTGCACAATATAGAAAGACGAAGTTCTTGAGTTTTGCATCGATAGTCAGATATGTTGAGGATAAGGAAGCTTGCTAAACACTTGATTTTGCTAACCCCCGAAGCAAGTATGAGGAAAACTTTTGATTTTCAAAGTTTTAACTTTTCTTGTAAGGATATAATCGATGAATTGTAGATTGAAATTTTCTATTGCAAAAGCTTGCCTAATAAGTAAGCATTCGTAGATCTAATGTGATGGATTCGAGTGTCACATGAAATGCTAATGAATGCAGTGTGGAATGAACTGGAGAAAGAGAACAAGGAGTTCTTTGAGGAATATGCAGAGTCTCGAAGCAAAGACGATCGAATGTCGGAAGAAGAGACGAGTCAAATGATTCAGAAGATCATCTCCTCCTCTGATTCAGCCTCCAAAGATTCACACCATGACGGCGACGACGGCAATGACAACCATTCAAACCAAAACGTTTAACATATTCTCTATTAGTATAGTAGCTACTACGAAAGCGATTTCACCTTGGTGTATATGTCTTTAGTTGTCTCAATATGCCAAAACCACACACACCCCAACGACTCTCTCTCTCTCTCTCTGTGGTGGCCCATACAATGTGACGATGATCACCATATATCATTGCATATACGGAAGAGCACGGAAGCTGCAATTGTCCCTAGCTAAGATGATGCATCTGCTTCATTGATTGAACTCGTGGTGCAAATCTTACTGTGTAAATAGATTAAGTAAATGAAATTATAAGTTACGTGTATATGTTGTTGTTAATGGGATCATATCAACTAGTCAATTATGAAGTTTCATGTCTCTTATGGATACTTCCATAAATGTTTCGATGACCATGTTATTAAATTTTTGGTAAATCATATAAACATATATGGAACGAGAATATTTTTACTTATTTTCATGTATGAATGTCAAACAAACTAACATGACCCAACCCCGCCAACCAGAATTTGAAAACTCCGGCTAGAACTTTTTATTATGCATGTGGTACGTTCATTTACTAATCAGTGCTTGGGCTCTATATATAAACACGATATTTGAGTCATGGCTCGTGATTAAGTTTTATCCTTCACCTCGTATCTGCTCTGTTTATAACATTTTTGTCTTTATATGCTATGTGCTTGCCATAATCTTTTCGGCCGCGCGTGTCATTCGCAAGCTTAAGGCTCTCTCTGAAAACTTAAACGTTTAGAACAAATTCGTTGGATTATTGACTTTAACAAAGAAGATATGATTTAATTCAGATGAATTATTAGGGATATAAAAGTATTGACTACGTTGCCCGCTCGAATCATATTTATAGGTCAAATAATTTTGCATAGATTTTTTGGCCTACATCTCTTAAATACATACAAATGTACATATTGCTCAAAAAACTCATTATATAGATTCCTTTGACTATGAGTATAGTTTTAGAGTGATTTTGCCTAAGTGAAACAGTTTCACAAAAATTAGATTTTCAAACTTTCACGCGTATGATTCATTAAAAATGATTTCGAGTCAACCAAAATATTCATCTATAAAATTAGGAAAGTAAATGTCTAAATCTAAAGAGGTGAAAGCACCTTTTGAGATTGCTCATCTTGAATTTTTTAATTCTTTTTCTTTTTCTTTTTCTTTCTTTTTCTTTTTTTCTTTCTCCCTCCACCGGTCGATGGGCTTTGGCAACAGTCGATGACTAGCCACAAGCATAGGGCAGCGAGGATCGAGCCTTATTAAGGTCGACGAGGTTGAGCCTCACTTGTAGCCTATCATTGGCAGTCGTCGAGGCCCGCGACTGGGGGAAGAAGAAAGAAAAAGAAAACGTATTTAAAAATCCAATTTTTTTTTTTCTAGAGATGGATGAAAATCATTTTCCAAATGATATCTAAACACCAGAAAACGTTTCGGTCACATATCATTAAAAAAAGAAAACTATTAATTCTCTTGAAAGTGATTTTCTGGAAAGTATTTTCCTTTTTTATGTTTGTTTTATTAAAAATTTCATGATGAAGAAAAAATATTTTTTATAAAAAAATTTCAAGAAAAATTATTGATTTTCATTTGTTTGATGGTTTAAGAATAATGATTTTACTCTTATCGAAAGGATAGTCATTTTTCCCAATTTAAGTTTATTACTTTTAGTTTATGAAAAATAAAATTATAAATTGATTAAATTTTAGTTATTCAAACATCGATAAGTGAAAGAAAAATTCAAAGTTCTTCGATCAAACGGAACTTAATCCAACTCAAAGAGAAACGTGGCGCCAAACCCCGCCGAACGACGAGATCCCCACTTCCACGTCATCAACTAGCGATCTCCACGCAGTGACGTGGCGGCTCGCCATTGGCCCGTGCGATTTGCGCACGCGGGGAGAGAAAGAAGGGGCTCTTTTCCCGCGAAACGACGCCCGGACTATTCCTGCTGGATCCGTCGTCGTTTTGCGGGGGCGGGAGGGGCGGTGCTTGATAAATGAAGCGCGTAACGTGGGGCTGGCGAAAACGAGGCGTCGTTTTCAATCAATTCCCCCTTTTGTCTGACGCAATTGAGGGCGATTGCCGACGGTCTCTCTAGCAAGCCCACCTGTCCCCTGTTGGCAAAATAGTATTTCCCAATCATGCGGAAGAAATTCAGTCTGATTTAGCTCGGGAACTTAGTGGGGGTGGGCATGATCTTATGCCTTTCTTTTTTCTTTGATCTTTCTTGTATGGATCGCACATATAAAGCACTTCAAATGCAAATGCGCACGTTTTCAAAGCACAATTAATGACTTAATATCGACCTACTAGATTTCATGTTGGGCCTACTAGATTTTCATGTTGGCTTCTGTAAACTAAGGCAAAAATCGGAACAAAGAAAAAAAGAAAAAATCAATCATATTAAAAAGTATTAGGGGTGAGCATGGTTCCATGATAGAATCTGAAACCTAAAAATTGGACTGGTGGAAATTTATCCGGTTCCAAGTTCTAAAGTATGGAAGGTAGATTATAAGTTCTAAAAATTAGGGAACCTGTTTTAATAGGTAGGTTCCAAACTTTAAGTTCGTGAAACCTAACCCGTAACTTAGAATCGAAATAAGTTTTGTTATTTTTCTTAGTCTATGTCTTCGCTCGATCCTACGGTATTCCATGGCGCTTGAAAATGAGTGTATAATCTAAAATTATTAGTCTAAACTTTCATTTTATGATTGATTTTGTTAATGTTTCATATTTTTTATATGTCTAAATATAAGTTATGGTCAATAAATTGAAACTTGATAAGCGATGGTCATTAAAGATAATAATTCATTACCATCATTCAATTAACAATACAAGCGGAACCTACCGGATAAGTAATCAATTTTGGAATTTGTGTTCGTGGTTAAAGGTTTCAGTTAAGTTGGGAAGTTCAAAAATAAAACCTTTTCAAATTCCAACGGATAAGTTCCGATTTCCTCCACCTTTTATGTAATGATGATGTTTCGTTTATGACCAAAAAAAAAAAAAAAGTTCCGATTTCCTACACCAAATCTAAAACGGCTCACCCCTAATAGTAACAAGTGGTGGTCATTAAAAGTGATAATTCACTACAATCATTCAACTAATAATGCGAGTGAAACCTAGGTGAACCCGAAACTAATCCTAAAACCTGTAATAATGTAGGTTCTAGGTTTCAGGGTATATAGAGTAGGTTCCGAATTCCAAAAAAGGAAGAACCTGTTCCAATGGATAGGTCTCGTATTCCAAGTAGAACTTACATGGAATCTGGAACTGCTCACCCCTAAAAGACATCCATTACTAGAATGATAGTTGAGCCTATATTAAAAATTAGTAAAATCGCATGACAATGCTTCTTGAAAATTGAAAAGGTGCCCGCATAAAATGCTTCAAATGAAAATCCGCATGTTTTTTAAATACAATTAATGACTCTTGATATGGACCTACTAAATTTCATGTTGGGGCCTACTAGATTTCATGTTGACTTATGTAAATGTAAACTAAGGCAAAAATCGAAAAAAAAAAAAACAAAAAAAAAAAAAAAAAAAAAACAAAAACGTTTACCATCATGACAAATTTCACCCGATTTCAAATTTACAAGAAAAAAAACACAAACTTTGACAGATTTAACACGACATTTCAAACTTACCACGACTACATCGAACTTCCTTAGTTTAATTTTACGTAAGCAGCAAAGGGAGCAATCCTCTGTTTTTTTTTTCCTTTTCCAACCAAAGTTACGCAAGTGATCCACTCGACTTTAATATAAGCACCAACCCAGAACAATGCATCTCCCAAGCCCAGATGCAGTTTTGAGAACTCGGGCCGAAAAATCGAATTTACTACTTGCTTGTCTGTTGTCGAGTGCTGCAATGGGCCCAAAGTTGGTAGGGATCAGCAATCTCTCCTTCTCTCTTTCCCTCAAATTGCCAACATGAAATGTCACATCACTTCCAAGTTCATCACCCCTTCCATTCCTTTAATTCCCCAACGACGTCGACGATGTCGGCTTCTCTATGTTCATTCCCGAGAATTTGCCAATTTTCCGAACCGAGCGGGATAGAGGCGGCCCATTCAGAGAATTGATTGAGCAGTTGCTAGTAAAATTAGTTAATCCTCGAAGAAAGAATCACCCATGGAAACCACAAGAAGGGCGTAAGCCAAGATTTGCAACCTCCATTCAAATCACACTCGGGCCACACCAGTAGAATTATAAGTACCATAAGCCCCAACATGGGTGAGATGAGAGTACATTTATTGACTTAACTAACATGCAGATCCTCTCGAGCCCCAACCACACTTCCTTAACAATAGATCAAAGTCAAACACTCAATAACGCAGAAGCTGCGATTCATGCTCCATTGACCTTCGGCGCCCATCCAGCGACCACATGCTCCTTCGCTGGCTTGGTCTTCACAAAGGACTCCCGAGCAAACAACAGCTGCAAAAACAAACGAAACATCAGCTGTTTTTTTAGAGTGTCCACATGAACCTGTGCATTTTCAAAGGAGCTGCACAAGATGCTAGAGAAGCAAATGACAAGACCTGGACAACGATCAAGAAAGAAACAACATCGTTGGGGAAAACACAAATGGAAAATCATTGAGAAATGTTTTCGAGGATTAGCCTAATCCACTTAAAAGAGCGAGAAAACTCAATCTTTACTATGATTAAACAATGCCCCTCCTGCACCAAGGCATTGCCATATATCGGAGATGATATTTCTTATGGAAAAAACAATCATTCGATATTTGGAACGGTACAAGGATCCACAGCCGTATGTCCTGGATTTAAGTTCAACTTCCCCAGAACAAATGGAAACCCAAGGTTTATGTCGGCAAATATCAATACACCTAACAAATGCCTTGGCATCTACAATTCCACAACTGGACACTGCCTCTTGTCCTCTTTCGCACAATTCACAACACTATGACATTCACCACAGGTTTCAACACAAAAGATGTGTGATCACAGATTGGAAACGAAGCAGTTCTAGCAAATTTGGCAACAATACCCACAACAGGCGCTGGTAGCAATAAAATCATAAATGTCGTAAATGGATGAAGGAGGAAGCGCATGTCATAGATGGATGAAAGAAGAAGCGCATCAACTATCAACATATCACTCGTATGCAGTACTCATGATGGCTGTTAATTTCTCTGTCCGTTTATCAACCCTTCACAGCACTCATGATAGCTAGCGCAATGGAACCTTATTCTACCAAAACTTAACACTTGCCAACAGAAAACAATTTGCAGAAACATAAAAGGCCGCGAACATCGTATTTTACCTTGGTGTAGCTGTGGACATGAGTAAAGCTTTCTGGGACTGTCCATTTCTTGAAGTGGCCAAGAGCAACCTCGAGATGGAACAATTTGGGGGCCAAACTCAAGTCAACCGCTGTTATCTTTTCTCCAGCAATGTATGGACCCTGCAACCACAATAATACGCACCAGTAAACCTACAGAAGAAAATGCAAAATTTCGAGCCATTTTTATGTACAGTTGACTGTGAATATGCATTTTACATGAGCCTTGAGATGTTCATCCAGCGCTTTCAGTTCATCAAGCAATGCCTGCTCAGTGCCGTCACTTGGGTCCTTGCTCTTCACAAACTTCACAAAGGAGATGAAAATTTTCGAGCCCCTGCAATTTTAGAAGAAGGCATAACGCTGGTTGAAATTCAAAACTCAAGAAAACAGAGTCCGATCCATCTATCTGATATAAGAAAAGAAAACAAGCTTTTCAAGACATTTTGGCAATACACATTTCACTGCCCATCCATATAGCTAGCCTTAAAAAGAAGCAAAAGAGAACGCTAAGACCACTAGAAACCGCACAGCATGAGTACCCATCAATGTCTCTAAGCAAAAGCAAAACGCTAAGCAAAAGGAATTCTTCCATGAAATTGATGAAGAAAACTGATAGCAAGAAATTTCAAACAAAGAACAGACAGAAAATAAACCAGAATGGTGAAAACATGACAGGACAACAGACACACACAAACAC
Source organism: Eucalyptus tenuipes (assembly GCA_014182365.1). Lineage (NCBI taxonomy): Eukaryota > Viridiplantae > Streptophyta > Magnoliopsida > Myrtales > Myrtaceae > Eucalyptus > Eucalyptus tenuipes. The sequence goes on along the minus strand of CM024543.1, from coordinate 28,633,538 downwards.
AAACACGTACAGAGAGAGAGAGTTACACAGATGCAAACTCAGGGGGAGGAGTGAGCGGAGGTTCAGGGTATTTCTCTTCAAGAATGCCAACAATCACATCAGAGTCGGCGATCCACTTATCATCGATCTTGATCAGCGGCGTCTTCCCTTCCGGATTCACTTCCAAGAACCTATCAGCGAAACATTCGTCACAAAAAGATCGTCATAACGACCAGAACCTTTATAATCCCAAAAGACTAAACACCGAAAAAATTACGACATTCCTCGCAAAAATTGCCTGAAGAGAGAGAGAGAGAAAGACGTACCACTGGGGTTTCTCATTGAAATTGATGAGGTGGGTCTTGTACGGGACTTTCTTCTCCTCCAAAGTTAGCATCACCCGCTGGCAAAACGGGCCTAAACAAACACGGAGAAAACACCACGCAGCCCGATCAGCGAAAACACAACCCAAAAAATCCCCTCACCCACATGACGAAACATCACCCAGAGGCGAAAATTACAGTCTCCGAGAACATCGGGTGCTCCAGCAGCAGCCTTGACGCAGATCTCCAAAGCCATTTTGATGGGTTTCCCTTCTTTCCGGGAGCGAGTGGGAAAAAACCTCTCTTTTTCTCCTCTTCTTTCAGGGCGTTGATGATGCAGAAGAAGCGGCAGGGGAAGTGCGTCTGTGCGGGGTTTATATTAACTCGCGGGTCGATACAGCGTGGAAGGAGCTGAAATCGTGGCTGACGGTTTCGAATTTCCTTTGTGATTTTAGGAAAGTTAGGTCGAGTCACTCGAAGGTTCCCATCTTTAACCGACATACATGATGCATGCTCTTACATAATCCTAAATCTTGATTTTCTTGGCAAATGTAGAACTGCCATGCAAAGACATTTCGTGGATGACATCTCTTCTCCATCTGTCGAGATATAATAAAATTAATTGATCGAATTTTATTCGATTTAGTAGCCAACTCAAAAGGAGCTCGCGTACTAGTTATTGAAAAGTAAAATAAAGATTGATGTTAATAGTACGATATAAAAATGGATAGTAGCTATAATGTCGTCCACATTCACGATGTAATCTGTATTTGGCCACCTTAGCTCCACGTAACTGCCATGAAAAGTTTAAGTTGACTAGCACGTTATTTTTGGCCACCAGTTGCGGACCACCTTTTATTTCACTTCACTTTTTCCAAAATCAAACCAAAGAACATAGAAAAATTCACGTTTTTCATAATAAGAATAACGGAAAAAAAAGGACACTTCAGCGGTCATAAATTTTGACTCCGCATTAACTATTCTTTTGATTACATGAATATCATAACGTCCAAGAAAACATTTATTAGAGTGAATCTGATGAGATTTTTTTAATATTCTTCTTACATTACCTTTATTTACAAATTTAAAGTTCAACGTAGCATTTTTGAACAGAAAAATCAAATCCAAAGTGGACAATCCTCGATCAACGTGGGAAAATTGTTTGGCGTGTTGCTCCAGATTGATTTGAAGATGAAACCCTAACCCCATCAGACAAAGTGTCAAGGCTCAGTTTTTTTCAGTGTTGGGGGTAACCCATGGTCGGAGCTGCGAAATGGAGGTGTGGGATTTCGGAGTCCTCGACAGCATGGGACATGGCGGAGTCGGGCTACCGAAGGGTTGGTGGAGTGGTGGCGAGGGCGACGATGAAGATGGTTTGGTGATGGATTCGGTGGGCGAGGGCAAGAAAGGGGACGAGATGGCCGCAACAGACGAGTGCTAACATGAGACATCGTTGTGTATGCTTTTGCTTATTTCAATTCAATGACAAGCCATGCATGTAGTTTATATAAAATAATGTCACATAGAATTTTTTTCATCACACAAATTGTTGATGGTACTCAAATAAACGATCTTTAAGCAATGTTGCATTCGAGCGATCGAGAATAAAATTATAACTTCAAATGATCACCTCATCTAATGCTCCAAACCATCCATTAATCACAAAATTAAAGAAAATCCACCTCTCTTGCACATAAATTCCATTATGCTTGGTGTAGACGAGACCAACATGAAGTCAAGATAGTTTGAAAAAGAACTCAAGGGTCCCCGGAGTTGCTTGACTTTATGTCATCCGTCAACTTTTCCAAAAGAAACAGTCCTTCCTCTCGACATTTCCTTGAAGTTCCACCGCGCATGTTCCTACATCAAACATCCATCTTACGCCAAAGAACATCATGGCTTATGTCCTTTTTATGTTTTTTTCCTCCCTTTTTTCTCCTGGCTCTACTGGTCATTCATATGTAGAAGGTTTCGTGTTGGCTTGCTGGCTAACGGTCAACGGAGAAAAATAGGTGGCATATAGAGAACACCAAATGACATAATGAAGGTGAGATTTAGGATTATTCAATCATTCTTTCCCTCAACAACTCCACTAAAAAAAAAAGGTTAAAGGCACAAATCGCATTAGAGCCCGGATAAGGGGAAAAAAGGGTTTGAAGACAAGCAGAGATATCTAATGGTAAAATGATTCTCTTTCCACGTGTACAATTCCAAAGATTATAAAATAAAGAAGATTCGAATGTGTCAAGATAAGTGTTATCATGAAAGCAGAATTACAACGAAATTAAAATTAAGAAAAATAAATTAATACACATATTTACATAAAAAGAACCCTTATGGGAAAAATTACAGGAAGAGAAGAAGTAAAATTCATTATGGAAATTCAAGAATCATAAAAGATGTCTCAAAAATTTTAAACCTCTTTCTATCTCTCATTAAAACTTAATAATTTGAGAAAAAAAAATTTTTACTCCACCACCAACAGTAAACCTCCAACTTTTCTCAAGTTAAGTCGCCACAAATTTCAATTCAAGTATCAAAACTCAATTTTAGTCTAATACCCAAAAAAACAAAAATCGAGAGATACTCGACAAGATGCATGAGGTAAAGTGGAATTTGTAGTTACATATTTTTCCATTCATAAATTACTAATGTAAAAAACCAATTGAGGATAATTTAGGGGGAAAAAGAAGAAATTATGGTCCCTCAAAAATAGGAGTTACTTTTCTATATATATATATAATAGTATATCTGTATATGTTATGGGCCAAGACGAGATGATCTTATGGTCCTGCTGAACACAATTCAAAGCAAATTCGTGTACCCCACCGAAATATATCGCGTTGATGTTGCCCAGTACAGGCCTGCTATCCAAAAACAAGGGGAGCGCATGCTTTGTCGCCCGTGGAAATGGCTTTTTTCATTGCACAGGAGACTTTTGAGGTGGCGTGAAACTATAATCCGGAGAGGTGAACTCATCGAGGTGCGTGAAAAGCGGTCCGGACAACGAGACCGACGGATTATCGCAATGTGGCGGTCATCGATATCATTGGGCTCGAATGGTCCGCCAAGCCGGGCCAAGGGAAAGCCTTGTGTCCGTCCAAGCGGATTGGAACCCTGCTTGGATCGCTTGGTCGGAACATTGTCGAATGCGGTAGGTCGAGCCGAACGCAGGTTTCTCTTCGAGATGAGGGTGTCATGCTTTCCGGGTGGACTGTGCCAGGTTGCAGCCGGCAATGAGGATGAGCAAGAAGCAGATGGTGATGTCGAGTGTCTTTGAGGTCACTTGTGTTCGATGCGCTTGAATTGGCAAGAAGCGGAGGGGGAGAGAGAGAGAGAGAGAGAGAGAGAGAGAGAGAGAGAGAGACAAGGATCCATCCATGGCAGAGCGAGTTGAGAAACTGCTTGGCAATTTAGTTCAAGAGCGAGTCAGGTCCTATTGCTCAAGACTATTTACAGATTTGGCATCAACGATGATAGTGGAGCTGGAAGCTTCCCTTTTAATCCGTTCCCGCAATGGTGAATAATTTAGAAGAAGACAGTCCGGACCGGCTCTTGTAAATCGAAATCATCAAGTCGGCACATCATCCTCTTGGTACTGCACGCACTGATGATAACATTATCTTTCTTCACGATGTGATGTGATAGAGGGAAGAATTCGCTCAACCTCACATCACATCAAAGTGATATCAGTCATTCACATAACATCGAAGTCGTCATCATTCAGAATCAGATGCTTCTACATGCATTTAACTGAAATCTCTAGAGAGTGGGACCCTCAGAGACTCGGGACAGACTCGATTCCTTAACCAAATTCATCACATTGTATATGACACATTTACTCTGATAGATACACACTAAACCGAAGAATTGTATTCACGCCATCCGTGGTATGTTGATCTGCCTGATGAAGCGTCTCCACTGTGGCGTAGCCCTTGGCGTGCTCGTACTTCTCTGTCCCGCTGACGATTGCAACCTGAGACTCGGGCGAAGCAGTCCGATGCACCCCGAAGAAGCTGATAGTGTCCTCGATCTCGTGATCGCCACTAGCACTGGTGTGCAACATCACGGTCACAGCGATCGTCTGGCTCGTGCCGTCCAACGAGCTGGCCAAATAAAAGCCCTGCGCCTTGCCTATCACGGCAGACCCCAGCTCGTGCCCCTCAGTTAGCTCGTCATCGAACACGGTGATTGTGCCGAACATGAGCTGCTGGAGTGTGGCCCCGGCTGGGAGCTGCCCTGCCGTGACAAAGGGCTGGTTGTCTTCGCCTTCGACGTGGTCATTAGTACCTGCGTTCTGTATCACGGTGCTCGCCTGCGCACCGTTTAGGCCAGTGAGGAATGGGAGGTTGTTGTTGTTGATTACGCCGTTAAGGTTGCCGATGCCATTGATGTTGCCGACGCCATTGACGAGAGGGACGCCTCCGTCGATCGGGAAGATGTTGTTATTGGGCTTGGAGAAGGGGACGGCGCTTACCTCGGAGTTGGCAATGACACCCGTCACTACCCGGGCAGATGGGGGCGATCCCCTATGATGTCGTGCATGAAGAAGGACAATTGGGCCTGCGCTGTGCCAGGTTTCGCCACTACCGCACTAGCTGCGGCAGTGGCGATCGGAGCCGGGCCTCCAGGCAGGGTCGGGACATGGCCTGCTGTTGGCGCCGCAGCAGCGACTGGCGTGTCTGGGACTGGCGGGTCCCCAACCTCAGCAGCAGTGGGCGCGGCCACTGGTGCCACTGTGACATCGGAGGTGTTGGGTAGTGGTGGGTCTGCATCAGTGGCATCCGGGAGTTGGCCACTTGACAATGTACCGGTTGGGGCAGATTGCGTTGATGCGCCAGCAATTTGGTTTGGCAGGCCCGCCTCGTCAAGGATCCTGGCCGAGCGGACGCATCCGATGGCGATGGCTAGGAGCAAAAGGCAAATGAGTGCGTGAGGGGTGAGAAGTGAAACTTTGGCCATTGTGGGAGGTGACTTGTGAATTCTGGAATGGGCTTGGACTCTGGTGACCCGGTGGACTAGTGAGTTGCAAGTGAAAGGTGCATGTATAGCTTGATGAGTTTAGTCTCTTAGTGAAAATGTGGAGCTGTTGAGTTGGAGTTGTCGATTACTCACTTGTTCGAATGGAGATTAGTGAGGTTGGTCTTGATGACCTAAAGCTCATACGAAACCTAGTAAAACATGCTTAATCCTGGAGTAGATCTTATCTTGATTTTGATATACTGAGAATTCTGCCTTCTTATCCATAGTTTTTCATCAAGAATTTGGTCCTGAAGTTCAGCTTGTTGGCTCGATCATTTAGCCTCGAATTAAGAAATGGGATGTCCTGTTACACTCAAACAAGTGATGATCTTAGCTGATTTGACTTCAGTCTCTCCAACTTCATAATTATGTTATCTAAACAACTCTATACCTCACGAACAGCAATTTTTTTATTTCTTATTTCTTATTTTTTGTCTATCAGCAGCAGTTTTTCATGGAAAAGGTACATTTGGCAGACGGTTGTGAATTGTTGAGATTAAATTTTGGTTTTAGTTTTACATGAAGCAAACTCGCCAGTTCAAGTTGAACATCTTTGTAGAGGATTAGTCCTAACATTCTGAATGCCCTGTGACAAAATTTCATCAGTTCGCTTTAGCATTGTTATCTTCTTAATGTTGGATCCCTCAAATCTCCATTTAAACTGTACTGAGTCCTGAGAACTTGGACAATGATCAACGAAAATATGTTAAAACCAGCTCAGCGAAAGGTCCAACATATAATATGTCAGCTTCGAGGTGCTTTAAGGCACTGTTCCAACATATCAAGATCCATAAGTAATGCTGAGAATCTGTTCATTTTTTTTTTCAACTAATACGTGCATAATTGCAATGGGCATTTGCAGTACATTGCCTCGCATGGTCTTCATTTTCACCCTTTTCTTTGTATAAATCAGCTTCAGGAATGTGATTATCCATTTCATTAGCCAGAAGTGCTATAGCCTAGTGCTCTGACATTTCAAATCACTGCCATCGATTCTGTTTCCAGATCTTAATCTCACATTTTTCAGTTTGAATTATTACTGTCTCTGATCACAGAGACAATCGGTAAACAGAATAGAGAGATGGAATGGAAGACATCAGGCTTTTAAGAGATAACTTTGATGGTTGATGAACTCAAAGTCTTGAATGTAGTTCGCGAAACAGCAGCCCAACATCTTAAGATTTGAATAAGAAAAATCTCTTGCAAGGTCCAACCCTAAGAGACTACAGGGGAGTGTAAGGATTGCGTTTCCAGATGAGAGAATAATATATGAATACATGTATATATGAGTGTTAACAATGTTTCACTAGCTAAGGTAAACTGTGAATAAAAGGTTCGTGCTTTCTCTTGTATCTTCCCCACTAATGTTATATTCACCGTCAATGAACTTGACACTAGCATAGCCATTTGCACCATTATACAATCCTGTACCACCAATGACTGCAATATGAGACTCCGAGACATCTGTCCGATGAACCCCAAAGAACCTCAGTCCATCCTTCAACTCATTGCCTGCAAAATATGCAGTCATTGCCATCATGTGGCTGGTTCCATCCTCCGAGCTGGCAACATAAACTCCTTGTGCTTTTCCGATCACCTGGGAACTGAAAACCAAGCCTTCAAATAAGTACTCATTAATCTCTGTTACGCTACTGAGTTCCAATTCTTGAAGGGTGGCGATGGCCGGAAACGAAAAGCTTGTGCCAGCCAGGTCAAGTGTTCCAGTGGATGAGCCAGCGACCCCTGGGCCCAAAGGGTTGTTAGGCTGGGTTAATGGAATGCCCTTGCTGGGAGGGAAAAGGCCTAGCGGCTTTGAGAAGGGGAGTTGGTTGTTGGGAACTTTCCCTGTGGCCTGTCTCAAGGAAGAAATGTTGCTCAGGACATTTCTCATGAGGAATGTGACAGTGTGATGGCTTTGGTGGCCATTCGGGGTGGGATTGCCCAGGCTTCGGGCCGACGATGACTGGTCTATGACGGCAAAGATGATGATGACAAGGAGTGTCAATGTTAGGGTGCCAGTGTTCTTAGGATTGCCCATTGAGGGAGAATCACTGGGATTCTAACTGTGCCTGCTATTTATGAGATTCTTATAAGGGGGGAAGCAGATGTTGGGTAGTGGTTTGGTTGTGTTGGAGTTGTTTTGTCATTGGGATAGCAAAGTAGGTGGCCTACTTTCGTTATCTTTAAACTGCGAAGATGATGCAAACTTTCTGGGAATTTCAACAGCTTAGAGAAATTTTGCGGGTTGATTCTAGTAGCAAATTGTCGAACTTGGGCGAATTGCAGATATAAATCGAGCCACTTTTAGGGCGCTGGCCTGCTTTTTTTATGAAAAACCCCTTTTAGCCTCTGATTTCCTTGGAACTTAAGGCATACGTCATTGCATCTTTCATGTTTCGAATTTGTCATGGTCAACTAGGTTGTAGTATGTGCACTTCTACTTCCAAAGCATCCGAGATCAATGCAGAATTGCCAGCAACAGTACAAGGAAATCAGTTGGGATGTAAGTTTCGATGCTTAGAAACAGGCTAATGGTTACAGGAAAGATGATATTATCCTGGAGAAAACGAAACTCTTAGTTTAGGCATCACTTGTGGACAATCATAAACAATGGTTTCTCTGACATAAAATCTACCATGGCAGGCGGTGTACTAATTCAGAAACTCGCACATTAGATTGCTCTTTGATGCATGGATAATCTGCAGCTGCATCTGTATTATTATGAGCTTTCTAGTTCGCTTCTTTGGTGACGTACCCTCTTCCCTCACGAAGCACCCCAGTCCTAAGTTTATTGACCTTTAAGAAAGGTAAGCGAAACTTCATCACTCCCCCATTGAGAACCCTCTTTGAGTTGCTTTTTGCAACCAAATTATCACCATGACTATGCCCTGTCTAATCTCTATACCGCTTGGCCTCTCTGAGTTCCTATGTATCTTTTGGTTGCGGGTCATTCTCTTCTTTCAGTTCTCTCTCCAGCCTCAAATTCCCTAGTGAAGTTCTCTTATCCAACCATCCTAAGATGTCCTTGAAGACGATTTCAGCATTCTCCGGTGGCTCTCCATACAGCAAACTGTGCCACATGCCTGGATACAATTTGAATGTCTTGTCCGAACTCAAAGCAGAGTCGTAGAGTTGCTTGCTCACGGATTTATCTGTGACTTTGTCTTCGTCCCCATGGAGAACTATGAATGGCAACGAGACCTATTAAGTAAGAATGAGATGTTTTCAGTGAGCAGGACAACCAACACTGCGTAGCATTGGAATCAAAAGATTGTTTAAACCAAGTATTTTGTGCTCGACAGCCAAAAGGCGCCGATTGATGTGTCGAGAGAAAAGAGAGAATATATCAATAGACAGGAGGGAAGGATGCTGCGGAACCTCGTTGAGCCTCTGCTCCAATTCCAAGCTGATCCTCAGACATTCGTAGCCCGTTTTTAGCCGTGGCCGTCCTTTGTAGCAATACTTGTTTTCTCTCACCTGTTGCAAAGAGTTGCACCAGTCAAATCACCATATATAAATATCTGTTATCTAACTCTCGTTTGGTAGTCTGTGACTGATCTACTCACAGAATTTGCGCAACTATAAAATGGGAGCTTGTCGATCGCGATAACTAGTTCAATGTAAAAAGTATACAAAATCAACGTTGACAAATTGATTATCCATGATTACTTCATAGTGAGCATACAGTCTATAACTGCTTCGGATAGGAACGTACCTGCTTTCTTACTTCAGGTACTTTGAAAGCGAGATCGATGATGCTTGGAGTCGGAATGATCTTCCAGGTCGGGATGACATTGGTCAGTTTGGTGAGTATAGTGATCACCAGCGGAGGCGGCTTTGCATCCTCGGCAATCTGAAATAGAAATTGCAGATCAAAAACAGTGCTCCTTCTTAAAAAACTTGTGTACACACATCTGTGCAAGCACTTTTACCTTGATTTTCACTTGTTAAGCATGAAGATATGAGTTGATGAGTGATTATCCGAACAGCTTATGTTGGGATGTAGATTCACATGATGAATCAATTTTTAATTTCTCTTGAGCTATTTTATTCTGATACATGAAGTGGGTCTCAAAGGGACACATTCTCCCATAAAAACGACTTCCTTTTTTATAATAAGGTAATCACTTTTCGTAAACTACTAATTAATAAATAAATATAATTATTTTTCTTGAAAATAGTTTCTTCGTTATAAATCTTTCAATGAAACAAATGTAACCTAAGTAATCTCAAAACTTCGAAACCGGTGCATTCTATTTGTCAAGTTTAAATAAATAATTATTTCTAATATTGCCTCCAATGACAAGGAAGAAGACGGATCTATTCCCAAATTATCATTGTATCAAATAATAAAAGGACAAAATATATAATCAACACTTTTCTTATAACTTCTCATTTCATCCACTTCCTCGTCGATAGAAATAGCCTCTCTCTTTCTCATACAAACTCACTATGCGCATGCCCGACGCTAGTCTAATAATAAAGCCGCAAATGCTATTTGTCTCACTTTTAGCTTTTCAAATTCACCCTCGCATTATATACTATCTTTTAAAGGAGATGTTTCCGTTTAGCTATCCACAATAATTTCCTTTTTATCAGAAAACTTTTTCAAAATCTAGAATTGTAAAACCTTCACAAATTAAATTCAAAACTACTCACTGCCTTAGAAAAAGAAAAGCTACTCAAATTTTTTATTTGTGAATTGCGCTACTCAAATACATTCATGAAATGCACAGGGCACGCGCAAGTTTTGAGTCATAGTTATAGAACACATTATTCAGAGTTGACTCTAAGCTGGTTAGCGCATGAACACCTAACGCACTATAATAGAATAAACATTTGAGTGAAAGTTAAATGAAATGATAATTTTATACTTATCAAACCAACCCATTACCGACCAAAAAAAAAAAAAAAAGCATTGAGAGCGACATGAATGGAACTTTGAGCTGGCAGAATGCCAACTAAAAAGTATCTTTCCTCTCGAAAGAAAAAAGGAAGTGGAAAAAAAATTATGTGGGTATCAAGAATTTTATTTTTATTTTTTTGTTAAAATAGGTGTAAAGAATTTGATCTTTCGAGAGAAGTGGGAAAGACACAAAAACCCAAAATGGGAGGATTAAAAAAATCGGACGATAATGATTTATCAACGACAATTTTAAATTGTAAGAAAGAAAAAATGCGTAGATATATTAATATTCTAATAAGTTTTCGAAACAAACGCTGCGAGATTAAGTGATGGGTCAAATTCAACGGATGTGGAAGCGAATAAGGCAAAGACGCGTTGTGCACACTCACCTTACACATGGGAGCAACCAAGACAGCTCCATCCCAGAATTCTGGCATCTTTCTGTGTAAAAGTAGGGCAACAGCTCCTCCCATGGACTCTCCCATCAAGAACCTCATCTTCTCTTTATTCTCTCTCCTTTCTGTGTATGAACATAAACCAAAGGGGCACCAAAATGGAAGTTAAAAAAGGGGGAAAAGGGCATGAGCAGGAGCAAGAGTTGGACTCTGGAAGGAGCATGATGATTTGGCCATTGATTTTATATCAGCAAGAGAGGGAAAAGAATGTAAATGAGGTTTTAATTACCAGAGATGCTGGTAAAATGAGCTGAGCAGTCGTCCACGAGATCATCGAAGCTGTTGATGAAGGCTGTCAATCCATCGGATTTCCCATGGCCTTCGTAATCGATCCCGTAGACAGCGTAGCCTGCGTTCACCAACCGGACCGCCGTGCCTGATCAAACGAATTAAAACACGAAACATAACCAAGTTATCTCAACTGTACATGTAAGTAGCTCGAAAATAAGGGTTTTTTTTCGAGAAAATCGTATAGGATCTTCAGAAAGAAAGCAGTGGCACTGACTCCTCATGGTGATGCTGCATTCCATGCCGTATCCATGGCAAATAAAGATCAGAGCTTTCCGCTCTCGGTCCCGAGGAAGCCAACTGCATGTGAACAGCTTCAGCCCTCTGGAATTCGTGATGTAATCCTGCAGCATCAACCACGGAAAAAAGAAACAGTTCAACGATAGAGGAAAAATCCAAGATTTTCCAATCTTATAATTGTAGAGAGCGAGAGAGACCTCCCCATAGTTGACGTTTTCAGCTTCAGGCTCCTGCAGATAGAAATCAAGCACCGTGTCAAAAGAGAGAAAGAAACGGGAAAAACGAAAGAAAGGGGTGGGTTTTCAGAGAGAAGAAATAAAAGGATGGTCAGAAAGAAACACACCATGCAACCAAAATCCGAAGATGATGTGTGAACTGAACACCAGAATAGCAAAGAGAAACAAGAAGATCCGAAGATGAATGTCTTGGGGAACAGACAGAGGTTATCTGCGAATGTGCATCACAAGCCAGAAGCTGTGGAAGGAGATAAGACTGCTACTTTTCTGCATGGACTGTCCGCAAGATAAGGAGGAGAATAAGTTGAAGAAATGTACTGGGATACATGACATTGCATACGGGGATACGTCGCATTCCCCTTCATTTTGTCCGTAGCTGGAGACTTCATCACTTCCTTTCTGCTAATTAAGAATAATTAAGAACTGATTTTCTGATCAAAGGTTTTGTGATAGGATTATTACCCTGAAAAATTACAAATTAGTACACGTATGACAAATTCATCCCAAACTAATTTTTTGATCATGAAAAATTCCAAATTTGTATACATGTGATAAATTTGCCCAAATGACCCGAAAAAACCCTAAATCGGTATATTTATGATAAATTTACCCCGAACTAATTTGTTCAACTGCCAAAAATCCCAAAATTGTATATACCCTCCACTAAATTGGATTAATATCACAAAAACCATAAAAATTATACAACTGTAACATATGAAGGGTAAAATCTCAAACTGATATACTAGTCAACTATTACATGTAATCAAACTTAGCAATTTGATAGTAAAATAGAAGATAAATTTATCACAAATGTATCAGTTTAATGTAAATATGTCAAAAATGTACCAATTTAAAGTTTTTTATGATCAAAAAATTAGTTCGGTTTAAATTTGCTATATGTGTACCAATTTTAGGTTTTTCAGAATATTAACCCTTTGTGATATGACCTTCCGTATATTTCGATTGGATTTTCGTCCATACATGGTAAAACTTTGGACTCGCCCTATTCCTTTTCAAGCAATCTCCTCCACATGATTATTTTTCCAAGAAAATACCCATTAATTTTCAGAATTGAATTATCAAAAATTACCTCAATAGATATGATTAATTGATTGGGTATATTTGTCATGTCACGCAATAGGTAACATCAAGTCTTTCAGATATTTTTCGTCGCGATAAGAGTCGTGATCATCGCATGCCGAAATGCCGGTTTGATGATGAAAGGAGATGGGGTTGAGCATAGTTTCTTGGTCCTCTGCCTTTTATTTTGTTCAAGTACCGAAAGAAAGACGTATGTTCATTAAATTGCAAAGAGTCTAAACTGTTACGACCTATCTTTTGTCCCTTTCATAGGATGCACGGACAATTTGGAGATGAGGCCAAAATGGATATTTAATCTTGTGAAGGAACGGTTCAAAGGACCAATTCCAGCCTAAGGTTAAATATCATTAAAGTCTCCAAATCTTTTTGGTCGATCCGATTTGCTTCATTTGACATCGCATCTTCATTGGAGCTTCGCTTGCTTGCTGATTAGTATTATGTCATTTTCTAGGGTTTCTCAACTTGCATGTGTCGATTTCTACCATAAAGGACGGGAGCAGATTAATTAATAATATTCTCCTATTTTTTTCTTTCGGGTTTATGTGGCACATTACGACCGCTGCATAACGAGTGAGTCCACTGTAAAGTATATTTAATTATTTAAATTGCTTTCGTGAGATCATCGCCAGCCCAGGTTACAGCTCCCCATTCTGGACGGTAAAATTTTTTAAAAAATTGAAAAAGAGACTAATAATTAATCATCAGTCGGCGGTTTGAAAATTCTTTTCATTGGGCAGTCAACAAATTGCTTGATTAAAAGGGAACCTAGGATCACGAGTATTGCTTTACGTTTTTAACAACTACGAAGAATTTGTAAAATATATATATGTTGCGTTAATTTACACAAGTCTAGGACAGAGATTCAGAGTACCTTGGAAATATTAAGATACAAAAGGTAACTGCAAGAAAAATAAAAGAAAAAGAATAAATACTCGATTTATTGTCTAACTTGCCTATGTTGGGCTTCTCTTTTGAGGGTAATTAATTAATCATACCTAATTAATTACCACTAATATTTGAACTTAAGAATAAAATGAAAATCTTAAAATTTTTCTGAAAAATGTGATCAAATCCTAAAATTTTCAAAAAGTGTCCTCAAGTCCCACTACAACTTACCCGGTTCGTGTAACTCGATTTATTATTTCTAGAAACAAAACAATAAGGGTTCATAAAGCGAGAATAAAATCCATTGGATAGGCAGATTCACGTCTCAAGAACATAAAACGAAAGGAAAGAAATCTTGGGGATTAAAAAAAACAATTGTGGGTTTTTTTTTTTTGACAAACAATATTTGTGAAAGGTTTGAAGAATCAACTTGCAATCAGTTGTTCGAATCGATAAGTTTTCAAATTGTTCATTTGAAAAAAAGGAAGCCATTATCATTGGATGATCATGATTTTTCTCAAAAACTAAAACTATTGATCAATCGAGCATAGCTTCTTTTAACTCCATTCAATTTGAATGAAGATACCGACGTGACCTTTAGATATATTTCGAGACCTTATGGCTTGACATGGCACCAAGTAAAGTCCCACATGGTAAGAAGGAAAAAATTAACAAAATGAAAACCAAAAAAAAAAAAGAAAAAAAAATCTGGGGGAAAGCAAAATAAAGTGATCTTTTTAAATAAATAAAAATAATAAGAAAACAAGAAGATAGATTGGGGAATTCTACGGGGCTATGGGAGAGTGGGGAATTCTACGGGGCTATGTATTTCACTTGTCAAAAGAGCGGCTGAAATTCCTTCTTTGAACTCCCAACTGAATTACTTTTTTCCATTGCTATGTAATTTCTCCTTCTACTTCTGGTGAAAGCTGGCATATCAACACCTAACTCCTCTAGAACGTAATCCTCCAGTAGCTAATCACGAAAAAGGTTATAGTAGGCCCTAATCAGTTGTTGTTTTCTAATTAAAAATATAACTTTTATCAAGCTAATTAATTTTGAAGAGGAAGAACAACTAAAAAAATTTTAAACTTATTGCATTTATACCACTTTAGTCCTAAACATTTTTATATGACCAATTTAGCGTTAAACCTTTTTGACAATTTGCCAATATAATTATTCCAACCAATTTTGATTGGAATCACTAACGTCAACAACCATCTTGCATTTACTTTGGCCAATTTAATCGTAGACATTTTAACGATTTGCCAACATAGTAATTTTAATCGGATCGCTGACATGAACTATCTTAAACGTCATGATTGACGTTAACATAAACAGTTTTCATAATTTCTAATTTTTTGAATTTTTTTATCTTATTTTTTCCTTATTCCACCGTCGGTCACTAGCGAGGGTTGGCCTCACTAGCTTTGCGTAAAGCTTGACCTCACCGACCTTTGACAAGATCGCCCCTCACCAAATCCAGCAAGAGAGACCCTTGTGGGGCATCGCCGAGGCCTAGCGACCAATGGAGGAAAAGGGGAAAAAAATGAAAATTCAAAAATTATTAAATTGTAGCAAATTATCCTTATCAACATTGACTATACCACATAGGACAACATACATCAACGTTAGTGATTTCCAGTCAAATTAACTACAATGATTATTTTGACAAATTATCAAAAAGAGTTTATGACTAAATTGACTGAAATTGAATATTTTAAAATTGAATTGACACGAATACAGTAAATTCAAGTTTTTTTTTAATTACTTTCCCATTTTAAAAGACATAAGGAGCTTCTCATTGCGATATTTTCTACTAATTAATGCCAAAGTTGACCATGATCAACTACGACTCGTATCTCTCGTAATGCTCCATTTGCAAACTTTACGTCCCCAGCTAAGCAATCCTAATCCCCAAGAGAAATATTGTTTATTCTTTTTTCTCTGGAAATTAATAGTTGTTATCACTTCTCTTTGCTTTAACATTAAGAAAAAAACCCTAGTAAAGAAGGAAAAAAAAAAAAATCGTCGCTTTCTTTAACAAATTATTCCATGAAGCGTCATTTTCAGAGAGTGACCTTTCATATAGCAAGAGCCGGTGAAATTCATGTGGTGATGCGGAAGATGGTCACTTGTTAGTGTGGGTACTCGTTTAAGTCTGTTTCATGAAAAATAAATGATTCAGAAAAGTAATGATTTATATCGTTTGAAATAATTCATTGAGGAAAAATATTTTCATAATCGAATATAATTATGTCTAAACATTTTTATAGATGATGAAAATATTTATCGTTTATTTAATTTTGTGAGTGATACATGCGATGAATTTTAAAAAAATTAAATAATTCCTTTTTTTTTTTTTTTTTGCAAAACACACGCAACATTAATCGAAAAAAAAGGCTGTCACTGATTGAGATTTTCATTTCTCAACCTATCTAAAGCAATGGTGAGTGAGTGAACCCACGGGAGGCAAACCGAGTAGGTAGCTAAGCCCCATCATGTGATTAATTCAATTTTTTAAAATTATCTCTTGGCCGCACTTATTATTATTTTGTTTTCAATGGTGGATGTGATTCCAATTTTCATTAAAGGGTTAACTCACGATGAATTTAGAGTTGGTAGGTGTAGTTTAGTTATTAAACGTGACAATTCGACCGAATATAACGAGCAAATCCTATGGATCATGACCCTTTCTTGTTGGATTCATTGTGCACTGCACATCACTTCATGATTTGTACGATTGAATCACTTGTGTTATTATAAAAATATATGTCGGTACTTTATGTTATTTAGGATTTTACTCAAATTAGTGATTACTAATCCAATAATAAGTACTTCAACGATTACATTGCGTGTCCAATGTAGAGTTTCATCTATATATTTTTCTTGCAAGTGCTTCATTAAATGCCCCTCATTTACATGAATAATTCTTCTAAGCCACTTAACTCATTTCTGATTAAATTAATCTTCACGTGATTTTTTACCCCAAATTCATGATTTTTTTCCAAGATAATTACTCATACGACCATCCACCAAGTTATAGGTACATCCAAAAACCATTATTCTATTTTTTTTTTTTTTACCGACCAAACAAATTAATGTTTTTTTATCCATCATCTTTTTCTAACAATGGCAAACGCAAGACAATAAATAAATAATAAAGAGAAACGGGCCTTAAGCCCAATAAGATACAATTTATCAGGCCTAATGGGCTTTACTTAGCCCAAAATGCTACGACTACTTCGACTGCATTCCTCAGGCCCAATACAGGTCGTCGTATATATGGGCAAACCCTAGCGACTCCAACACCCTCCCATTCATTTTCGCTCACCGTCGCAAGAGAGGCAGGCCGCCATTGAAGCTCCGACGAAGCAGCAGCAGAAGCAATGGGTAACGATCGTCCTCATGCTCCCCTTAGTCGCTTTGAGAGAGAGAGAGAGGGAGACAGGCCCTCTGATTTCTAGCTTCTTTTTTTTTTTTTGGCTGACTTCTTCTCTCTTTTTTATTCTTCTTCTTTCGATGCGAAGCGAGGGTTAAGGTTCACGAGCTGCGACAGAAGTCGAAGTTGGATCTGCTGACCCAGCTGAAGGAGCTCAAGGCCGAGCTCGCCCTCCTCCGCGTTGCCAAGGTCACCGGAGGCGCGCCGAACAAGCTCTCCAAGATGTAAGTCTTCTAGGTCCACGTGGCGTGCTTACGTGCGATCGTGTGATGGACTGAGAATGTGATTGTCCCGGTGAAACGATCAGTAGTTTGAATTTCTCGTGGGTCCCTTTGGTTCCGCGACGAGTAGGCGGTTCCAGGACTTTGTATCTATCGATGGTTTGAATTTGCTTTGGAGCTTTGATTTGTGAGCCGAGGGTTGCTCGACTGAGTTTGAATACGACGCTGGAGATGAATAAGCGCTCTTGGCGACATTTTACTGCGAATGTTATACTGGGCATCGTTTGTTTCTGAGCTACAATGTGGTTTACCTGGTACCCTATGAGGCTAGGACGTGTGTAATTTGCATCCTTTTGATGTGTCTCATAGGTGGATGATGTTCTGAGGAGATAGGATGATTGTGTTTCTATAGAGGGAGTAATTCTCTCGCTTAGTTAAATAATGATGTGTGCCTCGAGTGTTGTCAAAGCTTTTGTTTGATGGATGGTTGTCTAGGGTTCTTGCTCTGTTCTCGTGGCTTCATATTGAGTTTTGGGTTTCATGGTGCAGCAAGGTGGTGAGGCTGTCGATTGCACAGGTGTTGACTGTGATCTCGCAGAAGCAGAAGTCTGCATTGAGGGAGGCCTACAAAAAAAAGAAGTACTTGCCACTTGATCTGCGCCCGAAAAAGACCAGAGCCATCAGAAGAAGGCTTACCAAGTACCAGGTGATGCACAGTTTCTACTTTCTACCTTCATATGAATAACTTCAGAATTGGTTTGCATAATGCCCGAATGAGTGAATTTTTCCAGATGGGACTGACAAGTTCTTCATTGTGTTTGGATTGAGGAAGTGGAAGGAGTTGACGTGAGTTGTGAAGTAGTAACTCACATGTGTTGGGTATCTTAAGTTGAGAGGGATGCAATAAGAGAAAAGAAGATAAAGGAGTGTAAGGAAAAAGAAAAAAAAAAAAATCGAACTTGTGATCACATCATTCCATTGGCTAAAATTAGTTGCGATTAGCATATCTTCTATGTTATTCAATCAGTTTATTTCCATCCACATCATTCCCTTCTAGGCACACTCAAACGGGAGAAGTAACTGCATCCATTCACTTTTCCTTCTATTTTATTTATTTTCCTTTTTTTGTTTTCCCACTGTCTAACTTAGATTACCCAGCAAAGCATACTAATGAGAGTAAATAATTTCATCATGCTCGCCTTCCATGAGGATTTGCTAGCTTCTCTATCATCTGTGATGTTTCTATGTTTTTACTTAGCATACGAATGATAGTAAATAATTTCATAATGCTCGCCTTCCATGAGGATTTGCTAGCTTCTCTTTCATTTGTGATGTTTCTATGTTTTTATGTAGAGCACATCTTCGCCTTTTAATTTATTTATTTTCAACCAATAGGCGTCTCTGAAGACGGAACGGGAGAAGAAGAAAGAAATGTACTTTCCCCTGAGGAAATATGCTATCAAGGCGTAGGCAGCACTTACCATGCAATTTTGCAGTTCTATATCCTCCAATAGTGTAATTTTAGCTTCTCTTCAACTCTTAATTTCTTGTTTGACCAATGTCCAGCCAGCGAGTGATTTTGTTGTCTTTCAAATTGTTACTGCCTCACCTGAAACTAGAATACTTTGGTAGTGCTATTTTCCTGCTTTGTTTTGATGGAATCTCTCTGAGTTGGGTACAAGTTTAAGGCCGTGCCCTAATATGCAAGGTGGTGGGGGGCGACAGGTTATCGTGATAGAAAGAAAAGTCATTGCATTTTGGGTTTCATCGCCTTATCGTCCCATAGGGATGACACATAAGGTTCTTGACATTGGCATCGAAGGTAAGTACCTTTGGCTAGGCTATGGTCAAATTGAAACTACGCTAAACCCACCTACTTTGCGGTTTTGTGGAGAGAGGAGATCATGAGATTCTTTATAAGATGCGATTGTGATTATTGGGTTCGCTAGTCGGATCATTACCTTGCCCATCGTGACAGCCCATGGATCCTTCAGCTTCAAATAAAATGCTGATTTGCTCTAGCTCTATCCGAGCCTCCTCTTTTTGGCACGATTCTGTTGGAACCGAAATAGCTCTAGTTTTGCAAGCCTAGCTTAGTACTATCTACTTTTGAAGCGACTCTGCTTTTCACGTTTATGATGCGGAAGAAGGTTGAAGCTTTTTGAAATATTCACAAGTGAGCATGTATAATTACCGATGATTCGATCATAATATTCAGGAAAAGTGATTTGTTCTTCCGTATTTAAAATTTTGAGTCGGGGCGTAGAATGTGGGTTTTGTTAATGGAAGAATTGCCCAAAAAATCATAGATCTCTCCATTAGGGAGGATTTTTTTGGCCCAAGCACTTATTTGTTGAGGAGAAACTGATCCAATTCGGAGTTGTTGATTCTCCATTAGGGAGGATTTTTTTGGCCCAAGCACTTATTTGTTGAGGAGAAACTGATCCAATTCGGAGTTGTTGATGTTTATACCGATCGATCATAGAAGAAAAATTATGATTCATTCCGATTAAGACGGAGGAGCTGTATAAGGTGAAAATCTCATGTACGGTTCTGTAGAGTGTCAGTAAGGGTGACTAATCCTAATACAAAGGGTCGAGAAACTCAACACCACTATTCCACTATTCTTGAACAACTTGGAGCCAAGCCTTCGTTTGGCTATTGAGCCTCAAAGTTTATGTTTTTATGTGATCGCAGCATCAAAAAGAAAGTCTGAATTTTCCACGGAAGCCGGCTCGAAATATTTGATCTTAGGTGCATTTCCCTCTGGCATATTATTGTTTGGGTACGACCGGGCAACTACCGATATCTATTAATATCTTTTCTTATTTCAAGAAAATAGTATTCTAGAAAAATTCATAGAATTGGAAGAACTCTTACTCTTGGACGAAATGGTATAAGAATACCTAAAAACACATCTACAAACATTTCGTATAGGAATCCACAAAGAAACGATCCAATTGATCAAGATGCACAATGAAGATCATAAAATATTCCAAGGGGATTGGTCTATGGTCAATTCAATAAAAAAGAAATAGTAATTTTTAGTTGGACCTCGTGAAAAAAAGAGTTCTTTATTTTGTGAAATTAATCATTAATTTCTTTAGAATGAAATAAAATTATGTTTATGTTCAAGTAGCAAATATGTCATGGTTGCGGGAGTCTATCCTTCGCATATAGGTTTTAAGGACATTGTAGCATAACCGTCAAGGTGATGTCAAGACTCCTGCGGAAATGATTTGGAAGATCAAAAACCAAAAATAGTGGTATTTGCTAACAACAACATAAGTTGGGCCTTTTGATACAATCAAATAAAAAGCCCCAAGAGCGCCATATTCTAGGGGCCTAAACTAAATAAATGGAAAGATAATCTACTTTCATTAAGCGATTTATTAGATAATCGAAAATAGAGGTTCTTGAATACTATTCGAAATTCAAAAGAATTACACGTCGGGGCCATTGAATAGCTGCAAAAAGCCCAGGCCCGTTTACGAAAAGTGGAAAAGGAAGCAGAGCAGTTTCGAGTGAATGGATGACCAATCAATAGAAATACTCGAACACTCCACCTTTGTCATATATTCCATACATCACACTAGATAGATATCATATTTATGGAATACGATTCACTTTCAAGATGCCAAGAGTGAGCAGTTTTTGATTCAGTCTAGATTGTATTCCTCCTGGTTTTCCAATTTTTGGAAGTTAGGACTTGAAACCAACCTTGAAACTTGGAATTTATTATGTCAATAGGTTTCAAAGTCAGTTTCAGGCTTTATGAAGGGACAGACCAATTTCTTTTTTATTTTTTGTTTTTAGTGAAGTAAAAAGACAATGAACGCAACAATAAAAATACCCATTTATTAATAGCATTCATCCATAAAAAAAAAAAATGGATCTGTAAACTAAATAAATAATAAAAAATTCAAAACACACGACAAAACGAGTCAATTTGTGTGGTGATCCAAGTGAATGTGTGTGGGAAGGAAGTGGCTTACAAGGGGAAATTGATTGTGGGATTGCGAGAGGAGGAAGACGAAGATGAGGACGGAGAGGATGTGTTCATCACTTGGCAATTCATCTCGATTGCCCTTGAGCAGACACCCCCAATCGACAATAGTGGAGGGAAGAAACTGACGGACAGATTCCTTTTGATTGCGACCTCACAAATCCATCATCAGAAAATCCTTTTTCCTGCGTAGCTGAAAACCCATATTTTTCTACAAGCAAACTCTCAGTGATTTTAGTTTTAATGATTTACGGTATCTTTATGAGTATTTTTTGTCATCTTTCCTCTCTAATACGTATGATTCCACGTACATAGCTCCCATAATTGCTATGCACCCTTTGGTTCTTGACTACATGTTAATCTATCACATGTTCTTGGGACGTTGAAAGTACGATTATGATATATCTCCAGTTCATTTCCAAAACTGCATAGTACAGATTTCAAAAAATATGAAATTAGAACCAAATTGAAAACTACAGAATCTCAAACCAAACCGGTTCCCACGGCTAATTTCCGATCCAGTCCGATTCTATCCGAGACTCATACTCGCCCCTAGTAAATTTACTGTACAACAACTAATTCAGTTTTAAACTTTCAATGGTATTAATTTAGTTTTAAACATTTTGATGATTTAATGATTTGGTTTTAAATTTTTAATATTGGCAATTTAGTTATTTGTGCTAATTTTGATTGAAAACAATTGATATGATGGTCTTTTCAGCATCAATAATTTCACATGACATGATCAACATTAATGTGATTAATTTTTACATTTTTTTTACGTTTTTTACGTTTTTTT
Source organism: Eucalyptus tenuipes (assembly GCA_014182365.1). Lineage (NCBI taxonomy): Eukaryota > Viridiplantae > Streptophyta > Magnoliopsida > Myrtales > Myrtaceae > Eucalyptus > Eucalyptus tenuipes. Next base: position 28,611,635 of record CM024543.1, on the reverse strand, counting down.
TTAATTTTTTTCTTTTTTCTGTTTATTTTCCTTTTTCCCTTCACTGGCCTAGTGAGAGCAGCCCTTGCCAGGCTAGTTGAGGGCAAGCCTGGCGATGGCGCCCCTTGCTTGAGGCTAATGACCACTATCGTAGAAAAAGAAAAAAAAAAAAAAGAAAAGAAATGGAAAGGAAAAAATAAGAAAAATTCAAAACATTAAAAAATTGCAAAAATTAACAGTGTTAGTGATTTCTAAATGACTAAATGTAAATAGTTAAAAAGGTTTAAAACTAAATTAGGAAATCATCAAAATGTTTAAAATTAAATTAGTATAATTGAAAAGTTTATGACTAAATTAATAAGTCATCAAAAGGCTTATAACTGAATTGATAACAATATAATAAATTTAAGATTGTTTGGACAATTTTCCTATTTATAAAACCATACAGTTTTCTCAATGACAGCACATAAATTATGTTATCTCACAATAAGACCAACAAGGATAGTAAATGATATGATCTCACCTCTATTGATTAATGCAAAGGAAGAATCCTAAGAACCGTATCATGTGCACATGTTCCAAACTTCTAACCCATTAAACACGCATTTCCAAGAAAGCAAGAAATGGCTTCATTTCCAAACAACCATGGCATCTGGATCCAATAATAGTCCGATGAAATTAATGCAGCAACCTGTCCGCGGATTGCTACAGACCGCACCGGTGAACTTCTAGTTCAGAGTCAATCGAGTCATCCCAAGGATGCTCGAAGTAATGTCTGAAAGGGACTTGCGTTTTACCGACACTTCATTTGCTCATCATATTTCATCGAAAAATTGAAAGAGACCGACATTGACATATAGGGTCGTGCGATGTGATGTTTGGATTTTAAGCTCTGATTTTGCATGAACCGAAATAGCTCTAGCACGAGCGTGGACTGACTGGCTTGTGGGACTCATGCCAACGAATTTCTCAAATCCCACTTGGCAATTTGAGAAATTCGAGTGCTGACCAAGGCGCGGTCTGAGCTTTCCTTTTCCGTAGTTTGACGTTTGCAGGCCTAGCTTAGTACTCTCTACTTTTGAAGCGACTTTGCTTTTCACGTTTATGATGCGGAAGAAGGTTGAAGCTTTTTGAAATGTACTGGAGTGAGCATGTATAATTACAGATGATTCAATCATAATATTTGAGAAAGGGGATTTGTTCTTCCGTATTTGAAATTTTGAGAAGCAATAATTAAGAAATAGAAATTGCCTCGAACCGTGAGAGGTCGATCTGAGAAGTGCAGATTGGCAGAGTTCCTTTGGTTGTTTTTGGTTTTGAGTTTGAGGGCCTAGAATGTGGGTTTAATTAATGGAAAAACTGTCCAAAAAATAATAGATTTTGAGAATGTGCAATTTCTAGTTTGGTCCAGATTTTATTACTGATTATCTAGTTTTTGGAATTTGAAACCTGAAATTGACCTTGTAACTTAGAACCTACTATGTCAACATGTTTCAAGATTAATTTCAGGATTTATCCAGAAACCATCAATTTCTTTTTATTTTTATTTTTCGCTTTTAGTGAAGTAAAATGACAAAGAATGCAACGAAAAAAATGCTCATTCATTAATAGCAATCATCCATTAAAAAATGGATCCATAAACTAAATAAATAATAAAATGTTCAAAACACATGACGACACAAGTCAATTCGTGTGGTGATCCAAATGAGTATGCGTGGGAAGGAAGTGACTTTCAGGTGGAATCGAGAATGGGGTTGTGAGTGGAGGAAGACGAAGATGAGGACAAAGATGAGGACAGAGGGAATGTGTTCATCACTTGGCAATTCTTCTCGATTGCCCTTGAACAGAGACCCCAAATCGACAATGGTGGAAGGAAGAGACTGACGGACAGCTTCCTTTTGATTGCGACCTTATAAGTCCATCATCAGAAATTACTTTCTTCCGCGTAGCTGAAAAACTCATATTTTTCTATGAGCAAACTCTCAGCAAATTTAGTTTTAAAGATTTGCGGTATCTTTATGAGTATTTTTTTTTGTCGTCTTTCCTCTTTAATACGTATGATTCCATGTACATAGTTCCCATAATTGCTATGCACCCTTTGGTTCCGAACTACATGTTAATCTATCACGTGTTTTTGGGATATAGTATGATTATGATATATCTCCGGTTCGATTCCCAAAATTGCATGGTACAGGTTTCAAAAAATATGAAACCAGGAACCAAATTGAAAATTACTAGAACCTTGAACTGAACCGGTTCTCATAGCTGATTTTTTATCTAGTTCGATTCTCCCCGAGACTCATGCTCACCCCTACTAAATCTATTGCATAGCGGCTAATTTGGTCCTAAATTTTTCAATTGTATTAATTTAGCCTTAAACCTTTGGATGATTTACTAATTTAGTTTTAAATCTTTTAATAATTGTCAATTTAGTCATTTCTGTCAATTTTGATCGAAAACAACTAACATGATTGTCTAATCAACACCAACAATCTTACGTGGCATAATCAACTTTGACATAAATGATTTTTGCAATTTTTTTAAAATTTGTTTCTTTTTTCCTTTCACTGGCTTGGTGAGGGTGGCCCTTGCCAAACTAGTTGAGGGTGACCCTCACCCATGGCTGGCGAGTGTGCTCCTCGCTTGAGGCTGATGATCATTGTCATGGAAAAAAGAAAAAAAAAGGAAAGGGAAAAATAAGAAAAAACATTAAAAAATTGCAAAAATTAACTATGTCAGCGATATCCGGTTAGGATTTGGCTGTAATGACTAAATTAGTAAATCGTTTAAAGGTTGATAATTAAATTAGGGAATCATCAAAGTATTTAAAGCTAAATTGACACAATTCAAAGGTTTGTGGCTAAATTGGTAAGTCATCAAAAGGGTTAGGAGTAAATTGATACAATTGAAAAGCTTATAACTGAATTGTTAATGGTATAATAGGTTTAAGACTTTTTGAACAATTTTCTTATTTATAAAACCATATGGTTTTCTCAATGACAACACACAAATTATATTATCTCACAATAAGATTGACAAGGATAGTAAATGGTACGATCTCACCTCTAATGACTAATTCAAAGGGAGAATCCTAAGAACCGTATCATGTACACATGTTGCAAACTTCTGACCCGTTAAACACGCATTTCCTAGAAAGCTAGACATGGCCTCAATTTTCAAACAACCATGGCATCTGGATCCAATAATAGTCCGATGAAATTAATGCTGTAACCTGTCCGTGGATTGCTACAGAGCGGACCTGTGAACTTCAAGTTTAAAGTCAATCGAATCATCCCAAGGATGCTCGAAGTAATGTGAGGAAAGGACTTGCGTTTTACCGACACATCATTTTCTCATCATATTTCATCGGAAAATCTCAAGGGAGCGACATCGACAAAAGGGTCGTGCGATGTGATGTTTGAATTTTGATCGATTAGTGTTAATGATGGGTTAGTTTCACTGAAAATCTTAAGATAAAAAAAAAAAAAAAATATATATATATATATATATATATTTAATAGAAGTCATTTTGAAAGAAAACAGTTTAATTAAAAATCATTTATAATTTAGAAAAATGGATTTCATTCTTATCACAAGGGGAAGTCGTTTTCTTATAATCTAAACTTTTTGTTTTCAGATAATAAAAAGCGTTTTTCGCAAATCAATTAAATTTCCTCATTTAAACATGAGAAAGTGAGAAAACAATATCACGAATCTCGAAAGTTGTTTTCCTTTAAACAAATGGGCTCTAAATCTTGTTATCGAGGTAAATCTAATTGATTTTTTCAAGTGATTTAGTGGAAACATTGGGTGAATAAAGATTTCTCTTTCTGAAAAATGCATCATTTCACGTCCTTTTGCACGAAGTCGAAGTCATTATATATCCTTGTCGTTCAGAACATTCGGGCGGCTTCTCCAGAAAAAAGCCCTTTTCTTGAGATTATCTGTCTAGCCTAAATTCATCGGATAAGTATAGATGGGGATCGCAATCTCTTTTAGATCTCCACATTCTTGTCTTTCTTCCACATATCAAATTATATTCTATTCATTATAAAAGCGCTTATATGGGTTGATGCCGTCTTTATGTGCTTTCGAATTCAACAAGAAAATCACTAGTATCGTATGAAATCCATCAGTAGACATCATGGTTTGAAAATCCATGGTCAATTGTCTACTTATAAATCGCTTTAGAATAAAGGATGAAGAGCTTCGACTAGCGTTGCCATCTTAAGGGGCATTATTATGAGAATCCCATGTCCATGATGACATGTTAGGCTATCAATAACTTCTTTTGAAACTCACGGAATCAAGTCATTAACCTACATGTCTCATTTTAGGGGGAGAATTTTCCGAAAAGTTCTAAACCTATTGCAATTGTGCCAATTCAGTCCTAAACTTTTTTTTTTTTGGCCAATTTAGTCCTAAACCTTTTATAATTGTACGAATTCAGTCCATCTGCCCAAAATTGGCCGGCTGGATGCTAACGTGGACACCAGCCAGACGAGGCTGACCTCGCCGACCCCGGCCGCACAGGCTAGAGGAAGAAGAAAATGGGAAAAAAAGAATAAAAAAATTCTAAAAAATATTAAAAATTTTGAAAAAAATATTTTAAAAATATGAAAAATTTTCACGTCGGTGTTCGTCGGACGGGTAGTGTCCACATTAGCATTCGGCCGGCCAATTGGACTGAATTGGCACAATTATAAAAAGTTCAGGACTAAATTGACAAAAAAAAAGTTTATGACTAAATTGACACAATTGCAATAGGTTTAGAATTTTTTGGGTAATTCTACCCATTTTAGGAGCACTCTAAAATCTCTATCGCATCGCTCAAGAGAGAAAGAGAAGTTGTCCAATTAATCCTCGAGCTCATCGATTTCGTACACCAGCATGCGAGGTGTGAGCATGAAATGATCGAGTGGCCAATTAGTAAAGAGCGTAAAACGTGAAGATAAGTCATAAAATCTAGTTGATTATCTGTTGGGGACGATGGTTATTTGAGAGAAAAATCAAGTTGCCTTGGAAAAAAAACAAGGAAAAAGCCTATAATTCTAAAAATGGCAAATGAGGAGCTGTTTCGTTAAACTTATTTGATTAATTAAGAGAAAAATCCACATGTCTAAAGAAAGGACATGCCGCACCTTTTTGGTTAACGTAATTGACCCATTAAACCTCATTCTTTGAAACTTTAATTAGCGTGGGGGTTAGACTAAACGAAAACGACACGTCGTTCAAACCTTTTTTTTTATTGTCATATTCACCAGCAACATCGTTAATTATAAAATTCTTCATGTCATCATTTGATAATGTCAACCTTAGTGTTAGTCTTAAAAAAGAGAGTATTATATAAACGGATTAAAATTCTTTATGTCATCATTTGATAATGTCAAGGTTAGCGTTAGTCTTCAAAAAGAGAGTATTATATAAATGGATTAATACCAACGTAGTCCTTATTTTATGAGTAAATTAAATAAAAAGATAATCGCAATAATTATCATTGAGCACAAACTATGGAGGCAATGACCGGTTCAGATCAATCTTTTAATTTGCATTTTTTTTTGTCAATTCTACTTTAATTCTCTTTCTCAAACTTTTGTCATATCTCCTTATAAAGTGTAAGAATCGAAATCCATATCTGAAACTAAATCGTCCCCATCTTATTTCCTTAAAAATATGGGAGTTCGAACTCCCCACCTTAATTAGTGTTTCAACTTACAATTTCCTTATAGACAGCGGCACAATGCCAGCATCAATCGAGATTTACTCAGATTTACTAGCTGAGGTTTCTCATCATAAAAGAAAATTAAGCAAAAGAAAACGTGGAAAAGAAGTTCGTCTCGTCGTGATCTCGTGTAATTAGAGCGTGGTTAAACGACTGTTTTGTGCAAGAAACTCTCGGTTCTTGTCATGTGACGTATTCAACGGCAAGATTACGTGCAGTCCGTGTACGCTGTCGGACGAGATCGATCGTATGGTGATGGGATGTTTGACCGACGGGTATTTTTCTAATGCCGGGGGCGAGCTTGCAATGTCCCTAGTGTGTTGACCCGCCCGCCATTTATGAAGAGAAGAAGATTTGGCGAAGGAATGAACGATGATAAAGGATATTCGTCGATTAAGCACAAAACACAGATTGATTAGGCTATGGAATGGAAACTTGTCATCTTTCTATAACAGGCCTCTCTCTCTCTCCCCCCTCCCTCTCTCTCTCTCTCTCTCGAAATGGGCATCTAAAGATCAGGCCGGATTTTGCTAAATAAATTATTAATTAAGAAAAAGATAATACAAATGTTTTGTTTGGAATCGGTGAATTGTGATCGGGCATTGTGATAAGACTCCTATCGTAAAAGTGAGAGGTCTCGAGTTTGATTCTTTTGCACTGAATCATCAAATCCATTTCAAATGGCTATGCATCCATAATCACCTAAGGTGATCAGACGTGAGGACTATCACACTTCACAAAAGAAAATATAACAGAAAAAGAGAATACAGTTGTCTATTTATTTGAGCAAAAAAAACTTTCGCGAAATTAGTTTTTTGTATTTTCACGCTTTTGATTTGCTGGAAAGGATTAGTAAACGTAAAGCCATTTATGGTCATAGAAATTATACTTCACCTAACTTGAAAGGGAAGAACATTTTCATGGCAGTGACATGCCGGAAAGCATTTTGCTCTACCACCAAGTTTTCCCTTTTTATCTCCCGGAATTCTCATTCAATGTAGACTTCAAAATCAGCCAGTGATCAGAATCCTGGTCCGGGTCAGTGGATATAATCCAAGACACCACCTTAGCCATCTCTCTCTCTCTCTCTCTCTCTCTCTCTCTCTCTAGGAGATATCCAGAGTTCTTGTCGCTTCAGTTGGGCTCGACTTTGCCAATTCGATTTCTGTAGCCACCTCCCACAATACATTCCACACGCATATACGGCCGCAATTGAATTTGAGCACCTGTTGCCTAATGGAAGACCAGGGGCACCAAAAAGGACCAGAGCCGTAGAAATAGTCGTTACAAGGAAACCAAGTCTGTTCTATACCAGATAGAATGCTGTAAGATCAACCATTGCTGCTGGAGCGCGCCCTTAGTATGCAAAAAGCCTTGGCAACGGGAAAAGCATCTAGAAGCCCTCATTCATGACTTTAGAACGAGTGCACGTTCACGCCCGTGCTGGTGGTTTCAAACAAGCTAAATGATCTTAATGCATGCGATTTAAAAAGGAAAAATGAATTAAATAGTTTCTGAACTTTGGTTCAATATGCAATATGATCTTACAATTTTAACTTTAGCCTAATATGCAATATGATTCCTAAGCTTTTGGTATCTATTCAAATTAGTCCATGGATTATATGAAAATGTTCAATATTATTCCGTGATTAGTTTGAATATGTATCAAAAGTTCATAAACTATATTGAACAAATCAAAAGTTCATGACCCACATTGCACATTTGGCTAAAAGTTCAGAGACCGCACTACATATTGAATCAGAGTTTAAAGGCCATTTGTGTCATTGTCCTACATAAGAACTTTGGAGTTAGTACATTAGAAGTGCCAAAAGTTATACATGACACTCATTTTAATGCCAAAAGTTTTTTTCGAATTACTTAAGTGCTATTTTTAAAAAAAAAATCATTTAAGTGCTAACTTTGGTATGGATTGCCAGAAATCCGACGTGGCTATATTTATTAATTTCTTAGTTCTACGTGATTCGCCAACGTGCCTAATCAGCATATAATCCCAAAATGACATCGTCCAAAAGTTTAAATAATGATCATTTAGGTGCCAAATTTTATTGAAAATGATCATTTGAGTGCCAAATTTTATTTAAAGTGATTACTTCAATACCAGTTGTTACCACAAAATAATCACTTCAGTGCCAAGCATGTCATGTGAAAAAACCACGTCATAATATAGATGACAAGTAATCAATTTGGTCGTAATTTCTCGCCATTAGAACTAAATTGATCATTTTTCGTCCAATTTAACACTTAAATGAGCCAACGAAAACTTTTAACATTAAAGTGAGTGTCGTACATAACTTTTGACACTTTTAATATATTTATCCCAATAACTTTGCCTTCTCATGCTGAATGTTGAAGCGAAGCAAAGGACATACTCGGTTTCTTCCCATTTAAACGAGGGGCCCTTCGAACTCGGTCAGTCAATGCTTCTCGTTCTTGAAATGACAGACGACCCGATCCATGGCTTTCTTCCTCTCTATATTATCCCCACCGTCGAAACAGATGCCATCAACCCAACCCTTCTCTCTCTCTGTCTCTGTGAGAAACATTCAACACAGACAAAACCAGAAATGGGTTTGATCAGAACGCAAGAGATTTCAGAAGAAAATGCCTCCATGTCGAGAAAAGCCATGTCCACCTCCCTCTCATCTTCCAAATCCCGAGCTTCTCGCAACGGGAAGATCGCGCCCTTCTCCAACCTCTCCGTTTCGGCAGTGGAGGACCGTGATCAGGAAATGGGACCTGAACGCGGAAACCTCGTACACCCGGGTCACCTCCCTCTTCCTCCACGACAGGGAAGAAGCCAGGAGCTTCCTCCGATCCGCCAACGACCTGCGCGAGGCCATGCATTTCCTCGTCGCCAGCCACTCGAGCTCCGAGAAGCTAGTTCTCGCTCAGAGCCTCACGCAGATCGCCATGAAAAGGCTCGAGAAGGAGCTCTACCACATCCTCTCCACGAATAGAGAACACCTCGATCCCGAGTCCGTCTCCCGGAAATCTTCCCGCCGTTCCGGCAGTTCCGGAAACGGAAACGGGACTGCTTCCGATGACGAGACGGAGGACAACGTCTCCGAATCGACCATGGAGGACGTAAAATCCGTCGTCGATTGCATGATCAGCGCGGGGTATGGCACGGAGTGCATAAAGATCTACAAGCTCATGAGGAAGTCCACCGTCGACGAAGGCATATATCGGCTCGGGATCGAACGGCTCAAGTCTTCTCAAGTTCAGAAGTTGACCTGGAACTCGCGCGAGCTTCTGATCAAGAACTGGCTGGACGCAGTGAGGGTCGCAGTGCAGACGGTCTTCAAGGGAGAGAGAATCCTCTGTGACTACGTGTTCTCTGCGTCCAGCAAAATCGGGGAATCCTGCTTTGCCGAGATCACCAAAGAGGCGGCGATAAACCTGTTCCGGATCCCGGAAATCATCGCGAGAATCAAAGAATCGCCGGAGAGAATTTTCAAATTGATCGAGCTCTACGAAGCGACCTACGAGCTTTGGCCCGATATCGAGTCCATATTTAAGTTCGATTCGACATTGGATGTCAAATTACAAGCCCTCTCTGCACTGGTAAAGCTCGGAAACATGGTCCAAGTGATCCTGTCGAACTATGAAGCCACAATTCAGAAGGACTCTTCGAAAATTCTCCCGGAAGGCGGCGGAATCCACTCGCTGACTCGATCGGTGATGGAATTCGCGACTTCCCTCACCAATTGCAGCTCGACTCTCTCCGACATCTTGACGGACCATCCGCCACCGGGAAATTTGAATCTTATGGAGTCCTACTTCGATGGTCTCAGCGCAGGCGATCTCCCGATGTCGCCGGTCTCGGTCCGACTAGCATGGCTAATCCTCGTGCTGCTATGCAAGCTTGACGCCAAGGCCGAGCTCTACAAGGACGTCTCACTCTCCTACCTATTCCTCGCGAATAATCTGAACTTTATAGTGGAAGAGGCGAGATCGACGAACCTCAAGTACCTGCTCGGGGACGAGTGGGTCGCGACACACGCAGAGAAGGTAAGGCAGTATGCTGCGAGCTACGAGGCAGCAGCGTGGACCAAGGTCCTCTCATTGCTGCCGGAGGCGACGGCCGACGGAGGATCGCCAGTAATGTCGCCGGAGGCGGCGGGGGCGTGTCTCCAGAGGTTCAGCGCGGCGTTCGAGGAGGAGTACCGGAAGCAGACGTCGTGGACAGTGCCGGACGGGAAGCTGAGGGACGAGCTCAAGGTGTCCATAGAGAGGAAGCTCGTGCCGGCGTACAGGCAGTTCTGCGAGGCATGCTTAGGGATCGCGAGGGGCGACGCGGAGGTAGAGAGGAAGCTCGTGAGGCTTGGGGCGGATGATCTGGGGAGCTACTTGTCGGACTTGTTCCACGGGACGGCGGTTTCGAGGGGTTCGCGGTCGCCGTCGTCTCGGTCTCGAGGGTGTTTGCTTCGGTGATTTGAATTGGATCGACTTGTTTTGTTCTTTCGTACAACGGTGGAGGATGTGAATAGAATAAACTTCTCGACGATGAGTTGTCGTCGTCGGCTGCTCCTTTCTGATTCCGTTAGTCCTGAAAATTGTCCTGGGAAAATAAGTTTCTGTTTCAAATGGACAATGAATTTCTTTTACGACATCCTAACAAAAATTAGATCATTAATGACATCGAAAATTATCATGGTAAGGGTCCTAAAATCGGTATTAACTTCATTTGACATGCTTCAAAAATGTTTAGAGAGGATTGCATAATTCAAGAGTTTTGTAACGAGTGAAATTGCAGTTGGCCAACGAAGAAACTCTTATGTTTAATAGTGTTACAGCGGGAATTGAGGAACGTATCTCCCGTATGGAAGAGGTACAACCCTACCCTCATGGCGGTAGCTATGTCCCATAAACCCTAATGCGCCTTACATTACAGATTTCCATGGAGAAAATGTTTACAATCCAGTATCACCTCAACGCTCTTCCATTACTGTTTTAACCCGTCAAAACGGAAACTGCAAATCCTATTAGCCTTTAGTCCCATTCACAAGCCCTGCACAAAGACCCTAACCCACATCGAGACATTGGGCTTCTATCGAAGAGACGCTAACAGATGAAACTCATCGAGACATTGGGCTTCTCTGGAAGAGATGCTAACAGATGAACCATTGTGAGTTTTGAGTCCAAGTGCTTGCCGGAGGAAAGCAAAGTTTTGGGATGAACCATTGTGAGTTGAGTCCAAGCGCTTGGCGGAGGAAAGCATCGAAAGTGTTGGGAGCATGCGATATAAGTCCGATACCTTCACCTATGAAGATCGCTAAAAGAGGGTTAATGTCCGAGCCCATTTATACATCCAGTTGAACCCACATTCACTCAAAACCTTAAATGAATGAGTTATGAGCTAACTAGAATATACTAATTGCTTTACATCATATTAATTCTCCAATGTAAGATTTTTCTAACACAACTTATTCACACGTGCATCCTAACAAAAAAACTAGCAGGAGCTACGAGGATGGTACCTAAAGTGAAGGGTGATACAAAGGTTGTCACCACCTATGCTAATGGAAAGCTCAGGGTAACAAATGATTTGTCGTCACTCTTGAAAGCTAATACATTTGCAAGGTAAGGAGAAAGGAAATTATGGGTTGATTTTCGATATTAGAGATTACCACACTTTTGCTATGCGTGGTAGAATTGGGCACTATGCCAAGTTTTGATAAGAGGAGCAATGCGATGAGAACACTAGATATGAGCTGAAGCGAGTGAATGCAGTCCCCTTTGGAAGGTGCTCTACGCCAAATCCGGAAAAGCATTTATGAGTGATGAGATAAATCCCGGAGACTCCAACCCCTACTCTACGAATAGTGAGTTATGAGCCTAGGGGAAAGAGCCAAACACTTCCAAATTGCAAGGAGAAGCTGCGAAAGCCAGGACAATCCTATTCTCAAGCAACGAAAGAAATGGGAGCAGGAGGTAGCTCTTCAGGCAATGCATCGGAACAACAACTAGCGCTGTTAGCAGCCCCATCCTACTCCCCAGTGATTGAAGAGAGCTTAAAAGGTCCTTAGAAGAAAATCAGTCAGGAAAGAAAACAAAAAACAGTAAAATCCAGAGAAGGTCCTTACTCTCCTTAGAAATGGAACTCAATCACCTTGGCTGAGACCCAACTCTTGGACACAGAACAAAGTTTTGAATAATTCACAGATAGGGCTATGGTTGCTGTACTAAGCCACCAGGTTTCCAATGAAAATCTTAAGTTGGAATTGCCAAATATTTGTTACATCTTTGACAATCCATGCATCGAGGGCCCTAGTGACTCAGGAAAGGCTCTAACATCATCTTTTTTACGGAAACAAAAAACCAAGAAGCAATGGTCGAGGGATTGAAAAGAAAACCGAGTTTTCAGAATTCAGGAGTAGTGAATCCAAGAGGAATTGCAGGAGGGTTAGGAGCTCTATGGACATACATGGTATCTGTGAGTGTGGAATGGACCTCGCATAAGGTTCTAGATCTTATTTGCACTGAAAATAAAAGCCAGATGACAATAACATTTGTCCATGCGACGACAATATAACAGGAAAGGCTCCAACTTTGGGGATTTGAAGAGAGTAAGTCAGTACAACCGGCTCCCTTGGGTTTGCCTAGGAGATTTTAATGAGATTTGTACCCTAGGAAAAGGTAGTAAGACCCATGACTGAATACTAAATGTTAGCAGCTTTTCGTGTTTTTCTAAATGACTGTTCTCTCTAGAAAGTAAGAGATATTCATATAGGTGGGCTACTAGTAGCAATGGAGATGCTCATGTGTTCCCTAATGTCGAAGCTCACGCAGTACCTAGGATTGGCACTTTCAACAGAATGAGCAGAGAGAGAGAAAAAGGATTTCAGATTTGAGGCACACTGCTCGAAAGATGAAGAATGCGGAAAAATTGTGCACACTCTCTGTGGAAGAACCCAGGAATCAAAACTGCACGTATGCCGAGGAAACTTCATAGAGTATCAGAGGCCTGAATGAAATAGAGTAGGGATAAATAGTCCAATGCTCAACGCCAAATCAACTCCCTAAAAAGGGAGCTTCGGGAGATCACAAATGCTCCAACGTTGTATCATAACAGGGAGAAAGTACAGCAACTGAATTTACCGATTGAAGATCTTTGGAAACATGAAGAAATGTATTAGGATATGCGTTTGAGAATTAATCTGCTCAAATGAGGAGACAAAAATACAGTATTTTCATGCAACTGCAATTTAGAAAGGTGTTAAAACAAGATCTCTATACTAAAAATAAGATATGAAGAAGAAGAACTCGGGAAAACTAAAGCAAACAACCATGAATCTTTAGGTCATTATATAGCACAGTGGGCTCATGGAACTTTCAGCCAGCAATGAACCAATGTCTGCTAAGACATGTGACAATACAAGAAGTAAAGGATAAAACTTTTCAAATGGGAGCCTTGAAAGCACCAAGTTCATATGGTCTAAATGGCCAATTATACCAGTATTATTGGGAATTTATTCAACATGATGTGTTCAATATTACCAAGCCTTTATTTTCACATTGGAGTTCTTGATCAGAATCTGAATAAAACTCATATTGTCTTAGTCTCCAAAAATCTCAATTCAAAGAGAATAGACCAGTTCATGCCCATTAGCTTGTGCAACTATGGCTATAAAATTATGTCTAAGGTAATGGTAAATCACCTAAAACCTTGACTTCCTAATTTAAATGCAATAGAGTGGAGCCCCTTTGTGAAATATCTTAGTGGTTCGAGAAGTACTACAGTAACTCGGAGTCAGGAAGAGGAAAGGGAAATTTAAGGCTATTATGAAGTTAGACATGAACAAAGCATACGACAAAAAGGAACTTAAAAAGGCTAATCCTAAATATGAAAAATAGTTGCATGGAGGGGCTCCACTTTCCCGGTGAAAAAACCAGTTTCCAGCAGCGAAGGCTCTTGGCAGGTGAACTTTGGCAGCCCTGAGAGTCCTCTTCTTGTCGCGCCCTTTCGAATACCGTGGGAAAATCTGTGACAAGGATGAAACTGGGGCGTACAAATGTACAGCGTCCTTCGCAGTCCGTACAGAGTACAAGAGGGCCTCTCTCTCTCTCTCTCTCTCTCTCTACCGTGAAACCTGCTTTCCAGGATGCTTTTGGGCTCAAACATAATCATACATCTGGCTGACATGTTGGCTTAATTTATGATTCTCGTACACCCACTCGGAAAACAAGCAAACTAAAGACGAAAACGACGCCTCCCCAAATCATTCATCGTCTTTTCCTTCGCTCCTATTGTTCCAGACTCACCCTTTTACCTAACATAAAATCTCACACTATCGTCTTCAACTCCAACTCTGCATGCTCCCTCTCGTCTGACCTAAGTTTTATCGCTCTTGATCATCAAGGACCGTCTTTCTACCAGGAAAATGTCGACTCGACTCGGCTTGAGCTACATAGACGAACGCCGAAAGCATGTGCCCCGCGTAATGTAGCAGCGGATGAGGTGAATTTGCATGAACCAATGGCTGAAGGTCTCCAAGTGATGTAGTGGCAAAAAGCCAATGTAATAGGCCGAATTTAATAGAGAATCTCTCCTATGGATTGCTAACTCAAGGCCTCCATTCGGTAATATTAGAGGGCATTTCAGTTCAAATAACACCGTTTATTTCAAAGGCCTATATTTATTTGTTCATAAAGGAACCATTTCACATACCTGGAAGGCGAGTGTCTAACCTATATTTCATAACCATGTAGGATTTGCAAAGATTCTACAATTAATCATGTGAGCAAATATAGGTCTTTGACGTGATTGTGCTCTCTCTCTCTCTCTCTCTCTCTGTGCACAATTTGTTAGTTTGAACTGCTATGTTAACCTACCGACCAAAAAAAAAAAAAAAAAAAACTGCTACGTCACGCAACCCAAAATGATAGTAGTTCACAGTTCGAGTAGCTAACGGCAAGAAAAGTCACGCACAGTTTACAGCAACCATTACATTGCCTTGACATATATGACATAGGATGATAGTAATGCAGATTCTTTATGCCACTTCAGAACTTTTCTACGACTTTAACTTTGCCCAAGATTTCAGTGGCAAAGTTTGATGTCTATCTGATAGGACTTTCATTGACAGAAAATCCATCTGACCCAGGGAAAGGCTGCTTTCGACGGCACCATTCATTTTGGAACTCTTTACAGTAAAACCAGAAAAAACAAGATGCTCAGGAGCAGGGATCAATTAGCTACTTTTATAATCAGTCTATAAATGAGGACAACGCTGTCAAATGCGCATTCATCTTATACTACACCATTTCGACTTGAACTTGATCTGAAACGCGAACGCACTTCGGGAATTTGTATCTCTCTCCTTATTTGAAGAACAGAAAAGAAGATATGAGAAATTTTGGTGGGTGTTTCTCAAAAACGGAGTATCCATTGCATGCTGACTTGCACTTTTATTGACTTTGAGGAAGTACGGTCTGATATTTTAAAAGTCTTTGATCTAATCTAAATGGGACAGGAACATTAAACCGACCCATTGAAATTTGCTTCCTAGTCACTTTCAATACTGTTATTAATGGATGGAAGAGAAGTACAAGAAGTTGCACTGACAGCTTTTTTTTGGCCCCTTTAACTTACTCCTCCTAAATTAGAACATGTTTGAGACTGCTTGCAATAAGCAATTGCTCCCTGAATTGGTGACTCTACTTCCGTATACCCTTTGCTGCTTCTGGTCGGAAGCTGAAATTCACCGAACCTGTTGGAGTCGTTCGAGCACGAAGACAAGGAAGAGTTGGAAGATGATGATGACGAGGAGGATATTGAGATCTTGACCTGCTTCCTCGATATGGTAAACGTCCTCCTATGCCAAGATCCGCCACCATTCTCAAAGGCCTTCTCTTCATTGAAGCTTCCAACCACGCTGAAAACTCGGCCGAACTTGTTTTTCTTCATCGAATTGTCACTCCGGTCACGAGACTCCCTTAACTTCAAAGCATGATTTCGGGCCGTTTCCGTGCAGGACTCGTCTGAGCAGCTGGATTTGCCAAACAAGGCATGGACGTAGGCTGGAGAAGCCTTGAGCTTAGACAAAGACTGCTTGATTGTCTTAATTCTCCTTGTCCATGACTTGGTCTTCGCACTTTCCTTCACGAAGTCGCTCGTTCCGACCACCGATAATTCACCGAGATACCCATCCAAGTTGAGCTCTCTGCTGATCCTGAAAGACTCGGTGGGCGACACGTTGCATGAGTCAAATGGTGTGCTCATTGCCGTTGGCGTCGGGGCAGTTGTCATTAGAGGAGTGCTGTAGAATTCTTCGTAGTATTTGTCATTGTGGTCGACCTCAAGAAGCTCCGC
Organism: Eucalyptus tenuipes; assembly: GCA_014182365.1. NCBI lineage: Eukaryota > Viridiplantae > Streptophyta > Magnoliopsida > Myrtales > Myrtaceae > Eucalyptus > Eucalyptus tenuipes. Next base: position 28,595,598 of record CM024543.1, on the reverse strand, counting down.
GACCATCTCTAGGCGTGGAGGAAGGTGGAGAGGAAGGAGTTTGCCTTTGTAGAACAGCTCATCAGCTGGTGAGGTAGAGGCTTCTTTGTGATCTAGTGAGGTTGAAGACATTTGGAACTCAAATTCTCTGGGGGTTTGAGGAGGATTGGTAATGGTGGAGTGGCCATGAAAGATGGAATATGAACCCACTTCCATGTCTATGTACTCTTCCTCTAAATGGCCATCACGTAGCGGAAGACTTCTGGCCATCGTATGTGGAGATTCTCTCTCTCTCTCTCTCTCTCTCTCTCTCTCTAGGATGGCTACTGAGGTTGTTCAAGTGGAGAATTTGCGTATAGGCATCCTTTTATAGACGTGCTTGATGAGACACGAGGCCAATATGAGAAACTAAATCCCTGTTTTGAATGCGTCCAATCATAAAAGTCCGAAAATCTATAGGGAGATTTCTTTCTTATTTTCCTTTTTTTTCACCTCAACAGCATCTTTTTAGGTCAATTATCTGCTTCTTCTTTTTGGCCCTTTTAGTTTTTAAATGTCTTGGCTCAAACAGTGGGAGCAGTCCTGCCTCTAACTTTAATTACCTTTACAAAAGCAAGAAAGAAAAACAAGAATCAAACTACGGAAGACTATGGAGAGAAGGTAATTAATATGTTATGCAAAAATTGTTAGGATTAGGCACGCAAACACAATGAAATAGAGAGTAAAGGCGAGAGAGAAAAATCAATACACAAAATTTATCCTGATTCATCCTTAAACTAGGATTACATCCAACAAAGGATTCCACTATAATTAGTATATTTTACATCAATTACAAGAGAAAAAGATTATATATGAGCAACGCAACAAAACCCTAGGGGGCCAAGAAAGTCTAGGCCACTCAATAGTTATTCATGGGCCCAAACCCAAACTGCTAATAAAATATAAGTCCAAACTATAAAAATCTTTTGATGGCCTAGAGGTGCTACACCATGGAGTGGGACCTTCGTGCCTTTTTGTTGACACCCCAACAAAAATAGTACCATAAATTCATAGGACACTTCTATGGTATTCCAAATTACCGTATCACATTATAGACGTTTTGCCATAACTTTATACAAAAAAAGTCGTAACATGTCGCAAAATTGTTTCACAATCTTAAGCAATTACATTGTCAAAAAAGAAAAGAAGATGAGACTATCTTCAAATTTCCCTAAATTCATGGTGGCTAGAGCAAAGCAGTCTTAGGTGACATCATCAAGAGCATATTTGTCGTTGGGACCACAAAACCTATGAAGTGATTCTGAAGTAATGTAATCACTAATCACAAATGAAAAAGAGGGCACTTCTCATAATCAGCATTGCTTGATTTAACTAAGTGACTAGCTGGGAACAAGAAGTGGTTTTTGTATTAGGGCACGATATTGGAGGGACCCCCTTTGCTTCCCACACATGCTTGATTAAGTCTTGCCATTTCACCCAACTTCTGTTTAAAGCTCGTGTGCAAATCACTACTTCCAAAGATTTGATAATGCAAGAGGAAGACCAAAGCATGTTTTTTAATCATAGAAGGATGATAATAAAATGAAACATTAGGCATGATTGAGTGGCAGTCGAGACAAGCTTTGCATAATTCTAGAAAGTAAGTTTTTTTTTTTTTCAAGCTAGGAGCATGCACAAAATGTTGTCATATATATGTGGATCTTAGAATTGTAGGTTACTAGAATTTGACTCCTCATCGCAAGAAAAGGTTTTGGTGGTTTTTCCCACAAATGTAGCAAAAGATATATGCACTTAATATCTTCCTTTTCCTCTCTATTTATGTTTTACCACTTACTTGAAACTCATTTGTGTTGAAAAAATATCTTTCATTTTAGCATGATAATAATAGTTGAGGTTTTTCCCATACTAGTTAGTAGATGAAAACTTTATTCCTGTATGCTTTTCAAAGATAGTATAATATTTACGATATAAATTATTCATACTATGTTGGTGCATTATTATATTTACACCAGCTAGTTACTTTATACTCTGATAATTTAGTTTTTGTGTATCTTTTATAACTAATCGATAAAGCAAAGTTGCATTTATGCTAAAATTATCTTGCTCCATCTTAACAACATTTTTCTATGACAATCTGCGCAATGCACAAGCACACGTGTACGGCACCAATTATATCAAAAGTATTTTGGGCTCCACTTGCAATTTATTATATTTATAATCTAATAAAAGTTTCTGTACACCACCACTGAATAATTAAAACTGGGGTTAGCCTCTCGTTATTGCACATAGCTTTTACATCATCTAAGCATTAATTAGAGAGCTATTGGCCCCGCGCCCTTATAAGAAAAAAGGAACCCTAAGAGTCCGAAACTCACTTTATGACTCTGCTAGGGTTTGATTACATTCGCTGGATTCTCCGTGTATGTTCTTGTTCAACCTTTTGAATTGTGTGTTCTACAGGAGTCTCGTGCGCATGTCTACTAATAAAGAAAAAAAACGTAGTTGGTACATTCAAACGGAACCTACTACGAACGAATTACAAATGGTTTCTAACCCTTAAACTATGATTCAGTGGGGTCCATATTATCAAAATCTATAGGGTTGTATTCATCTGTTGCTGTGGGGAGGAAGAGAGAGAGATGTTGACCTGGTGAGGACAAGGACAAACACAGAGGCGACACTGGATAGTGGGAGCCAAGAATTTATGGATGGACTGCCTGCGAAGCTCGAGACCGTCATGTCCCTGTCTTCCCTTTTAATACAGTCCGCACGTTCGACCAAAATTCTCTCCTCTGTTCCTTGTCTCGATCAATCCTTTCCTTTGCTTTTTCTCCCCTCCCCCCCTCAACAGACGAAAGCAGGACTAAGCCATTGCGCTGATGTTCTTCTTCAGTTCAAAGTGATGGGCTACTTGTTTGCCCAAAAAAGGAAGTCACAAGGTTACTTGCAACCATCTGTCTTTTCACCCAATAATCGCAGGGACTCTTCGTAAAAAAAAAAAAAAATAGCTTGGATTCAACATTCTGGGCAATGCTACTCGCTCCCTACGTTTTAACTAGAAGGAAGGCCCTTTCTGCACTAAACGTTCAAAAGGACAAAAGTAGCTTTCTGTTCAGTGAAAGGAGCCTCGGTAAATAAATTGTGGTACTTGATTGAACCCATGAATCTACAGTCTAGAGTTCTCTCTCTGTTCTTTCTTTGCTTTTTTTTTTTTTTTTTTTCTTTTTGCCCTTCCTGGTAGGAGCATAAATCATACCTTTTAACATTAGGAGGGGCAGTTTTCTTCATGTGCATGAGATGACCAAAAATTTACCAAATCTCTACTTTTAGGGCAAAAGACATATAAATAGACGGGAGAATGGAAGCCACAACTTGCTCCATCGAAGTGACCCACCACGACCAGAATATCTGGACACCGATGTGGTTCAAGCAGTCCCAAGGATTGACAAGGTGGACCTCTCCATCTCGATGGCGTGGTCTCTGTTGCCGGGTATCCCCCGAGCAGGAACAAAAGCAGACAATCACAACATTGAATAGACTCGAACAGCTCAGACCAAGAACCTTTTCCCCGGGGGTCAACTTAAGGGCTTGGCTTTTCTCTAAAAGATTTCCAGTTCGACCACTTCCTTGTGTACCCTCATTTCCCGAGCAGGCGAGGTCCCTGCGCGATGATGATGTTCCGCGAAAGACGATACAAGCTCCAATTTCCATATCGGGAAGAGCTTTTGCCATACAATAACAAAACAACAATCTCAGTGCCCCACGTTTCACGATTTTCTACTTACCTCTTTGTAGATAGGGAGACAGAGAGAGAGGCACGGGAGGTCCACCCCCGGCAACTTAAGAGATAAAATCTCCCCCACTTTGGAGCAGGCAAGCAGTTTCGACCACAACTTCGACTGAAATCAAAAGCCATGTGCGTTGCACGATGCCATGTGGTATCACGTCGACATCTGTAGCTTGACCGGCACAAGATCATCGGCATCACAGAAACAAACAAGATCATACACAGATCTGGTGAAAGATTAGTGTTCTTTTAACATAAACAATATAGACTTTCATACGGGATTTCCACCGAGTACTGGGTTACAACATACATTCAAGAAATTTACAGAAGAATGAATAAATTAAAAGTTTTGTAAGGCTGCTCCTGCAGCTTTCAAGACACGAGATCCATAGTTATAATTGTACAGTATGAAGCATTTTCAATAGGGTTTCCTTAGGAAAAGCCGTTTTTCACATAGATGATAGCTTTAGAATTTTAGTTACCAGTTGCTCAATCGCCAGCTCTCAGCTCTCTTTCAAGCTCGTCAAACTCCCAGTCATTAATCTCCCCTGTCGAATAGTCCTTACTCACCTTCCCAAACTCAGACTCCAACTTGGCTAATTCTGCTTCAGTGTCTGGCACTGGCTCTGCATTTGACACGGGAGACTCATGATGCTTAGTTACGTTGGTTTTTGGAGTCTTGTCACTCTGTGTCGCAGAATCCAGCAGTACTGTGGATGGCGTCTCTCGAGGAGTCTCTTCCTTGGGGGTTGGGGGGGTCTCCATTTCCAGATTGGGTCTCTCGATGGATTCAAATTCTGCTCTCAACTTTTCAATGTCATCAAATAACTCCTTCACTTTGTGGTCGTCTTTCCTGCATCAGAAAGTTGCAGAAGTTTCCGTTTCTGTGAGATAAGGAATTCAGACAACAGGACAGAAAAAATCCAGTTATGAAAGATAGCAGCAGAATTATTAACCTTGAAATTTCGCTACGCTGAGCATAGAATTGCTCCTTCATGTTATCCACTACACTGAATGTAGTTACAATCTGAAATGACAGATTTTTGGTTCAGAACAGGGTGTCCACTGAAAAAATTTGAATACGATGATCATCCTATTGGCTGATTCATAGAAGACTCAAAACAGCACCTTGGAGGCAATCGAATCGAGGAGAGACTATACTACATAAAGGATAACACAGTAAAGCTATTTCAAGAAAAAAGTACGCAAATTGCTCAAAGGGTCATTGACATACACATGACACCTAGTTAGTCTAAATTTGATACAGACCTATCAGCAAATATATCACTTCAAAACCTAAATTAGGTAAATAGACAACAGGAGCAACTGGACGGGCGAAACAAATAGCACAGATTGCTCATTTATCATATTTGCAGCATAAATTGCTCATTTAACTTGGGCAAGAATGGGCAAAAAAGAAAATTCAGGCAAGAACAAAGCGACAAGATGACCACGCAAGTTCTGACATCTTGAAAATTCCCCCAGAAAAAGGATGCACAGTTTCTACAGTAAAGCGTGATCTACTACCCATGCAAGAAAGGTTAGAATGCCAAACAGAATTGCACCTTGGCTTCATAATCTAAATACTCCTCCTCAAGATGTTTCCTGGGGTGAACTGCCTTAGATTCCTCATTTCCCGCACTAGAAATGACCTCAGAACTGTAGTATCCAAAGGCAGATCACATATTTGACCCAAAAAAGCCGGAGCAAATAATAAAACAAGCCAAAATATGTCATAAACATCTTGTTATGCCAAAATTAAATTACCCTTCACTCAAGTTCTTTAAGTTCTCCACAAATTTTCCAATACGACTTATAGCAGGTCCCAGCTCTTTCTGCAAATCATAACAAATTTGTCATAAAGAATGACAACAAGGTTGTGGATGAGAAGAAGAGAATGCATGGATAGATTAAGCTTATTCAAGAAGAAAAGAAAACGAAAGCTCCTGTAAGATTCTGCTTGGATAACAGCACCTGAAAAATCAGAGCACATAGAGTACCTTGTAAGTGGAAAGGAGCTGAACAGCCAAGTTCGCAAAATAGTCTTCATGTGTCTCCAATTCATCGCTATGAGCACCAGTTGAAAACCAAAAATATCCCATGTAAAGATGGATATATGTGATAAGATAGCAATATCGCACTTCTTAGTTCTGCTAATAAACCCTCAAGTTGGGAACAAAAGCACATAAAAAACCTGACAGGGGGAGAGAGAGAGAGAGAGAGAGAGAATCTGAAGTCCATACTTGACCTGCTTCTCCCTCACTTCTGCATATGAGCTTTGGAGAACCCAAGTATCTTCCAGAAAATTAATCCACGTGCTAAGAACCTCAGCTTCAACCTTACATGATGTGATGGTTTTTGACAGCTCATCTTCCTAAAGTATAATCACCAGAGAGTCAAAAGCTAGTTCAATAATAATTAAGGAAACTCTAATATGAAATCAAATAACACAGCCTAAACCTTAGTTTTCAAGTGCACGACAATTTTATTGTTTGCTTCATCAAATTGGTCTCTCTCTTCCGTAATATTGCGAAGGCGAGCTTGAGCAGCAGCCAAGGAGATATTAACCTACAAATATCCCAGTCATCAAAGTTTCCATTAAACAAAAAAAGATACACAGTAATTACAAATTTACAATAGAACAAACACATTCACAGACATTAGATGGAGTTGACCAGAATCTAAAGTAAGTCAAATTCAAGTCTTCCAATATGCATACATTAATTCAGTTCAAAAACAACAATTGCCATTTTCCACTCCTTTCTGAAACTAAAATTTAGGAACAAACCAAACATCTTTTTTTTTTTTTTTTTTTTTTTTTGGGGGGGTGGTTACACAAAGGAATCGTTTAGCAAGCAAAGTCCATTTATCTCCCCTAGAGCTTATGCTGATTAGATTGTCAATAGGTACTCATGCAGCAAATCGTGAAATAAAGGCCTCTCTAGTCGAAATAGGTGTGCAATCAGAAGTAGAAACATCCATACAGCTCATTATACAGGCAGAACCATTATCAGCAGACATGGCTGTGTCTTGGACTTCAACTTTTTGTCAATAGGCACCGTGACATATCATAACACCACACACCACAACACCTATCGACCCAGCTCATACTGGACAACTGCAACGAAGGCGAGTTCGTCCTTGTCCAGTCAAATTGAAGACGTCAAGATATTGTATAAGATGAACACAGATTACCCAAATAGAACTTCCCAAATCCCAACTAATTTAATATGCAATAAGCAGGGACAGCTTTCAAATAGCCTAAGGGACATATACATAAGAAGGCCTCAACGATAAAGAACTATAAATGTATGGTAGAATAACACAGTAAGACTCATCATATAGCACCACATCAATAGCAAGATGATCAAAATTCAATCAACAAAAAGACGCCATCATAGTCTATTATCAGAAATCTTTGCACAAATATACATTTGATTTTAATTCAGAGAGAGAGAGAGAGAGAGAGAGAACCTTTTTCAATTCAGCCTCGAGCTGATCTCTTTGTTTCTCAAGTCCAGAAATCTCAGTTGCAATTTCCTGAGGGTAAAACATAGAAACTTTTAACAGCTGTACAAAAGAGACAAAACTCAGATAAAAGGATGGTCAACACAAAAGACAGATTGACGATACTAATAGAATAGAAGTCCAAAATTAGAAAAGGATGCACATTAAGCTCTCACTAGCCCTATCTTGGCTCGGCACCACTAAGAGATACTAAGTATTTAATTCCATAAAACATTCAACTGAAGAGATTCACTTGTGTACTAGTAACAAGAGCTAAAAAGACTAAAAACAGATACTTCATGGATGCACCATTTAAAAACTCATTTTTCTAAAGCAATAAGAAGCGGATATTAAACTGGTAAAATTAACATCAAGTAGAAAAAAAGTTCACAAACTATTTTACAACAAAAATACTACAATAGGAAATACACATTATGGTCCCAGATAGACACTAGTACAGCAACTGTTTCTGTGTGTTTGTATTAGAAATTTAAACAATAGAAATGTGCTCTAGAGCCAGATCACCTTCTCTTTCTCACCGACTTCACTAGCCTTAACCGCACGAACTTGCAATGCTTCCTCTTTCTGTGATCTGCAAGATAAAAAGGCATATTAAGTAATTAACATTCACTAACAACTAACCATAAATCAGCAAGCACAGACTCTCTAGTATGTATGCAAGTATCCTACATTCTTCATGCCATCGACAGCAAATTACAGGAAAGGCAGCAACTAGAACTCATTGTCTCTAGTTTCTAGTTTCTAGTTTCTTTTATCCTAACACTTTCCTGAGAAACATCACCAGATAACAATTCATACTATCCATGATTACCAGAGATCTTTGATATGATGGTAGTATGATACTCGTTTCTACAATAATAGCCTATTGATAAAGTTAGCAAATGATAGCTCCCTATCCAATAAATCAACACAGATTTTCTATGGGTATTAAGGAAGACTATATATATTTCTACATGCAATTCAAGAGAAAGCTGTTCTACTTAGTGAACTCACATACATGAGATGACAAAATGATTATTTTAAATCAAAGTGGGTTTCTTGTATCTTTTGAACTGAGGCTGAAAAGAGGTGGAACAAAATTAAAAGGCAAATTCCTTCTAATAGTGAAAAATTCGAGGACATTATCAGGTTAGTCAAACCAATGAAAATCAAAAACCCAACAGAGAATACCAACTCATACTCAAAAGCACTAGGGCAGTTGCACACCAGACCTGTTGTGTGGACTTTAATGCCTGTTTAAAGCTGGGTCTGGCTAATTATAATAAAAACATGCCCAAGCCAAGTGTGGAAGATAAAGGGAGAACAAGGCTTAACCACATGTGTCCCATAGAAATCCTGGGGGTTAGTGGTGGAAAAGACTATACTTTCTTCTTCTGCATCTAGAATATTAGGCAAACATACAACCACACAACATCATGCTTTCCCATATTATTACTCCAACTCAGAGTAGGCCAGAGAAAGACTAAAGGCAAATGTTATTTATGTGAATTTATGAACAAGTTTCACTACCTAAAAATAGATGAAGTTTTGTGGTCATCATGACCAAAGTATCAAATGAGAAATTGAAGAGAAATGTTGTCAAATAGTTGGTCTTTTAATTTCATAGGGATAAGAGCTAGGTCGGTTAACTACAAAGTTGATCTGAATAAAACTCATTGTTGACGGAGTAAATTTCAAAAAGGCAAAGGAACTGCAAAGGGTAGAAAAAAAACTAACAAGATTACTAATCACAGGGGCTAGGCGTAGCAAAAGATGCCCCCCCCACCAAAAAAAAAAAAAACAAAAGAAAGAAAAATATGTGAGCCATGTATCTAAATCACATAATATGCTGATAAATGAAATTTAAACCATTTCGATGAGCTTCTGCCACCAGCAAGGAGAGCATATCAGAATTGACCAATAAAAGTATGGAACCCTTTATGTCATCCAAGGTACTACACAGTACGTCAATAATAAATTATATGCTCAACTTATACAGTTTCCTCTTGTTTATATTGACAAGGAAATTTAAAAAATCACCGCTTTCTTGATTTCTCTACTTCATCAGGCGAGTTCTTGAAATGATGGTTCTTATACTGTTAGTGCCATAAATTTTGCCTTTTGACTTCATTTTCAAGAATTAAACTTAACATAGACCCACAGGCATAAACACGAATGATGTCAAACTACAAATTAGGAAAAGGAACATGTATGACAAGATTAATCTCTTGCCTGTGGTCTGAAATGCGCTTTTCAGCTTTTGTCATTGAGCTGGCAAGAGACTCTGACAAGACCTTCAACTTATCAACCTGCTCATATGTTCCAGAAAATTGTGGTTAAATCAGAAAGCCTGGACCGAAAAAAAATAGTGCACAGTGCTTCGCCGTGTTTAAAGAAAGACAAACGGAAAACCTATAACCCGAAGTATGCATAAGCACACAAGGAAGCAATGAAAAGGGGTAAAAAGACAGAAGAGGATGATTGGTCAAATGGGTACACGAAGCAATATGATGAAGGTAGCTTAACAGTATGCCTAATCAAGCAGCAGAAGAATGCAAGCAAAAGGCTTTATTGGATGCTAATCTAAGTCTACTCCAGGAACAGTAAGTGTGTTAATTGAAAATGATATAGGTAGGAACAGCCCCCAAAAGACAGATGAAAAACTTTAAGAAAGAAACTAGAGTACTTGGATTTTTCGAAGTCTTAATGCTTAAGAAAGGACTATTGAGCATCTGAGTGGGGTGAGAAAGAAGTCCCACATTGGATGTCTACACCAAAAGAAGTAATTGATAATACCTAGTTGCACTTAACTCAATAGCTTAAGCTTTTGAATGCAAATGGGTCCAACTAGGTTGTCAACGGGCTAAACTTATGGGCTTTCTCTTAAATCTCCCATCATGAAGGCATTAAACTTCTGCGGACCTTCCCCAATAACGACAATGGTGAGGAAGCAGGTTAGAACCCCACTGCCAACTCCTTCTAATGGGAAGAGATAGGGCTCTTGTTCGTTGCCATTGCAACCATGGTTTTGTTTAGTAAAAGGACCAATAATACACTCAGTTGTAACCTTATGTCACAAGGGACTGACTAGTTCATTTTTCACTTAGGCATACCAGACCGTCAAACGCTGACACCATTGTCAAATTTTCATGACAACGCACACTTCCTGTGTCTATGACAACAATCTAACATTGTGCATCGAACCATTGGTGCCACACAACTAGGAAAGGGCTAATTTAGAAATTATATGAGCATCACACTCCAAGAATGAGGCTTTCATGGCATGTAGTTGACAATGCACATTGATACAGACCTTTTGGGCATGAATCTCAGAAGAGTCTCCATTTTTTAAACTCTTTTTCTTTAGCAGAAGCCCTTCCAATCTTGAACAGACTCGGATTTTTGCAAGTGCTTCTTTCAACTCCTACAGGAAAATAAACATAAAAATTAGCAACTCAACTCTCGGGCTATGAGTACAATTTACAACTTTGTCAAAGACACCGTCTTATCCAGGATGTGTAAAGCCAGTGTTAAGGCACAAAATAAGAACCAAAATTAAGAATTGAACCAATCGAGTCCAATTAACCCCACATTTGTTTTGTGCAGTTTAAGAAAGCTTAGTCACATCAACAGGAGAAAGTTCCATAGGGCAAATCAACATACCTCTATGGTGGTTAAAGTTGCCTCTCCAGGTGCTCCATCACTGTCTGCACTGGAAGCCTTCTCGGAAACACTCAGTTCGTCAAGTTTTCTCTTTAGAATAGACGTTTCAGCATCTATTCTGCAACCAAAAACCAGGTGAAAGCAGGGTAAAACCTCCTAAACACATTCTCATAAGCTGATAAATAACACTAATTGTTATTATACTTGAGGTAGCATGGATGAATATCAGGAAGCAGAGAGGGGTTTTTACGGTTATTTTTTGAAATCAAGAGTCGACTCAAACTTATGAGGAAGATGCCCATCGCAGTAGACTTACAATTTAGATGTGATTAGCAAAACATCATACGAAAATATAAATTATCCCTAAGTCATCTAGAAGTCAGCAATCAGGTTTTGAAAATTTCATGACAATCAAATAAAGCCTTCCCAATACTACCAGTTGAGGCCTTGAACATCTCATAGTACCACACAGATGCCAAATTTAATGCCGTACTCAAGTAGGAGAGCAACAAGCGTACTGATGGAGACCTCAAAGCCACATTAAACTCGGGATTTCAATAACAGCAATCTTGGCCCTCTAAAAATAGCCAAAGAGACAAGTACTTCCATACTGTGTATGTAACCAAGTTAGAAGGTCAGGGAAGAAACTATGACTGGTATGAGTTCCCAAAAGAAGTACGGCTATATGGTTTTAGAAACCAAATGATTAACTAAACTCTGTCATCTAAAGAGAGATGAACAAAACCACACAACCCTCAATAAGTTCTATATAACTGATATATATAGACCAACCATTATTTAACTAGAAATCTCACTGTGAAGCCTCTCTAGAATAAAATATAACAAGGTTTTCAGCCTCCTCATTAGCATACCTTCCGAGATCAGAATTTAATTTTAAGCCTGAAATGGCGCACTGTGCAAACTGAAGCAGCTCCTCTCGCTTCACCTGGACAAACAAATTATAACAAAGAGCAATTACACCCCAAATATATAACATGGACAAAGAAAGTTGGATGCTAATCTTATAAACCAACCGTGTGGTATCAATTTTGAATTCCAACACACACTTGACAAACAATTAAGTTCATACCACCCTCATAACCAGTTATGTTGTGTTTGGTTTGCCCCAGGGCGCAATGGAATAGGCATTCCACATGAAATGCCCATTCCACCACTTGAACAAAGAGTGGGTTCCAAATCACCATTCCTTTCCTTTTTTAGCCAAAAAAATTATAACTTAAAATTATGTAACCCACGATTATATACAATATACAATATGCCATCAATTACTTATTTTTTAATTATATTATAAAATACAATAAGATATTTTAATTAATGAAACAATTAATGTTTTTAAGACAATACAATTATTGTACTTTTAATGCAAGTACAATATAACTTAAATTTATTTGAAAGTTCTCATTCAATTCAATTCCCACAATAATTTTTTCTTACAACCAAACACAAGAATCCTCATTCCAAAAATTCCCACAATTAACAAAACAAAGATTTTGAAATCATCATTCAATTCTCTGATCCATTACATTCTGCTGTACCAAATGCAACATCAGTCTCTCATCATTACATTTAAGAAGAGATTGAAAACTCATTTACTTCAAGTTTGTACCTACTTCGTTTGCAAAAGTAATTTTCTTGTAAAAGTCAGTTCAATTACACCCATGCACAAGTGTCAAAAGGTAGAAGGACAGCGAATGGAGGGACTAAGGAGGTAATTTGAGGTTAGTAGAAACAATTTCTGATCCTCAGAAAGATTTCATCAGTTAAAAATTCATCCTAAGAGCTAAAGCAAATATTTGTCAGATAGGGCTAACATAATCACCCCAATACAGATGACAATGTGAAGTTCAGACCAGAGGATCAGAGTTAATTGCACATCCTGTTTGCTGATTATTTCCAGAGGCTACAAGATTTGTTTACAGGTAAAATTACCAACACTTCATCTTGATAGCCTGAGAAAGCTTGCCCCAAATCCTGTATACTGCTCACAATAGCGTAGTGAACTTCCTTTCCTCCAGTAAGACAGAGCCTGCACATAATGTTACCATCACAAAGAAAACCTTAAAGTACTTCAGAAAGAAACCTGTGCTAAAAGATTCAGAGTTACTCGTGTTTACCTAATTTAAAAGGAGAATCATCTTGTCAAGTTACAGATAACTCAACAAGAAACAAACCAGTATCTCAATGAGTTATAATCAATAGCACATTCTGATACCAAGAACCAGAACGTTGAAGCTCCTATGACGGGGGAAGTGCATAACTCAGAACTAGACATTTGAGATATTATGCCAGTTGGCATGGTGGATATACTCACCCAAACATGTCAAGGAGCAAAGCAACCTCTTCCTCATTTGGGGCTTCAAGAATCTGAACAAACGCAACCAGTTGACGGTAAACTGTAGTAATAATTGGAAAAGCACTTGAAAACCTCAAATCAGTATAGCTAACCCCAAATCAAAAATTGAAACAGCTTAAACCAATGTCCCGTTGTCGCTTCACATTATTTTAATGAGTTACCTAAAGCTTCATCATAGTATTGTCTTTGCTCATCCACTATATGATTTTTACACAATATCTTATATTCAAAAAACCACTTTTCACCTCATGCCACTTATACTACACAACTAAAAGTATATATATATATAAACGCACCATGGATAAAATAATGCCTTCCAGAGCCTGACTCTGAAGGAAAACATCGCGAAAATTCATCGGCTTGCCCCCAACATCAGGATCATAATAGAGAACCTAAAACGGTAAGGAAAGGTCAGAGGCAAGTAAAATCAGACAACTGAAACTGAAAACTGTCAATAGGTCATCTCATTCATGTAAGATGTCATCCATCTTTCTCCAATTTCAGCTCGAAAGTACTAAAGACATGTGTCTACTGACAGTATCATCTCTATGATTTCATTTGGAGCAAAAGCATGTAAAAGAAGGAAGTGGGAAACTCGCTCAATAGCAACTGGGCATAATTTAAATGACTTCACCTGAACCATTGAAAAAACTTGTGCTTCTTCATAGGAAAACATGGCATAAAAAGATAAGGCAAACCACTCCCCCCTTTGGAAGATGTGGGACTTAATAATTTTGGCTATACACTGTTCATTCATGGAACCAACCCACATGCAATTCATAGTCACACCACACCATCAAAATCCTGCTACCTTAACTCTCATAGTCATATCAAATCAGAATGTAAAGCTGCAGAATGCTCGGTCCTTAGAAGCACCATGAGCACAAGAAGCACTTTTTTTTTCTTTTTCCAGTGGAAGCAGGGTAGAAAACAACTAGCAACACACTTAGGTTAAAATTCAGAGAGACAGAAAGTGGACATATGCTGTAAACACGCTGCTTGCTTACCATTGATGGACTTTTCGGACTGTCCTTCGCTTCATCAGGAGCAGGATTCTGCTCGAGGTTCCTTTCTTTCTCTTCAGCAGTACCTCCAAATGATTTCTCAACATCCTTGAGCACAGCCACCCATCTTCTAAGTAACTGAACTCTTTCAGGACCTCTATACATAACAGCAGCATCTTCCAATCTTTTGACTGTATTCTTGACACTCTTAAAATTCCGAGGCCCCTAAATGTTCAATGCAATTTGAATAAGTTAAATTGCGAAGAGCCCCCTCCTAAGTTTCCCAAAAAAGAGATACCAGACTAGTTCAGGACATCAATCACCACTGCAAGCTTAAAGGGAAACAATCAGGATGCTATATAAATGACAGTAACAGTAATAGTAACAATATCTACTTAACCAGGACTGTCTTTCTAGGAGGTGTAGCAACTTCTGAAGTACTTGCTCTAAGGTCCCACACTTGAATAAAGCAACTCGCAGTAGCATCAGTTACATATAGCTAAAATATGAAGCCAGTACAACCAGAACCTCTTCGAATTAGGCAAAAACCTGCGATAGAGGTCGAGAAGACAAGCACATTGATATGCACCAAACGATTTCCTCAAACACGATAACCGCGAAACCGAAAACTAACTGAACGCGAGGAAAACGGAAGCTAAATTTAGCTCGTCCGACGGGAATCAGATCGAATTGAGTTCCCAAAACAAGCACGCTCGCGCGAGAGCTCGAGCGCGGCACCATACCATGCGATCTTGCAGGATCTTGGCGCCTTCGGAGACGGCCTGGCCGGCGTGGTGGACGACGGAGTCGGCGTAGTTCCTGACGGTGCGGGTGATGTTGTTCTTGTTGCCGACCTCCACCGCCTTGCTCACGGCCGACCTAAACCACGACATCCTCGCCCTCTTCTTCTTCTCCTTCTTCTTTAATCTTCGCCTTTCCTTCGAGCGGGGCGGAGACTGGCGGGGCGATGAGGGGAGAACGCGAGGAGGAGCGAGCGACGAGAGGCTCCGGCTCGGAGGAGCGGCTCGATCGGTGCGGTGGCGACGGGATGAGGAAGGGGGAGATGTCGAGCAGGTCTTGGCGAAGGAGGAAGACGAAGACGACGAAGCGGTCAAAGCCCGGGATCGACCGAGTCGGAGCTCCGAGGCTGGAGAGGACGGAAACTGCGTCGTTTCGAGGGGGGGAAAACTCTTCTTTTCGTGATCTGCATCCGCCGCCCTGGACGCCACCAACTAGTCTCTTCTGGGTCAGTCTCTCTCTCGTCGCTGGACTCGCCACCACGTTAGGCTACGCATCATTTCCTACCAAATTACGTTCGCGCGCCCGGGTTTTGGCGCTCGTTACAAAGTGCCCCCTGATTTCTCGAATTTTTTTTTCCGATTTTCCCCCCGAACTCCCCGATCGATTCCGATGTCCCCCAACCTTCCGCCAGAATTCCGGCTGAGCGCCGGGGCACGTGACCTTCGAGTTACATTTGGTAGGCCAGATATAACTCCGAGTAAGATATAAAACTATCATATCCGGCATTTGGATGACTGGAATTCTAAATTTTTAGATATATAATCTGAATGAAAAAATATCGAGATGGATATACTTGAATAAGATAAATGATTATATAAAAAGGAAAATAAAAGAAAGCAGAGATATGATAATGGAATAGAAAGCATCCTTTTTGTTGAAATTGCAAGAGATCTATTCTTAGAAGGAGAAAAAGAGCAAAAGACCGTCAAGCAACGATTCTGTCCATGGCAATCTTATCATACCACCAAGCTCTATCTTCGAAGACCAGTCCACGAGCTCCATTGTCGTTTGCCGCTAGCTATTGTCCCTATTTGTCATGTTCTCTCTCCATCTAGACCTGTCAAATTGACGCCATTCGACGCTCTAGACTTCAGATCTAAGGCTCGTGATCTCAAATACAAGGTTGTCGGCCTCGAGGACCAAAGAGTTAGGATTGCCTTAGGTAGGGCTCGTGCTCGGTGCTAGTCACGATCAAGGGTAAAGATTGCAATCACGAGCTTGCATTAGTTGAAACTAGAGCTCGTGACTAATGCCTGGAGGACTCTTGAGGCTGGGCGTCATCCTTGCATCGGTCATGCCCTCCGTGTTGCAGCCGGTGGCCTTCATGATGACTGCTTGGCTAAAAAGCACACATTGCCTTGGTCGGCATAGAGCAATTTTATAAATCCCATTATTATTCTTAACGTGATTTATATCCTATTAAAAAAAAAAAAATCTAGTTTCCGACGTCCTCTTAGACTTCCAAAAGAAGGATGATTTTTGTTCCAAGCCCCCACAAAACCAAAATAGTTGAAGTCTCGATCTTTCGCAGACCCGAGAAATAAGGAGAATCATCAGGTGAGTTGACCCACCAATGTGTTCAGGGTCAAGTTGGCTGTTTCCAGTCTGTTCAAAAAAAAAAAAAAAAGTTGGCTGTTTCCAGGGCTATAGCGCAGGGTACGTTGTCTTGAAGCTGACATAGGACGTTGCCTTGGGGTCAAATTATTTAAAAAAAAAAAAAAAAAAAAAAAAAAGGCGGAGAAGAACGAATAGTTGGGTTAATCAATGGGCAACCTTCCCCCATAATATACAATGCTCATTAAATTCTTCCCGAAATTTTCAATTACAGGACCACATGTCAATGTGGAGAAAATATTCAATAGTTTCATATCGCCCTGCATTTATTTACTCATATTTAATTATAGTTTGATGTGAATATTATCTTGGAATCAAATTTAAAAAAAAACACTAAAAAAATTGTCTTACTCTCTCTTCCCCTCTACCATAATCACTACTTCGATCAACAATCCACAGACTTGAGAATCTAGTTTAGCGTCTTCATTGCCCAGGCCATTGCAACCTCTATCCTTGAATTCATTGTCTCATTATGGCCGTCACACCACTTCAAGCTCTCTCGTTTTAAGTCCGCTATCAATCGACACAGTTATCGACTCTGTCACCAATGCAAAGCTCGATACTCCGAATTGCCTTGCTACGATGCTAGTCCAAATCTAGGGTCATGCTCGTAGATTTGGCCTAGCTGAACGCCATCGTGCCTCCACATCTGGCAAACTTTCAAACCCGAAGCCACAATCTAGCCACAATTGGCTCATCCATAGTTGAAATGGACAAGGTTGAGATCTCGACAATCGTGGACAAGGTGCTGGCCAGACCATCATGCTCATATATCAAAAAAGAAAAAACAAAGGAATAGAGGTCATGTTAGAGAAGAGGAGGCCGACCACAAATACAATCAAGAGGGTGGCTTGGTTTGGACGTCCAACGATACTCAGGCCGGACATGGTGCCATCAACTTCGCCAGATGATTGGGGATAAGGTGCAAAGGTCGGGCTCAAGTTGACCAGATATGAAATCTAATATTTGTAAACGGATCTAAGGGAATCTATGGAAAAAAATCAGAGGGATTTGAAGAGATTTTGTGCATTACTTAACATGTTTATATTTCTTCCTAACTCACGCTCTCATTCTTTATCTATTTATAAGTACACAAAAGTATATTTGCATCATAATCCATTCCTTTTCCTTTCCCTCAACCAGCATCCGAACGGGCAGTACATAATCTCAATCCCATGCCCAATTCCTTTTAATTTTCTTCGGGAGCGCTGGGCAAAATCGTCCACGCAAAGTCCATCACCGCCCCCATCCGAGATCACCTCCACATCCATCACAAATCCAAAAAAGCTAACCCCGGCAGCCAGAACACTCGAGAGAGAGAGAGAGAGAGAGAGAGAGAGAAGCGAAGAAAGCCAGGTCTCGCGAAACCCTAGAATGGAGAGATCGAGCCACCGCGCCCGGGAGGAGCGCGACCACAAGCACCGCGGCCGCGAATCCGACGAGAAGCGCTCCTCGCGAGGCGACGACAAGCGCCACCGCGACTCCTCCGATCACCACCACCGGCACCGCGACCGCAAGTCCAAGCGCGGGGATCGGGAGAGCTCCCGCGACCGCGACCGCGACCGCGAGCGGTCCCACGACTCCCGCGGCGGCGGCGACGACGACGAGCGCGACGGCGGCGGATTCCGTCGCGAGAGGTCCCGCGACCTGCGGGACGAGGGAAGGCAGCAGGGAAAGGGAGGGCAGCAAGCGGGAGAGGGATCACGAGTCGAGGAGGGAGAGGGAAGGCAGCCGGGATAGGGCCAGGCGCGAGAGGTCCCACGAGGAGTACTCGCGCGGGAGGGAGGGGTCGGTGGAGAGGAGGCACAAGAGGAAAGAGAGGGAGGGAGCGAGGAAGGCGGGATCGACGGGGAGGACGCGGTGGATAGGGTTTCGGAGGCGGAGAAGAAGCAGAGGAGGCGGTTCGAGGATGCGAATGGGGAACGGAGGGAGGAGAAGAGAGAGCGGAGGAAGTTCGGGGATAAGGTGAATCAGGAGGGTTTGGAGGATGGAAACCACCTGAATGTGAATTCGAGTGTTACTATCGATGCGAATGAGGTTAAGGTGAAGGAATTCGGGGATGGTCGGGGTGACGGCACTGCCAATGGCGGTGTGTCCACTGCAAATGTAAGCATCGCTCTGTTTTTACTGCGCAGATTCAAATGAGGTCTTTTGTTTCTCTTTCGTTTCAGATTTCATTTCCCAGAATTTCTCACTAGTTTAGTGCTTAGGCTTGACTCTGAGGATGAGATCTAGGTTCTCGATGTGGCAATTTTGTGGCATGTTTAATTCATTTGCTGGTTTGAGGGACCGGCACCAATGCCTACCAGCAATGATGGCCGATACAAGACTCGTTTGCAATTTGACTTTTCCTTGTTGTCCTAGTTGTTTTCTTTTTATCATAGCGACAGACGCATGCTTCACATGTCCTCCTGTGAAGTTGGATGATTATTAACTTCTATGGCTTGACTTACTTCAGTGAACTATATTATTTATTTCATTGAAGGTTCTGGTTACCCATGGTATACTTTCTTGTTAGACAGGTTTCTTACAGTGCTTATATTGTAATCTTCTTTGTGTGTTCCTTCTTTCTTCGCCGCATGTTTGTTTATCTTTCACCCCTTCTAAGAGGAAATTTTGCTGGTCTTCTCTATTGACCTGACTTGTTTTTGAAACCAGGGTGCGGCTCCTGAACCGCCCACCATGACATCAAGGACTCTGCCTAGCTCCACTCTAACCTCTACTCATCCCTTCCCTACCAAGGTATCTTCAATTTCTACCACAAATGAAAATAAGGGAGTTAGTATTACCGGATCTCATGAGGTTCCTGGAAAAACTAGTACAGATGGGACATCTTCAGCAGCTGGAAAAAGTGGAAGTTTATCCCTTGATGCTTTAGCAAAAGCTAAGAAAGCTTTACAAATTCAGAAGGAATTGTCAGAAAAGCTGAAGAAAATTCCTTTGGTAGGTTCTCTAGTAGAGATAGCTTTGGGTTTTCCTTCTGGTTTTGTACTTATGCTCCTTTAATTATTCTATGGTGTTGTGCTTGTGAATTGTGAATGTCTTCTGCAGCTAAACAAAAGTGCAAGGTCAGTATCAGATGGTACTCAGGTGCCAAAGGAGGGGGCGGATGCCTCTCCTTTGGCTTCTGCTAAGCCCTTATCAGCTGGTTCGACGTCCAGTTCGTCATCCTTGCCCCTTGCTGATGCTGCATCCTCTATGAACCCTCCTGCCAGTGGTGTACCAACTGCTTCTGGTTTGTTAAGTGCACCTAACTATGAAGCTGTAAAACGAGCACAGGAGCTTGCAGCAAAGATGGGATTTCGCCAGGACCCACAGTTTGCTCCTCTCATCAATTTATTTCCAGGGCAACTGGCAGCTGATCTTTCTCTGCCACAAAAGCCTACCAAGGCCCCAGTCTTACGTCTGGACGCACTTGGCAGAGAGATAGATGAACATGGAAATTTAGTGAATATTTCAAAACCAAGCAACCTCAGCACTCTCAAGGTAGACTTATATCTCTAGCTATCACTATCTGGATTTCTACTTTTGGTGCTCTCTTATGTTCACTATCATGATTTTTCTCAGGTTAACATCAACAAACAAAAGAAGGACGCCTTCCAAATTCTAAAACCTGATCTGGATGTTGATCCTGAATCGAATCCTTATTTTGATGAAAGGATGGGTATCAATAAAACCAAACTTCTAAGACCAAAGAGGATGAGTTTTCAATTTGTTGAAGAAGGCAAATGGTCGAAAGAAGCGGAGATCATGAAGTTAAAGGTATTGGTTGTTCCATCCTTCTGATCCCTTGTGCTACTTGTTACAGATTTCAACGTAATAGTTCTTCCTTTGATTAGAGTCAATTTGGAGAAGCACGGGCAAAGGAACAGAAAGCTAAGCAAGCACAGTTGGCAAAGGCAAAGTCCGCTCCTGATATTAATCCCAATTTGATTGAGGTGTCAGAAAGAGTTATCAACAAGGAAAAACCAAAAGACATGATTCCTGAAATTGAGTGGTGGTAAGTGAGCTTTCAATCCTGTGACAATTAATGTTTCTTAAGCAACCTGTCGTGCCTCAATCACTCTTCTTGATGTGTGCAGAGTTATGATATCCATTTGTTCTATATCTACCCATAAAAATCATACAGATTTTTTTTACTCGGAGGAGTTTTTGCTGAGTGTATTCATTCCAATCAATATCATGCCAGAAGAAGTTGCGTTAACTCATGAAGTGCATATATTGGAGATCTATTTTTTGAAATCATTACTTTTGTTGGTGTGGGAATGTTATGCTAGTATCATAGTGCTCCCTTTTGTTGTGATGAGACTGTCAATGACCTAAGCATGAAACTTGATGCCGAATGAAAGTTACAAGTTTCTTGATTCTTAGCTTTTTTAACAAAGGCTTTCCTCATCAAATTATTGGATATAACCTGGGCTTCTGTACCACGAATCTCAAGAACAGATTTCACTGTTTATGGTGGATCTGTTATAGGCAACAATAATGATTTATTTGTCAAATTCCTGTGTGCAACCTCTTTGTATGGAAGGCTGGTTCCCTTAGGATCTTGAATGAACCTGTGGACAATCATCATTCCGGTTGATGTTATTTGAAGTTCCCTGAAAAACTTTTTGTCTCTCTGTAGGGATTTGCCTCTCCTGCAAGCTGGTAACTATGGTGAAGTAATTGATGGCATTATCGCTGATGATAAACTCAAGATGGACAAGATCACTATATATGTGGAACACCCTCGTCCTATCGAGCCCCCAGCAGAGCCTGCCCCTCCTCCGCCTCAACCATTGAAGTTGACCAAGAAGGAGCAGAAAAAACTACGTACACAAAGGAGGTTAGCCAGGGAAAAGGATAGGCAAGAGATGATTAGACAGGGCCTGATAGAACCACCGAAACCAAAGGTTAAGATGAGCAATTTGATGAAAGTTCTTGGTTCTGAAGCAACCCAAGATCCCACCCGGCTTGAAAGGGAAATCCGTGCTGCTGCTGCTGAGCGTGAGCAAGCTCACGTGGACAGGAACATTGCTCGTAAGCTAACTCCTGCTGAGCGGAGGGAGAAGAAAGAGAGAAAGCTCTTTGATGACCCCAACACAGTGGAAACTATTGTCTCTGTCTACAGGGTTAATGATCTCTCACACAAGCAGACCCGATTCAAAGTGGATGTCAATGCTCAAGAGAACCGGTTGACGGGATGTGCGGTGCTATCCGATGGCATAAATGTTGTCGTTGTTGAAGGTGGAAGCAAGTCTATCAAGAGATATGGCAAACTAATGCTGCGGCGAATAAATTGGGCTGCTGCTGTGAACGATGAGGATGAAGAGGAAGATGACAAAGAGGATAAACCAGTGAACAAGTGTGTATTAGTGTGGCAAGGAAGCGTTGCAAAAGCAAGCTTCAATAGGTTCACCGTTCATGAGTGCATCACTGAAGCTGCTGCTAGAAAGGTCTTCTCTGATGCCGGTGTGGGTCATTACTGGGATCTTGCAGTCAACTTTTCAGACGATCAGATGTAAATTGAAGACATCGATCATGCAGGTATTTCCATTGGGGGATGTGCTTCATGATGAGCTGGTTTGCTTGCAATCTGGCGATATTAGATGATGCAAGGTCGTGTTCTTCGCCTGTAACAGGCCATAACTGATTTCATTTTGTACTCTTCATTATGAGATGGATCTCCTTTCTATGATGCCTTATCTTTTCGTGTCCATGAATAAGAACCTTATACTTAAAGGGCTTTTGGTATAAACTGCGTAATTCGGGATTAGCTCAGCCAGATACTCTCCTTGGATGTTTGTGTTCTGCCTTGTGGTTCTGTCCTCTGGAGTATTACTAGACTGTTGTCAATTTGTGATGTATTTTTGCTCTATTTTCCCCCCGAATTCCTTTTACCTTTCATATCTTTTGTTCTTTTTGACTTTTTCATTAATGGTCCACACAAATATTTGGCCTCCTTTATTGGTAGAGTGGCTGAGGAGAAAACTTTATAACATCGTGATGGTTTCTTGGTCGAGAGGGCTCGATCTATGAATACTGGAGTCCAAGGGTCAATAGGTATGTTTGACACCCTTTGCCTGTGTCAATCTTATTCATTCTTGAAACAATGATTCTACATTGATGGGCAATCTTTGGTTCAGTATGCATCAAGTCCCTGGTGCCATCTTTAATCTGTTTAAGGATTATATTGATAAAACTCAGGTGCTGGTTTTGGAGAAAGAGAAGAAAGGAAAAGAAAGAAAGAGGGGGGTGGGGGGTTGGTGGTGTACAATTTTTGCCCTTGCCTTGAGGAGAAATAGTTGTGACTGTGCATTGTTTACCTCCATAATCATCTGGAGAGGAGAGTTTTCGAGGTAATTAGAATAATTCGCATGGAGATCCACTCCTGTTGGTGGATGATGTTTAAGTCAATTAGGGCAAAGTTCATGCAGGGGCTAAAGAATCTCAGTGAGGTCATTAGAATCCATGCGTCCATTTCTTCAAGCTCTTTCCCTCACGAGAGAGAGAGAGAGAGAGATGTGCGTAACAAAGACACTGATGGGTAACGTCGGCTTCCGCCAAAAATATCTGTGCCCGTGAAAAAAGCGGAAGCATGTGGAGAATTCAGGGAGGCTAGGCTTGACTCGAAGGGGCTAGAAACGAAAAAAAAATGGTCATGGCATGCGCGCATGTATGATCTTATGAGTTTGTTTTGACTTTCGATTCTGAATATATATAGGTGACGAAGTTAGCTTGCAGTTGGGTAAGGAGTGGCCCATCTGCATCAACTAACAAAAAACGTTCATATTACTTTCCATTTCCATCTCCTCAGTTCTGCTCGTCTTCTTCTTCAAATTCTCCTGCTCTGACTTCCCCTTATCAGAAAGTAAGGAAACCTATTTGAGTTCTAATTTGCCATCTTTTAATTGAAAGAAACGACCTAATCCCCGAAAAAGGGTGGTTGGCATTCCTTGGGGTCTTGAGTTACCTCGATCCCATGCAACAATTAGAATAATATCGGACCATCCACTTCCTTTAATTTTTAGATTATAAAGGTCTATAGCATCGACTATAAAGTGCTCTCCTTATAATATGATTGAATCGTGGCCTTTTTCCCCCCAAACTTTTCTGTTTTCTAGTCAGCCACCCTCTTGTGTTCCAATTTCTCCTTTTGCAATCATTTCCATACCTCAAGGATTAGACGTAGATAAGTGAACGACTTTAGTTGAGAGAAAGGGAACGGACCGGACGAGACGAGACAAAATTGTTGGAAGTTTATATCTCATAAAAAATTAGAGTTTTGTTGCCAAAGGAAAAGAGAAATAGATGACCACCCGGGTCTTCTAGCCGTTAAACTAGTTCAACTAAGGGCGACAAAAAGAACATGTTCAACTAGGAAAATGGTTAGGGGATCGGAAGAATTTACACAGCCAACGTGACATGATTCTTACCCAATCCTAAACCAAAGAAGCTTCATCTATTGATGGCGT
Organism: Eucalyptus tenuipes; assembly: GCA_014182365.1. Taxonomy (NCBI): domain Eukaryota; kingdom Viridiplantae; phylum Streptophyta; class Magnoliopsida; order Myrtales; family Myrtaceae; genus Eucalyptus; species Eucalyptus tenuipes. The sequence continues at coordinate 28,571,412 of CM024543.1, read as the reverse complement.
CGATGCAGCCACCAAAGTCACAACACGTACATTCACTAGGAGTTTATAATCGCTGGTCAAGACATGTTTTCACGTGGTCTTGTATCAAATAAAAAACCTAGAAAGCCAAATACAAAGAGAATGCCCCGGACTGCATATTGCATCTACGATTTCCTCCTGCCCTCTGCTTAGGTCGTATCTTCCGTCATGGTGTTGGGGTGCTCCAATCCGTCACGAAATATATGCTCACGTCTACCATGAACAAATCGCCATACTCCGTAGGCACCTCATAAGAGGCAAAGGGGACAAAACAAGTAAGGAAAGAGTGCGCTCGTCTTCGCTTTTCTTAGCGATACGTGCAATTTCTACGCTGGATTGATTGACTTCAGCTAATCTCTGCCGCGCTATAATTTTCAGAAGCGGACAACGCTCATAATGACCAATATGCAAAAAGGACTACTCGAGGCCACGCACCGTATCATACGTCGACTCCTCTACCCAAAAATAAACGCGATGGTTACAGGGACATATTAGACGTGGCTACGGCAAGTGATGTTGAACCACAAAAAGAAACTCTTGGCAGCTGGGGTTGCATCACTGCTCATTTGCATTCTCCGAAAGAAACTCAAGATTGGAAGAGTAATAGCCGACGGCCACAGGTGATCAACACCTTACCAACCTCTTAGTTTTCCACACACACCCAGAAACAAAAGAAAAAGAAAGAAAGAAATAGAAAAAATGCTCGTAAGAAATGGACCCAAAAGTCTCCCAACACCCATCACGCCACGTGTCGCGGGGGAAGGGGGCGGGGGCCAATGGGGATGGGCCAGGTGGCGTATGGGAGGAGGGTAAGACGTATAGACATGAGGTTAGGAGGATGTAGGTGACCTTTCTCTCACCTCACCCCACCGCTTAAAACCCTGTACAATCACCACCCCCTCCATGCACTCTCTCTCTCTCTCTCTCTCTATACACGCTTCTTCCCATGTGCATTGTATATATATGCTCTCTCTCCTTTTTTCACCCCCAAAAAAAGGAAACTCTCTCACTTTCTCTCTCTCTCTCTCTAACGCCGTCATTCTCTCCGCCGCATTCCATGAGCCATCATTCATCACGCCGTTAACCCCGCCGCCGTCTCTCTTTCCGCGCGACGGTCCGTGTCCTTCTCCAACGCGAAGAGCTTTTGAATGCGAGTGTTTATATAAAGCGTCGACTCCGTCCATCATCCCTTCTTATAATGTCTCGCATTGTCGCCGCGAATCTCTCCCCCGCCAGAGACCCCCGCCCCTTCTTCACCACCGCCATGGAGCTCCACGACCTCCCCCGCCGCGCCGCCGAGCCTCCCGCCGCAGCCCCGACCCCCTCCCCGACGCTCGCTCAGCTCCTCAAGCGCGTTGGCGACGCCCGCAAGGAGGCCACCGGCGACGGCGGCGAGACCCCCGTCCACCACCACCACCACGCCCTCGACGTCGACCTCAGCGACGCCAGCCTCGAGCCCCGCTCCCTCCCCTTCGTCCTCCAGTTCAATAACCTCAACTACAGCATCAAGGTCCGCCGCAAGGTCGCCCTCTCCTCGCTCCTCCCCCGGCGCCGCAGCCGCCTCGGCTCCGCCGCCGTGGAGGAGCCCGTCGCCGGGGAGAGCCTCTTCTCCCAGACCAAGGTACTGCTCAACGACATCTCCGGGGAGGCCCGCGACGGCGAGATCCTCGCCGTCCTCGGGGCCAGCGGCTCCGGGAAGTCGACGCTGGTCGACGCGCTCGCGAACCGGATCGCCAAGGGAGCCTGAAGGGGAGCGTGACGCTGAACGGAGAGCCGCTCGAGTCGAGGCTGTTGAAGGTGATATCGGCGTACGTGATGCAGGACGACCTCCTCTTCCCGATGCTCACGGTGGAGGAGACGCTGATGTTCGCGGCCGAGTTCCGCCTCCCCCGGACGCTGTCCAAGTCGAAGAAGCGGATGCGGGTCCAAGCCCTGATCGACCAGCTGGGCCTCCGGAACGCGGCCAAGACGGTGATCGGCGACGAGGGCCACCGCGGCGTCTCTGGCGGGGAGCGGCGACGCGTCTCCATCGGGATCGACATCATCCACGACCCGATCATCCTCTTCCTCGACGAGCCGACCTCGGGGCTCGACTCCACCAGCGCCTACATGGTGGTGAAGGTGCTGCAGCGGATCGCCCAGAGCGGGAGCATCGTGGTCATGACGGTGCACCAGCCGAGCTACCGCATCCTCGGCCTCCTCGACCGCCTGCTCTTCCTCTCCCGCGGCCAGACCGTGTACAGCGGCTCCCCCACGAGCCTGCCGCTCTTCTTTTCGGAGTTCGGCCACCCCATCCCGGAAAACGAGAACCGGACTGAGTTCGCGCTCGACCTGATCCGGGAGCTCGAGGGTTCCCCTGGCGGCACCAGGAGCCTCGTCGAGTTCAACAAGTCGTGGCAGAGCATGAAGCAGGGTGCCCGGAACTCGGAGCCCGACCGGAACGGGTTGTCCCTGAAGGAAGCGATCGGCGCCAGCATCTCGAGGGGGAAGCTGGTCTCCGGCGCGACGAACGACGCGAGCCCGGCCTCCATGGTTCCCACCTTCGCCAACCCCTTCTGGATCGAGATGGCGGTCCTGTCCAAGCGGTCCATTACCAACTCACGGCGGATGCCGGAGCTTTTCGGGATCCGGCTCGGTGCGGTCCTCGTCACCGGGTTCATCCTCGCTACCATGTTCTGGCAACTAGACAACTCCCCCAAGGGGGTCCAGGAGCGGCTCGGCTTCATTGCCTTCGCCATGTCGACGACCTTCTACACCTGCGCCGACGCGCTCCCCGTGTTCCTCCAGGAGCGGTACATCTTCATGAGGGAGACGGCGTACAACGCATACCGGCGGTGGTCCTACGTGCTTTCCCACTCGCTCACCGCGCTGCCCGCGCTGGTGGTCCTCGCGCTCGCCTTCTCGGCCACGACCTTCTTCGCGGTGGGGCTCGACGGGGGCTTCTCGGGCTTCCTCTTCTACTTCCTCATCATCTTCGCCTCCTTCTGGGCGGGCAGCTCCTTCGTGACCTTCCTGTCGGGGGTCGTCCCGCACGTGATGCTCGGGTACACCATCGTGGTGGCGATCCTCGCCTACTTCCTCCTCTTCAGCGGCTTCTTCATCAACCGCGACCGCATCCCCTCCTACTGGATCTGGTTCCACTATCTGTCTCTGGTGAAGTACCCGTACGAGGGGGTCCTGCAGAACGAGTTCCAGAACCCGGCCAAGTGCTTCGTGAAGGGGGTCCAGATCTTCGACAACACGCCGCTCGGGGCGGTGCCGGATTCCGTGAAGCTGAAGCTGCTGTCGACGATCAGCAACACGCTCGGGATGAAGATCACGGCCTCGACGTGCCTGACCACGGGGACCGACATCCTGCAGCAGCAGGGGGTGACGGACCTGAGCAAGTGGAGCTGCCTGTGGGTGACGGTGGCGTGGGGATTCTTGTTCCGCATCTTGTTCTACTTCTCCCTGTTGCTGGGAAGCAAGAACAAGAGGAGGTAAGGGGATCTCATCTCGGTGGTGGGTCGGTGGAGTTCCTTTCCCTCTTCTCCGATTGCCAAGATTCAAAATTGGCGGGAAGCACACTTGGTTTTTCCTATTTTTGTTCTTATTCTTTTTCTTTCGTGGTTTTTTTTTTTTTTTTCTCTTTTGCTGTTATAAAATGAAGTTGGGCTCGAATTTGAAGACGTTTGTAGAGGGTATGGGTGGATGGATGTGAAACTCTTGAATATATGCTAATGTTTGTTCCATTACACAAAATCCAATATCGTTTTATGATCAAATTACATGCTTGGGGTCGAATCATGCTGACATGTTAAAAGTAAACAAGATTAAAATTAGGAGTTTGTAGGGTACTGTGTTTCAGTCCGGTTTTTGGGTTTATGACTGAAAACAAAATCGCAGCTTTTTTATTTTGGGGTCGTATAATCGAAACATTTAGAAAACCCATTTTATGACCTTTTCTTTGTACAATATTGAGACCTAATTCGAAACCATCTGAATTTTCTTGTTTCGGTAAGTCTGAGTCTCTTTGACAGCTTTACTTGCACTATCACTTTCATGTGACTATTTATGCGCATTGATACATATAGATGCATGGGCGTTTATATGTAGACGCGGTTTCCTAGTTTTGCTTACAAAACTTATGTGCCCAACAGCTAATGATAGGTCAACAACTTGTAATTCTCAAATCTGGGAAATTTCGACCAAAGGACCACATGGTGGCCGCCTCCAATACGTCCTTGATGTTTAAAAACCATGACAAAATTCCCACGTCGCAAGAAAACCAGATGCCCCGAAACCTATCCCTATCCTACCTCCTAAATCACGTATGTTAATGATACAGGGGAACGATCAGGACGTCCATACGTATCGTGTCTCTCTATGTAGGCCAGCTTGGGTGACCCATTTTGCATCTGATTGATGTCCTTTTCTTTTTGACTTGTGCTAGGGTTGCGTGTCTTAGTCACAGTGCTAATATGTTTCGCAAGGTTGTTATCGAAACGATGGGAGCGAAGTGCCTAGCGTCGCTTGTTCATGCACGGACGCCATCCTCCCTCGGTCAAGGCACATGCCACGGCCGATCAATGCGAAGGCATTGATTACGAGCTCCGGTACGTTCATCCGATTCTCGTCCGACCTCCCCAGCAACTATTTAAAGAAAACTTAGTTGTGCGAGGGGAAATCAATAATGTGTAAGTAGAGTATTAGTGATAGGCATGTGGGGGGGTCGGTTCAACTCGTAACGCACCTCTGCGTACACATTGAATCCTCGAATCGTTTTGGACCGACGCCGAACGGGTTGCCTCTCCTGTCAATGAGATTTGATGAGCTTTCGGCTCCAAACCAGCAGCTACTTGCGGATTGGAATTGGGGTTGCTTTTTGAGATTGCAGTTTTCCTTGTGTCTTAAGTCTGAGTCTGTACTTGGTTTCTTATAGGACAAGAACTTTAGTAGGTGAGGTCAGCACAGATCATTTTTATGGATTATATTTTCCTTCTATCCTTCTAAATAAAGGATCACAAGAACATCGTGCACATTATATACTAATTAATAATTGATATAGATTTCTATCGTTATAGTTCCCTAATCACAAGAAAAGATCAATGCTTTTGATAGGTTTGAAATAGAGGTGTTAAAAAGGGTCATTGACCCATTTATGGACCAATTTCTAGTTAAATAGGATGTTAATGGATCAAGTCTTATTTCCTAAAGCACCCATGGGCCATAATGGGTTCTAAAAATAAAGAGGCTAAGATATATAGGTCTTAAATGGGTCTGAGAGCAGACCTATTTAAGACCCATTTATCAACCCTTTAAAAATGAACCCATTTAGAGAGAAAGACTCTATCTTATTTATTTAACTTTATAAAAATATTTTTATAAAAACCAAAATTATAATTTTTTTTTTTTTTTTTTTTTCCCTTTCTTCTTCTTCCTCGGTCACGGCGTTGGGTGAGCTCGAGCTCACGGATCCGGCGAGGCTCGAGCCTCGCTAGCGAACTTGAGGCTCGTCGACCTCGGGCGAGGCTTGAGCCTCGCTAGATCCGACGAGGGGCGAGCTCGAGCTCGCCAATGCCGGCGAGCCTTGAGCTCGCTAGATTTGATGAGGCGAAGGCCTCGCCAATGTCCGGCGAGGGGCGAGCTCGAGGCTTACCGTGGCCGGCCGCCGGCGTCATCATTGCCGGCGGCCGGCCAAAGAAGAAGAAGAAGAACAAAAAATAAAAAATAAAATTATATTTAAAAATAAAAAATAATTAAAAATTTAATTTTAAAAAATAAAAATAATTAAATTCGATTTTTAAAAATAATTATTTTAAAAATTATAAAAATTGTCCATTAAATTTGTGTTGTATAAAACTATTTTAGCAATACCATTTTTTTAAACATATATATAAGAAATAAACTTTTTAAGTTTAGTTAAATGGGTCGGGTATGAGTCGAAAAATTTACATTAGGCATAAATGGGTCATAAATGGGTTAATGGGTCAATTTGGGTCGGACCATTAATGACCCGACCCAAACCTGACCCGACCCACCCGTTTAACACCTCTAGTTTGAAGGAAAACGTGTATTTCTTTTTTCTTTTCTTTTTTTCCTTTTTTTGTGCTTGGGGAAATTTTAAATAGAGTCATAGAGTTGGAGTGTTTCTTCAAAAGAGCTCTATAGGAATTTATGGGATTATAGCCAACTATTTATCATTTAAATATTCTAACACTCCCCCAATGCCTAATGTAATCCTTTTACCTAGTACTAAGAGTGATTTAATTGGAGAGACAAATGAGATCTGGAAAAATTTGAAATCGGGACCTCCAGCTCTGATACCATGTAGGAATTTGTCCAATTTATTCTAAAAACTTAAGTTATTAGATGAATGTGATGTTTATTATTTAAATATTCTAACAAGCTTATCGAGTGAAATTTTTAATAGGTGAGGTCAGCACAAACCTTTTTATGGACTATTCCTTCTATCCTTCTAAATAATGGATCACAAGATCATTGTTCTCATTAAATATCAATTAATAATTGAAATAGATGTCTATCATTATACTTCCCTCATCACAAGAAAAGATTGATGCTCTTGATAGGTTTGAAGGAAAACATGACTCCTTTTTATTTAGGTATAAGTGTTACAAAAGTTCTAAAACTTGTCACGAAAATGCAATTGAGTCTTAAAACTAGCAAAAAGTGCAATCAAGTCCTAAAACTTGTCAAATTGTTTCAATCGAGTTCTAAAGTTAACGTCATCGACTTTTTTGATGGAAAATCCTGACTCCGGCATTTAAAATTAATTTTTATTTTCCATGTGGATTTTTTGAATTTTTTTATTTAAATTAGATTTAAATTTAGAAAAGAAAAGTTAAAATTTATTTAAAAAACAAAACAATTAAAAAAAAAAGAAAAAAAATGGCAGTCGCCGCCCATCGCTGGAGGGGCCGGCAACCGTCGTAGGCCCTGGGCGGGGGTGGCCGGCCCTCGACGGCCCCGGCGCGGCGGCGACCATCGCCAAGCTCGGGCGAGGGAGCCTAGATCTGGGCACACCGACCCTCACGGGGGGTCGGCGGCTGTCGCCCGCCTTGGGTGAGTTGTCGCCGGTCCTCGCAGGAGGCCGACGACCGTCGCCCGCCCTAGGCGAGGCCTCATCAGCCCTCGCTCGGGGTTGACGAAGGCCGACGAGGCCTCCCCGGGCGGGCGACGGTCGCCGGCACCCTGCGAGGATTGGCGACACCTTGCCCAGCCGGTGATGGCCGCGGGCCCCGTGAGGGCGGCGACAGCCGCCAACCTCCCGCGAGGGACGGCGTGCCCAAATCCGGGGCTCCCTCGCCGAGCTTGGCGAGGGCGCCACCCCCGCCCGGGACCGGCGACCATCGCCAGCCCCTCCGGCGATCGGTGGGGGCGGCGGCAGCGGGGGAGGAGCCGCTAGTTTTATTTTCTTTTTTTTAAAACAATTTTTAAAAATAAAATTTAACTTTTCTTTTAAGTTTTTAAATCTATTTAAAAAATTCAATAAAAATAATTTAAAAAAACCATTTGAAAAAAAGAAAAATTATTTAAAAAGCCACGTTAATGCCACGTCAGCATTTTACGTTAAAAGGTTAATGGTGTTAATTTTAGGACTCGATTGAAACAATTTGACAAGTTTTAGGACTCAATTGCACTTTTTGCAAGTTTTATGACTCAATTGTATTTTCGTGACAAGTTTTAGAACTTCTGTAGCACTTATCCCTTTTATTTATTGTGCTTAGGGAAATTTTAAATAAAGCCATGGAGTTGGAGTGTTTCTTCAAAAGAGCTTTATAGGAATTTATGGAATCATTGCTAACTGTTTATTAGTTAAATATTTTAACCCCCTCGCGCTTAGTCTAGTCCTTTTTCTAGTACCGAGCATGATTTAATTGAAGAGATAAATAGGGTCTAGAAAGATTTGAACTCAAACCCTCCAACTCTGATACCATGTAAGAATTTGTTTCAACTATTCTAAAAGATTAAGCTATTAGATGAATGCATTATTTATTATTTAAATATTCCAACAAGTTCATTGTGTG
>CM024543.1:28409044-28563267 GCA_014182365.1 Eucalyptus tenuipes | reverse complement strand
CTTCGTCCTCCAGTTCAATAACCTCAACTACAGCGTCAAGGTCCGCCGCAAGGTCGCACTCTCCTCTCTCCTCCCCGCTGCCGCAGCCACCTCGGCTCTGCCGCCGTGGAGGAGCCCGTCGCCGGGGAGAGCCTCTTCACCCGGACCAAGGTCCTGCTCAACGACATCTCCGGGGAGGCTCATGACGGCGAGATCCTCGCCGTCCTCGGGGCCAGCGGCTCCGGGAAGTCGACGCTGGTCGACGCGCTCGCGAACCGGATCGCCAAGGGGAGCCTGAAGGGGAGCGTGACGCTGAACGGAGAGCCGCTCGAGTCGAGGCTGTTGAAGGTGATATCGGCGTACGTGATGCAGGACGACCTCCTCCTCCCGATGCTCACGGTGGAGGAGGCGCTGATGTTCGCGGCCGAGTTCCGCCTCCCCGGACGCTGTCCAAGTCGAAGAAGCGGATGCGGGTCCAAGCCCTGATCGACCAGCTGGGCCTCCGGAACGCGGCCAAGACGGTGATCGGCGACGAGGGCCACCGCGGCGTCTCTGGCGGGGAGCGGCGGCGCGTCTCCATCGGGATCGACATCATCCACGACCCGATCATCCTCTTCCTCGACGAGCCGACCTCGGGGCTCGACTCCACCAGCGCCTACATGGTGGTGAAGGTGCTGCAGCGGATCGCCCAGAGCGGGAGCATCGTGGTCATGACGGTGCACCAGCCGAGCTACCGCATCCTCGGCCTCCTCGACCGCCTGCTCTTCCTCTCCCGCGGCCAGACCGTGTACAGCGGCTCCCCACGAGCCTGCCGCTCTTCTTTCGGAGTCCGGCCACCCCATCCCGGAAAACGAGAACCGGACTGAGTTCGCGCTCGACCTGATCCGGGAGCTCGAGGGTTCCCCTGGCGGCACCAGGAGCCTCGTCGAGTTCAACAAGTCGTGGCAGAGCATGAAGCAGGGTGCCCGGAACTCGGAGCCCGACCGGAACGGGCTGTCCCTGAAGGAGGCGATCGGCGCCAGCATCTCGAGGGGGAAGCTGGTCTCCGGCGCGACGAACGACGCGAGCCCGGCCTCCATGGTCCCCACCTTCGCCAACCCCTTCTGGATCGAGATGGCGGTCCTGTCCAAACGGTCCATTACCAACTCGCGGCGGATGCCGGAGCATTTCGGGATCCGGCTCGGTGCGGTCCTCGTCACCGGGTTCATCCTCGCCACCATGTTCTGGCAACTAGACAACTCCCCCAAGGGCGTCCAGGAGCGGCTCGGCTTCATCGCCTTTGCCATGTCGACGACCTTCTACACCTGCGCTGACGCGCTCCCTGTGTTCCTCCAGGAGCGGTACATCTTCATGAGGGAGACGGCGTACAACGCATACCGGCGGTGGTCCTACGTGCTTTCCCACTCGCTCACCGCGCTGCCCGCTCTGGTGCTCCTCGCGCTTGCCTTCTCGGCCACGACCTTCTTCGCGGTGGGGCTCGACGGGGGCTTCTCGGGCTTCCTCTTCTACTTCCTCATCATCTTCGCCTCCTTCTGGGCGGGCAGCTCCTTCGTGACCTTCCTGTCGGGGGTCGTCCCGCACGTGATGCTCGGGTACACCATCGTGGTGGCGATCCTCGCCTACTTCCTCCTCTTCAGCGGCTTCTTCATCAACCGCGACCGCATCCCCTCCTACTGGATCTGGTTCCACTATCTGTCCCTGGTGAAGTACCCGTACGAGGGGGTCCTGCAGAACGAGTTCCAGAACCCGGCCAAGTGCTTCGTGAAGGGGGTCCAGCTCTTCGACAACACGCCGCTCGGGGCGGTGCCGGATGCCTTGAAGCTGAAGCTGCTGTCGACGATCAGCAACACGCTCGGGATGAAGATCACGGCCTCGACGTGCCTGACCACGGGGACCGACATCCTGCAGCAGCAGGGGGTGACGGACCTGAGCAAGTGGAGCTGCCTATGGGTGACGGTGGCGTGGGGATTCTTGTTTCGCATCTTGTTCTACTTCTCCCTGTTGCTGGGAAGCAAGAACAAGAGGAGGTAAGGGGATCTCATCTCGGTGGTGGGTCGGTGAAGTTCCTCTTTCTCTTCCTCGATTGCCAAGATTCAAATTTGGCCGGAAGCACACTTGGTTTTTTGCTATTTTTTGTTCTTATTCTTTTTCTTTTGTGGTTTTTTTTTTTTTTTTCTTTTGTTGTTATAAAATGAAGTTGGGCTCGAATTTGAAGATGTTTGCAGAGGGTGTGGGTGGATGGATGTGAAACTGTTGCATATATGCTAATGTTTGTTCCATTACACAAAATCCAATATCGTTTTACAATCAAATTACATGCTTGGGATCGACTCATGCTGCCATCGTTAGGAGGAGGTTGTAGGGTACTGTGTTTAGGTCCGGTTTTTGGGTTTATGACAGAAAACCTAATCGAAACATTTAGAAAACCCATTTTATGACCTTTTCTTCAAACAATATTGACACCCGATTCGAAACCATCCGAATTTTCCTGTTCCGGTTAGTTCGACTCTATGACAGCTCTACTTGCACTATCACTTTCATGTGACTATATATGCACATTGATACATATAGATTAATGGGCGTTTATATGTAGACGCAGTTTCCTAGTTTTGCTTACAAAACTTATGTGCATTACAGCTAATGATAGGTCAATAACTTGTAATTCTCAAATCTTGGAAATTTCGACCAAAGGACAACATGGTGGCGGCCTCCAATACGTCCTTGATGTTTAAAAACCATGACAAAATTCACCCGTCGCAAGAAAACCAGATGCCCCGAAACCTATCCCTATCCTACCTCCTAAATCACGTACGTTAATGATACATGGGAACGATCGGGACGTCCATACGTATCGTGTCTCTCTATGTAGGCCAGCTTGGGTGACCCATTTTGCATTTGATTTATGTCCTTTTCTTTTTGACTGGTGCTAGGGTTGCGTGTCTTAGTCACAGTGCTAATATGCTTCGCAAGGTTGTTATCGAAACGATGGGAGCGAAGTACCTAGCGTCGCTTGTTCATGCACGTACGCCATCCTCCCTCGGTCAAGGCACATGCCACGGCCGATCAATGCGAAGGCATTGATTACGAGCTCCGGTACGTTCATCCGATTCTCGTCCGACCTCCCCAACAACTATTTAAAGAAAACTTAATTGTGCGAGGGGAAATCAATAATGTGTAAAGTAGAGTATTAGTGACAGGCATGTGGGGGGTTCGGTTCAAGTCGTAAAGCACCTCTGCGTACACATTGAATCCTCGAATAGTTTTGCGGGTTGGAATTGGGGTTGCTTTTTGAGATTGCAGTTTTTCTTGTGTCTTAAGTCTTAGTCTGTACTTGATTTCTCATAGGACAAGAACTTTAGTAGGTGAGGTGAGCACGATCATTTTTATGGATTATATTTTCCTTCTATCCTTCTAAATAAAGGATCAAAAGAACATCGTGCACATTATATACTAATTAATAATTGATATAGATGTCTATCGTTATAGTTCCCTAATCACAAGAAAAGATCAATGCTTTTGATAGGTTTGAAGGAAAATGTGTATTTCTTTTTTTCTTTTTCTTTTTTGTGCTTAGGGAAATTTTAAATAGAGTCATAGTGTTGGAGTGTTTCTTCAAAAGAGCTCTATAGGAGTTTATGGGATTATAGCCAACTATTTATCATTTAAATATTCTAACACACCCCTAATGCTTAATGTAATCCTTTTACCTAGTACTAAGCGTGATTTCATTGGAGAGACAAATGAGATCTGGAAAATTTGAAATCAAGACCTCCAGCTCTGATACCATGTAGAAATTTGTCCCATTTATTCTAAAAACTTAACTTATTAGACGAAGGTGTTGTTTATTATTTAAATATTCTAACAATCTTATCGAGTGAAATTTTTAATAGGTGAGGTTAGCACAAATGTTTTTATGGACTATATTTTCCTTCTATCCTACTAAATAATGGATCACAAGATCATTGTTCACATCAAATATTAATTGATAATTGAAATAGATGTCTATGGTTATAGTTCCCTCATCACAAGAAAAGATTGATGTTCTTGATAGGTTTGAAGGAAAACATGACTCCTTTTTATTTATTGTGCTTAGGGAAATTTTAAATAAAGCCATGGAGTTGGAGTGTTTCTTCAAAAAAGCTTTATAGCAATTTATGGAATCATTGCTAACTGTTTCTTATTTAAATATTTTAACACCTCCCTCACGCTTAGTCTAGTCCTTTTTTCTAGTACTGAACGTTATTTAATTGGAGAGATAAATAGGGTCTGGAAAGATTTGAACTCAAGCCCTCCAACTCTGATATCATGTAAGAATTTGTTTCAACTATTCTAAAAACTTAAGCTATTAGATGAATGTGTTATTTATTATTTAAATATTTCAACAAGTTCATTGTGTGAAATTTTTAATAGGTGAGGTCAGCACAAATCTTGTTATGGACTATATTTTCCTTCTGTCCTTCTAAATAATGGATCACAAGAACATCGTTCACATTAAATACTAATCAATAATTGAAATAGATGTCTATCGTCATAGTTCCCCGATCACAAGAAAAGATTTGAAGGAAAACATGACTCCTTTTTTCTTTGTGCTTAGGGAAATTTTAATTAGAGCCATGGAGTTAAGAGTATTTCTTCAAATGAGCTCTTAAAAGATTTGTAAGATCACATCCAACTATTCTAAAATCTTAAACTATTATAAGAATGTGTGATTTATTGTTTAAATATTCTAACACCCCATCATACTTAGTCTGGTCTTTTTTGCCTAGTTCTAAGCATGAAAATTTAATTGAGGAGATAAATCGGGCTTGTAAAGATTTGAACTTAGGACCTCAAGTTTTGATACCATGTAAAAATTTGTGAGATCACAACCAACTATTCTAAAAGATTAAGTTATTAGATGAATGTGTTGTTTAATATTTAAATATTCTAATAAGCTCAATGAGAGAAATTTTTAATAGGTGAGGTCAACACAGATCTTTTATGGACTATATCTATCTTCTATTCTTCTAAATAATGGATCACATGAATATTGTTCACATTAAATACTAATTAATAATTGAAATTGATATCTATCATTATAGTTCCCCAATCTTGATAGGTTTGAGGGAAAGCACAACTCCTTTTCTTTATTGTGCTTAAAGAAATTTTAAATAGAGCCATGGAGTTGGAGTGTTTCTTCGAAAGAGCTCCATAGGAATTTGTGAGACTACAACCAATTGTTTTAAAAACTAAAGTTATTAGAAGAATTTGTGATTTATTATTTAAATATTCTAACACTCACCTTCATGCTTAGTCAAGTTTTTTTTGCCTAGTATTAAGTATGAAATTATAATTGGGGAGACAAATGGGACCTGAAAAGAAACTCGGGACCTCCATATTTGATACCATGTAGGAATTTGTGGGACCACAATCATATATTTTAAAAACTTAAACTCTTAGATTAAGGTGTTGTTTATTATTCAAATATTCTAACAAGCTCATCGAGTAAAATTTTTAATAGGTGAGGTCAACACAAATCTTTTTATGGATTATTTTTTCCTTCTATCCTTCTAAAAAATGGATCACAAGGACATCATTCACATTAAATACTAATTAATAATTGAAATAAATGTACATCGTTATATTTCCCCAATCTTGATTGGTCAGAAGGAAAACATGACCCTTTTGTCATTGTTCTTAGGTGTGTTTTAAATGGAGCCATGGAGTTGGAGTGTTTCTTCTAAAAGCTTAAACTATTAGAAGAAGGTCTAGCTTATTATTTAAATATTATAATACTGAGGAAAAGCACAACCCTTTCATGCTTAATTTGGTCTTCTTGCTTAGTACTAAGCATGAAAATTTAATTGAGGAGATAAATGGAGCTTGAAAAAATTTGAATTTGGGACCTCTAGCTCTAATACTATGTAGAAATTTGTGGAATCATAGTCAATTGTTCTACAAACTTAAATGGTTAGATGAATGTGTTGTTTATTATTTAAATATTCTAGTAAGCTCATTGAGTGAAATTTTAATAGGTGAGGTTAGCACAGATCTTTTTATGGACTATATTTTACTTCTATCCTTCTAAATAATATATCGCAAGAACAACATTCACAATAAATAATAATTAATAATTGAAATAGATATCTATCGTTATAATCCCCAATCACAAGAAAAATTGATGCTCTTGATAGGTTTGAAGGAAAACATGACTCCTCTGTTATTTTAATTGTGCTTAAGGAAACTTTAAATAGAGCAATGGAGTTGGAGTGTTTCTTCAACAGAGCTCATTGAGTGAAATTTGCCTTAAATAAGATTTCTGCAATGGACAGCTCAATCTCAGAACACATCTTTAGCTCACCGACGCTCAACTCAGCTCAGCTCCTCAAACGCGTCGGCGACGCCCGCGAGGAGGCCACTGGTGATGGCGGCGAGACCCCCGTGCACCACCACCATGCCCTCGACGTCGACCCCAGCGACGCCAGCCTCGAGCCCCGCTCCCTCCGCTTCGTCCTCCAGTTCAATAACCTCAACTACAGCGTCAAGGTCCGCCGCAAGGTTGCGCTCTCCTCGCTCCTCCCCCACCGCCGCAGCCGCCTCGGCTCCGCCGCCGTGGAGGAGCCCGTTGCCGGGGAGAGCCTCTTCACCCAGACCAAGGTCCTGCTTAACGACATCTCTGGGGAGGCCCACGACGGCGAGATCCTCGCCGTCCTTGGGGCCAGCGGCTCCGGGAAGTCGACGCTGGTCGACGCGCTCGCGAACCGGATCGCCAAGGGGAGCCTGAAGGGGAGCGTGACGCTGAACGGGGAGCCGCTCGAGTCGAGGCTGTTGAAGGTTATATCGGCGTAGGTGATGCAGGACGACCTCCTCTTCCCGATGCTCACGGTGGAGGAGACGCTGATGTTCGCGGCCGAGTTCCGCCTCCCCCGGACGCTGTCCAATTCGAAGAAGCAGATGCGGGTCCAAGCCCTGATCGATCAGCTGGGCCTCCGGAACGCGGCCAAGACGGTGATCGGCGAAGAGGGCCACCGCGGTGTCTCTGGCGGGGAGCGGCGGCGTGTCTCCATCGGGATCGACATCATCCACGACCCGATCATCCTCTTCCTCGACGAGCCGACCTCGGGGCTCGACTCCACCAGCGCCTACATGGTGGTGAAGGTGCTGCAGCGGATCGCCCAGAGCGGGAGCATCGTGGTCATGACGGTGCACCAGCCGAGCTACCGCATCCTCGGCCTCCTCGACCGCCTGCTCTTCCTCTCCCGCGGCCAGACCGTGTACAGCGGCTCCCCCACGAGCCTGCCGCTCTTCTTTTCGGAGTTCGGCCACCCCATCCGGAAAACGAGAACCGGACTGAGTTCGCGCTTGACCTGATCCGGGAGCTCGAGGGTTCCCCTGGCGGCACCAGGAGCCTCGTCGAGTTCAACAAGTCGTGGCAGAGCATGAAGCAGGGTGCCCGGAACTCGGAGCCCGACCGGAATGGGCTGTCCCTGAAGGAGGCGATCGGCGCCAGCATCTCGAGGGGGAAGCTGGCCTCCGGCACGACGAACGACGCGAGCCCGGCCTCCATGGTCCCCACCTTCGCCAACCCCTTCTGGATCGAGATGGCGGTCCTGTCCAAGCGGTCCATTACCAACTCGCGGCGGATGCCGGAGCATTTCGGGATCCGGCTCGGCGCGGTCCTCGTCACCGGGTTCACCCTAGCCACCATGTTCTGGCAGCTAGACAACTCCCCCAAGGGCGTCCAGGAGCGGCTCGGCTTCTTCACCTTCGCCATGTCCACGGCCTTCTACACCTGCGCCGACGCGCTCCCCGTGTTCCTCCAGGAGCGGTACATCTTCATGAGGGAGACGGCGTACAACGCGTACCGGCGGTGGTCCTACGTGCTTTCTCACTCGCTCACCGCTTTGCCCGCTCTGGTGGTCCTCGCGCTCGCCTTCTCGGCCACGACCTTCTTCTCGGTGGGTTTCGACGGTGGCCTCTCGGGCTTCCTCTTCTACTTCCTCATCATCTTCGCCTCCTTCTGGGCGAGCAGCTCCTTCGTGACCTTCTTGTCGGGGGTCGTCCCGCACGTGATGCTCGGGTACACCATCGTGGTGGCGATCCTCGCCTACTTCCTCCTCTTCAGCGGCTTCTTCATTAACCGCGACCGCATCCCCTCCTACTGGATCTGGTTCCACTACCTGTCCCCGGTGAAGTACCCGTACGAGGGGGTGCTGCAGAACGAGTTCCAGGACCCGGCCAAGTGCTTCGTGAAGGGGGTCCAGCTCTCCGACAACACGCCGCTCGGGGCGGTGCCGGATGCCTTGAAGCTGAAGCTGCTGTCGACGATCAGCAACACGCTCGGGATGAAGATCACGGCCTCGACGTGCCTGACCACGGGGACCGACATCCTGCAGCAGCAGGGGGTGACGGACCTGAGCAAGTGGAGCTGCCTGTGGGTGACGGTGGCGTGGGGATTCTTGTTCCGCATCTTGTTCTACTTCTCCCTGTTGCTGGGAAGCAAGAATAAGAGGAGGTAAGGGGATCTCATCTCGGTGGTGGGTCGGTGGAGTTCCTCTCCCTCTTCTCCGATTGCCAAGATTCAAAATTGGCGGGAAGCACACTTGGTTTTTCCTATTTTTTGTTCTTATTCTTTTTCTTTCGTGGTTTTCTTTTTTTTTTTCTTTTGTTGTTATAAAATGAAGTTGGGCTCGAATTTGAAGACGTTTGTAGAGGGTATGGGTGGATGGATGTGAAACTGTTGAATATATGCTAATGTTTGTTCCATTACACAAAATCCAACATCGTTTTACGATCAAATTACATACTTGTGGTCGAATCATGCTGCCATGTTAAAAGTAAACAAGATTAAAATTAGGAGGTTGTAGGGTACTGTGTTTCGGTCCGGTTTTTGGGTTTATGACTGAAAACAAAATCTCAACTTTTTTTCTTTTGGGATTGTATAATCGAAACATTTAGAAAACCCATTTTATGACCTTTTCTTTGTACAATATTGAGACCTGATTCGAGACCATCCGGATTTTCTTGTTCCGGTAAGTCTGAGTCTCTTTGACAACTTTACTTGCACTATCACTTTCATGTGACTATTTACGCGCATTGATACAAATAGATGCATGGGCGTTTATATGTAGACGCGGTTTCCTATTTTTGCTTACAAAACTTATGTGCACAACAGCTAATGATAGGTCAACAACTTGTAATTCTCAAATCTGGAAAATTTCGACCAAAGGACCACATGGTGGCCGCCTCCAATACGTCCTTGATGTTTAAAAACCATGACAAAATTCACACGTCGCAAGAAAACCAGATGCCCCGAAACCTATCCCTATCCTACCTCCTAAATCACGTAAGTTAATGGTACATGGGAACGATCAGGACGTCCATACGTATCGTGTCTCTCTATATAGGCCAGCTTGGGTTACCCATTTTGCATCTGATTTATGTCCTTTTCTTTTGGACTTGTGCTAGGGTTCCGTTGTTGGTTGCAAATTACGCAATCCCAACATCTCCATAACTAGAACAAGAACATGCATAATTGAGTAAAAAGATTAACGCACCTGTCCATCGTTCTTGAAGCAGAAGCGGAAGCGAAAAACTAATATTCCACGCGCAAGTCCTTCTCCTCTATTGCCCTCCGTATCACTGAAACGGCCCCGTCACCTTTAGCATTAGGTAAACGCTCCTTATATGAGGATACATATGAGAATTAGGGTTAGAGGAGAGACTTAAGCACTATTTATAGAGTTTTCAGCCAGGCCCCCTCATTACGGGTCAGGCTCAACTCGGCCCACACTAGTCAGCTCCATATTAGACTAACTAAGAAACCTTCCATCTCACTTTAGACCAAACCCCGTAAAACGGTAACCGTTAAACGATAAATTACAATATCAATTAATGTAGTCCACTTTAGGAAAACTCTTACATGCGTGTCTTAGTCACAGTGCTAATATGTTTCGCAAGGTTGTTATCGAAACGATGGGAGCGAAGTACCTAGCGTCGCTTGTTCATGCACGTACGCCATCCTCCCTCGGTCAAGGCACATGCCACGGCCGATCAATGCGAAGGCATTGATTACGAGCTCCGGTACGTTCATCCGATTCTCGTCCGACCTCCCCAGCAACTATTTAAAGAAAACTTAATTGTGCGAGGGGAAATCAATAATGTGTAAGTAGAGTATTAGTGATAGGCATGTGGGGGGTCGGTTCAACTCGTAACGCACCTCTGCGTACACATTGAATCCTCGAATCGTTTTGGACCGACGCCGAACGGGGTGCCCCTCCTGTCAATGAGATTTGATGAGCTTTCGGCTCCAAACCAGCAGCTACTTGCGGGTTGGAATTGGGGTTGCTTTTTGAGATTGCAGTTTTCCTTGTGTCTTAAGTCTGAGTCTGTACTTGGTTTCTTATAGGACAAGAACTTTAGTAGGTGAGGTCAGCACGATCATTTTTATGGATTATATTTTCCTTCTATCCTTCTAATTAAAGGATCACAAGAACATCGTGCACATTATATACTAATTAATAATTGATATAGATATCTATCGTTATAGTTCCCTAATCACAAGAAAAGATCAATGCTTTTGATAGGTTTGAAGGAAAACGAGTATTTCTTTTTTTTTCTTTTTTTTTGTGCTTGGGGAAATTTTAAATAGTCATAGAGTTGGAGTGTTTCTTCAAAAGAGCTCTATAGGAATTTATGGGATTATAGCCAACTGTTTATCATTTAAATATTCTAACACTCCCCTAATGCTTAATGTAATCCTTTTACCTAGTACTAAGCGTGATTTAATTGGAGAGACAAATCAGATCTGGAAAGATTTGAAATCGGGACCTCCAGCTCTGATACCATGTAGGAATTTGTCCAATTTATTCTAAAAACTTAAGTTATTAGATGAAGGTGATGTTTATTATTTAAATATTCTAACAAGCTTATTGAGTGAAATTTTTAATAGGTGAGGTCAGCACAAATCTTTTTATGGACTATTCCTTCTATCCTTCTAAATAATGGATCACAAGATCATTGTTCTCATTAAATATCAATTAATAATTGAAATAGATGTCTATCGTTATAGTTCCCTCATCACAAGAAAAGATTGATGCTCTTGACAGGTTTGAAGGAAAACATGACTCCTTTTTATTTAGGGATAAGTGTCACGAAGCCCTAAAACTTGTCACGAAAATGCAATTGAGTCCTAAAACTTGCAAAAAGTGTAATCAAATTCTAAAACTTGTCAAATTATTTCAATCGAGTCCTAAAGTTAACGAAAAGTTCGACTTTTTAACGAAAAAAATGCCGACGTGACATTTAAAATTAATTTTTATTTTCCATGTGGATTTTTTTAAATTTTTTATATTTAAATTAGATTTAACAATTAGAAAAGAAAACTTAAAATTTATTTAAAAAAACAAAACTATTCAAAAAAAAAAAAAAAGAAAAGAAATGGCAGCCGCCGCCGCGATCCCGCCCCCTCCGGCGATCGGTGGCAGCGGCGGCGGGGAGGAGCCGCTAGTTTTATTTTCTTTTTTTAAACAATTTTAAAAATAAATTTTAACTTTTCTTTTTAGTTTTTCAATCTATTTTTTTTTAAATTGAATAAAAAATTAAAAAAAGCCATCTGAAAAAGAAAAATTATTTAAAAAGCCACGTCAGCGCCACGTCAGCATTTTCCATTAAAAAGGCTAACGGTGTTAGCTTTAGGACTCGATTGAAATAATTTAACAAGTTTTAAGACTCAATTGCACTTTTTGTAAGTTTTAGGACTCAATTGCATTTTCGTGACAAGTTTTAGGACTTCGCAGCACTTATTCCTTTTATTTATTGTGCTTAGGGAAATTTTAAACAAAGCCATGGAGTTGGAGTGTTTCTTCAAAAGAGCTTTATAGGAATTTATGGAATCATTGCTAACTGTTTCTTATTTAAATATTTTAACACCCCTCTCGCGCTTAGTCTAGTCCTTTTTCTAGTACCGAGCGTGATTTAATTGGAGAGATAAATAGCGTCTGGAAAGATTTGAACTCAAGCCTTCCAACTCTGATACAATGTAAGAATTTGTTTCAACTATTCTAAAAGTTTAAGCTATTATATGAATGCGTTATTTATTATTTAAATATTCCAACAAGTTCATTGTGTGAAATTTTTTATAGGTGAGGTAAGCACAAATCTTGTTATGGACTATATTTTCCTTCTATCCTTCTAAATAATGGATCACAAGAACATCGTTCACATTAAATAATAATAAATAATTGAAATAGATGTCTATCGTCATAGTTCCCCGATCACGAGAAAAGATTGATGCTTTTGATAGGTTTGAAGGAAAACATGACTCCTTCTTCTTCTTTTTTGTGCTCAGGGAAATTTTAAATAGAGCCATGGAGTTAGAGTATTTCTTCAAATGATCTCTTGAAAGATTTGTAAGATCACATCCAACTATTCTAAAATCTTAAACTATTATAAGAGTGTGTGATTTATTGTTTAAATATTCTAACACCCCCTCATACTTAGTCCCTTTTTTTGCCTAGTTCTAAGCATAAAAATTTAAGTGAGGAGATAAATCGGGCTTGTAAAGATTTGAACTCAGAACCTCCAGTTTTGATACCATGTAAAAAATTGTGAGATCACAACCAACTATTTTCAAAGATTAAGTTATTAGATGAATGTGGTGTTTACTATTTAAATATTCTAATAAGCTCATTGAGTGAAATTTTTAATAGGTGAGGTCAGCACATATCTTTTTATGGACTATATCTATCTTCTATCCTTCTAAATAATGGATCACATGAACATTGTTCACATTAAATACTAATTAATAATTGAAATTGATATCTATCATTATAGTTCCTCAATCTTGATAGGTTTGAGGGAAAGCACAACTCCTTTTCTTTATTGTGCTTAAAGAAATTTTAAATAGAGCCATGGATTTGGAGTGTTTCTTCAAAAGAGCTCCATATGAATTTGTGAGACTACAACCGGTTGTTTTAAAAACTAAAGTTATTAGGAGAATATGTGATTTATTATTTAAATATTCTAACACTCACCTTCACGCTTAGTCTAGTTTTTTTGCCTAGTATTAAGTATGAAATTATAATTGGGGAGACAAATGGGACCTAAAAAGAAACTCGAGACCTCCATCTTTGATACCATGTAGGAATTTTGTCGGATCACAATCTACTATTTTAAAAACTTAACCTCTTAAATGAAAGTGTTGTTTATTATTTATATATTCTAACAAGCTCATCGAGTGAAATTTTTAATAGGTGACGTCAACACAAATCTTTTTATGGATTATTTTTTCCTTCTACCCTTCTTAAAAATGGACTACAAGAACATCATTCACATTAAATACTAATTAATAATTGAAATAAATATCTATCGTTATATTCCCCAATCTTGATAGGTTAGAAGGAAAACATGACTCTTTTTTTTATTGATCTTAGGGAAATTTTAAATGGAGCAATGGAGTTGGAGTGTTTCTTCAGAAGAGCTTTATAGGAATTTGAGTAGATAAATGGAGCTTCAAAAAATTTAAACTTGGAACCTCTAGCTCTAATACTATGTAGAAATTTGTGGAATCATAGTCAATTATTCTAAAAACTTAAATGGTTAGATGAATGTGTTGTTTATTATTTAAATATTCTAGCAAACTCATTGAGTGAAATTTTTATTAGGTGAGGTCAGCACAGATCTTTTTATGGACTATATTTTCCTTCTATCCTTCTAAATAATATATCGCAAGATCAACATTCACATTAAATAATAATTAATAATTGAAATAGATATCTATCGTTATAATTCCCCAATCACAAGAAAAATTGATGCTCTTGATAGGTTTGAAGGAAAACACGACTCCTCTGTTTTTTTTAATTAAGCTTAAGGAAACTTTAAATAGAGCAATGGAGTTGGAGTGTTTCTTCAAAAGAGCTCATTGAGTGAAATTTGCCTTAAATAAGATTTCTGCAATGGACAACTCAATCTCAGAACACATCTTTAGCTCACCGACGCTCAGCTCAGCTCAGCTCCTCAAGCGCGTCGGCAACGCCCGCAAGGAGGCCACCGGCGATGGCGGCGAGACCCCCGTGCACCACCACCACACCCTCGACGTCGACCCCAGCGACGCCAGCCTCGAGCCCCGCTCCCTCCCCTTCGTCCTCCAGTTCAACAACCTCAACTACACCGTCAAGGTCCGCTGCAAGGTCGCGCTCTCCTCGCTTCTCCCCCGGCAGCGGAGCCGAGGGCGCCACAGCCACCTTGGCTCCGCCGCCGTGGAGGAGCCCGTCGCCGGGGAGAGCCTCTTCACCCGGACCAAGGTCCTGCTCAACGACATCGCTGGGGAGGCCCATGACGGCGAGATCCTCGCCGTCCTTGGGGCCAGCGGTTCCGGGAAGTCGACGCTGGTCGACGCGCTCGTGAACCGGATCGCCAAGGGCAGCCTGAAGGGGAGTGTGACGCTGAACGGAGAGCCGCTCGAGTCGAGGCTGTTGAAGGTGATATCGGCGTACGTGATGCAGGACGACCTCCTCTTCCCGATGCTCACGGTGGAGGAGGCGCTGATGTTCGCGGCCGAGTTCCGCCTCCCCGGACGCTGTCCAAGTCGAAGAAGCGGATGCGGGTCCAAGCCCTGATGGACCAGCTGGGCCTCCGGAACGCGGCCAAGACGGTAATCGGCGACGAGGGCCACCGCAGCGTCTCTGGCGGGGAGCGGCGGCTCGTCTCCATCGGGATCGACATCATCCACGACCCGATCATCCTCTTCCTTGACGAGCCGACCTCGGGGCTCGACTCCACCAGCGCCTACATGGTGGTGAAGGTGCTGCAGCGGATCGCCCAGAGCGGGAGCACCGTGGTCATGACGGTGCACCAGCCGAGCTACCGCATCCTCGGCCTCCTCGACCACCTGCTCTTCCTCTCCCGCGGCCAGACCGTGTACAGCGGCTCCCCCACGAGCCTGCCGCTCTTCTGTTCGGAGTTCGGCCACCCCATCCCGGAAAACGAGAACCGGGCTGAGTTCGCGCTCGACCTGATCCGGGAGCTCGAGGGTTCCCCTGACGGCACCAGGAGCCTCGTCGAGTTCAACAAGTCGTGGCAGAGCATGAAGCAGGGTGCCCGGAACTCGGAGCCCGACCAGAACGGGCTGTCCCTGATGGAGGTGATCGGCGCCAGCATCTCGAGGGGGAAGCTGGTCTCCGGCGCGACGAACGACGCGAGCCTGGCCTCCATGGTCCCCACCTTCGCCAACCCCTTCTGGATCGAGATGGCGGTCCTGTCCAAGCGGTCCATTACCAACTCGCGGCGGATGCTGGAGCATTTCGGGATCCGGCTCGGTGGGGTCCTCGTCACCGGGTTCATCCTCGCCACCTTGTTCTGGCAACTAGACAACTCCCCCAAGGGCGTCCAGGAAAGGCTCGGGTTCATTGCCTTCGCCATGTCGACGACCTTCTACACCTGCGCCGACGCGCTCTCCGTGTTCATCCAGGAGCGGTACATCTTCATGAGGGAGACGGCGTACAACGCATACCGGCGGTGGTCCTACGTGCTTTCCCACTCGCTCACCGCGCTGCCCGCGCTGATGGTCCTCGCGCTCGCCTTCTCGGCCACGACCTTCTTCGCGGTGGGGCTCGACGGGGTCTCTCGGGCTTCCTCTTCTACTTCCTCATCATCTTCGCCTCCTTCTGGGCGGGCAGCTCCTTCGTGACCTTCCTGTCGGGGGTCGTCCCGCACGTGATGCTCGGGTACACCATCGTGGTGGCGATCCTCGCCTACTTCCTCCTCTTCAGCGGCTTCTTCATCAACCGCGACCGCATCCCCTCCTACTGGATCTGGTTCCACTACCTGTCCCTGGTGAAGTACCCGTACGAGGGGGTGCTGCAGAACGAGTTCCAGGACCCGACCAAGTGCTTCGTGAAGGGGGTCCAGATCTTCGACAACACGCCGCTCGGGGCGGTGCCGGATGCCTTGAAGCTGAAGCTTCTGTTGACGATCAGCAGCACGCTCGGGATGAAGATCACGGCCTCGACGTGCCTGACCACGGGGACCGACATCCTGCAGCAGCAGGGGGTGACGGACCTGAGCAAGTGGAGCTGCCTGTGGGTGACGGTGGCGTGGGGATTCTTGTTTCGCATCTTGTTCTACTTCTCCCTGTTGCTAGGAAGCAAGAACAAGAGGAGGTGAGGGGATCTCATCTCGGGGGTGGGTCAGTGGAGTTCCTCTCTCTCTTCCCCGATTGCCAAGATTCAAAATTGGTAGGAAGCACCCTTGGTTTTTCCTTTTTTTTTTTGTTCTTATTCTTTTTCTTTCGTGTTTTGTTTTTTCTTTTGTTGTTATAAAATGAAGTTGGGCTCGAATTTGAAGACGTTTGTAGAGGTTGTGGGTGGATGGATGTGAAACTATTGCATATATGCTAATGTTTGTTCCATTACACAAAATCCAACAACGATCAAATTACATGCTTGGGGTCGAATCATGCTGCCATCATTAGGAGGAGGTTGTAGGGTACTATGTTTAGGTCCGGTTTTTGGGTTTATGACCTAAAACCTAATCGAAACATTTAGAAAACCCGTTTTATGACCTTTTCTTCAAACAATATTGACACCCGATTCGAAACCATCCGAATTTTCCTGTTCCGGTCAGTTCAACTCTCTATGACAGCTCTACTTGCACTATCACTTTCATGTGACTATATATGCACATTGATACATATAGATTAATGGGCGTTTATATGTAGACGCCGTTTCCTAGTTTTGCTTACAAAACTTATGTTCACAACAGCTAATGATAGGTCAATAACTTGTAATTCTCAAATCTTGGAAATTTCGACCAAAGGACCACATGGTGGACGCCTCCAATACGTCCTTGATGTTTAAAAACCATGACAATATTCACACGTCGCAAGAAAACCAGATGCCCCGAAACCTATCCCTATCCTACCTCCTAAATCACGTACGTTAATGATACATGGGAACGATCGGGACGTCCATACGTATCGTGTCTCTCTATGTAGGCCAGCTTGGGTGACCCATTTTGCATTTGATTTATGTCCTTTTCTTTTTGACTGGTGCTAGGGTTGCGTGTCTTAGTCACAGTGCTAATATGCTTCGCAAGGTTGTTATCGAAACGATGGGAGCGAAGTACCTAGCGTCGCTTGTTCATGCACGTACGCCATCCTCCCTCGGTCAAGGCACATGCCACGGCCGATCAATGCGAAGGCATTGATTACGAGCTCCGGTACGTTCATCCGATTCTCGTCCGACCTCCCCAACAACTATTTAAAGAAAACTTAATTGTGCGAGGGGAAATCAATAAAGTGTAAGTAGAGTATTAGTGATAGGCATGTGGGGGTCGGTTCAACTAGTAACGCACCTCTGCGTACACATTGAATCCTCGAATCGTTTTGGACCGACGCCGAACGGGGTGCCTCTCCTGTCAATGAGATTTGATGAGCTTTCGGCTCCAAACCAGCAGCTATTTGCGGGTTGGAATTAGGGTTGCTTTTTGAGATTGCAGTTTTCCTTGTGTCTTAAGTCCGAGTATGTACTTGGTTTCTTATAGGACAAGAACTTTAGTTGGTGAGGTCAGCACAGATCATTTTTATGGATTATATTTTCCTTCTATCCTTCTAAATAAAGGATCACAAGAACTTCGTGCACATTATATACTAATTGATAATCGAAATAGATGTCTATAGTTATAGTTTCCTAATCACAAGAAAAGATCAATGCTTTTGATAGGTTTGAAGGAAAACATGTATTTCTTTTTGGGAAAATGTCACAAATGGTCCCTAGACTTCTACTTAATGTGCAATCTCATCCCTGAGCTTTCGATTTGCTCAATTTGGTCCCTGAACTATCGATAAATGTCCGATCTAGTCCCTGACTATTTGAAAATTGACCAATTTCGTCCTTCCGTTAGTTAAAGTTAACGGAATTGACCATTTTGGTCTTTTTTTTTTTTTTTTTTCTTCTTCTTCTCTCTTCCCTCCGCTGGCCATGGCGGAGGGAAGTCGGCGTCCGACGAGGGTCGCCCTCACTCGCGGGCTCGGCGAGGACGGCCCTCACCTGCGTTGGGCAAGGACCGCCCTCGCCGGCATGCGCGGGGTGCCCTCGCCAGATTTGGGAGGGCCGTCCTCCCCCGACGCTGGTGGGGGCTGCCCTCGCTTGCGTCCGGCGAGGATGACCCTCGCCTGCGTAGGGCAAGGACGGCCCCTGTCGGCTTCGGGCGAGGGCCGCCCTAGCTAGCCCAGGGTCGCCCTTCCCTCCACCATAGCTGGCGGAGGGAAGAGAGAAGAAGAAGAAGAAGAAGAAGAAGAAGAAGAAGAAGAAAAAGAAGAAGGAAAAACAGTCATCACTTAATGATTTGAACAGAAGGACTAGATCGGACATTTATCGATAGTTCAGGGACCAAATTGAGCAAATCGAAAGCTTAGGGATGAGATTGCACATTAAGTAGAAATACAAGAACCATTTGTGACATTTTCCCTTTCTTTTTTTTTTTTTTTTTTTTTGTGCTTAAGGAAACTTTAAATAGAGTCATAGAGTTGGAGTGTTTCTTCAAAAGAGCTCTATAGGAATTTATGGGATTATAGCCAATTGTTTATCATTTAAATATTCAAACACTCCCCTAATGCTTAATGTAATCCTTTTACCTAGTACTAAGCGTGATTTAATTGGAGAGACAAATGAGATCTGAAAAAATTTGAAATCAAAACCTCCAGCTTTGATACCATGTAGGAATTTGTCTCATTCATTCTAAAATTTAAGTTATTAAATGAAGGTGATGTTTGTTATTTAAATATTCTAACAAGCTTATCTAGTGAAATTTTTAATAGGTGAGGTCAGCAGAAATCGTTTTATGGACTATTCCTTCTATCCTTCTAAATAATAATTCACAAGATCATTGTTCACATTAAATAGTAATTAATAATTGAAATAGATGTCTATCGTTATAGTTCCCTCATCGTAAGAAAAGATTGATGCTCTTGATAGGTTTGAAGGAAAACATGACTCCTTTTTATTTATTGTGCTTAGGGAAATTTTAAATAAAGCCATGGAATTGAAGTGTTTCTTCAAAAGAGCTTTATAGGAATTTATGGAATCATTGCTAACTATTTATTATTTAAATATTTTAACACTGCCTCGCGCTTAGTTTAGTCCTTTTTTATAGTACTGAGCGTGATTTAATTGGAGAGATAAATAGGGTTTGGAAAGATTTGAACTCAAGCTCTCCAACTCTGATATCATGTAAGAATTCGCTTCAACTATTCTAAAAGTTTAAGCTATTAGATGAATGTGTTATTTATTATTTAAATATTCTAACAAGTTCATTGTGTGAAATTTTTAATAGGTGAGGTCAGCACAAATCTTGTTATCGACTATATTTTCCTTCTATCCTTCTAAATAACGGATCACAAGAACATTGTTCACATTAAATACTAATCAATAATTGAAATAGATGTCTATGGTCATAGTTCCCCAATCACAAGAAAAGTTTGATGCTCTTGATAGGTTTGAAGGAAAACATGACTCCTTATTTTTTGTGCTCAAGGAAATTTTAAATAGAGCAATGGAGTTAGAGTGTTTCTTCAAATGAGCTCTTGAAAGATTTGTAAGATCACATCCAACTATTTTAAAATCTTAAACTATTATAAGAATGTGTGATTTATTGTTTAAATATTCTAACACCCCCTCATACTTAGTCTGGTCTTTTTGCCTAGTTCTAAGCATAAAAATTTAATTGAGGAGATAAATCGGGCTTGTAAAGATTTGAATTCAGGACCTCCAGTCTTGATACCATGTAAAAATTTGTGAGATCACAACCAACTATTCTAAAAAATTAAGTTTTTAGATGAATGTGTTGTTTATTATTTAAATATTCTAGTAAGCTCATTGAGTGAAATTTTTAATAGGTGAGGTCAGCACATATCTTTTTATGGACTATTTTTTCCTTCTATCCTTCTAAATAATATATCGTAAGAACAACGTTCACATTAAATAATAATTCATAATTGAAATAGATATCTATCGTTATAATCCCCAATCACAAGAAAAATTGATGCTCTTGATAGGTTTGAAGGAAAACAGGACTCCTCTGTTTTTTTAATTGTGCTTAAGGAAACTTTAAATAGAGCAATGGAGTTGGAGTGTTTCTTCAACAGAGCTCATTGAGTGAAATTTGCCTTAAATAAGATTTCTGCAATGGACAACTCAATCTCAGAACACATCTTTAGCTCACCGACGCTCAGCTCAGCTCAGCTCCTCAAGCGCGTCGGCGACGCCTGCAAGGAAGCCACCTGCGACGGCGGCGACGCCCGCAAGGAGGCCACCGGCAACGGCGGCGAGAACCCCGTGCACCACCACCACGCCCTCGACGTCAACCTCAGCGACGCCAGCCTCAAGCCCCGCTCCCTCCCCTTCGTCCTCCAGTTCAATAACCTCAACTACAGCGTCAAGGTCCGCCGCAAGGTCGCACTCTCCTCGCTCCTCCCCGGCGCCGCAGCCGCTTCAGCTCGGCCGCCGTGGAGGAGCCCGTCACCGGGGAGGGCCTCTTCACCAAGACCAAGGTCCTGCTCAACGACATCTCCGGGGAGGCCCGCGACGGCGAGATCCCGCCGTCCTCGGGGCCAGCGGCTGTGGGAAGTCGACGCTGGTCGACGCGCTCGCGAACCGGATCGCCAAGGGGAGCCTGAATGGGAGCGTGACGCTGAACGGGGAGCCGCTCGAGTCGAGGCTGTTGAAGGTGATATCGGCGTACGTGATGCAGGACGACCTCCTCTTCCCGATGCTCACGGTGGAGGAAACGCTGATGTTCGCGGCCGAGTTCCGCCTCCCCGGACGCTGTCCAAGTCACAGAAGCGGATGCGGGTCCAAGCCCTGATCGACCAGCTGGGCCTCCGGAACGCGGCCAAGACAGTGATCGGCGACGAGGGCCACCGCGGCGTCTCTGGTGGGGAGCGGCGACGCGTCTCCATCGGGATCGACATCATCCACGACCCGATCATCCTCTTCCTCGACGAGCCGACCTCGGTGCTCGACTCCACCAGCGCCTACATGGTGGTGAAGGTGCTGCAGCGGATCGCCCAGAGCGGGAGCATCGTGGTCATGACGGTGCACCAGCCGAGCTACCGCATCCTCGGCCTCCTCGACCGCCTGCTCTTCCTCTCCCGCGGCCAGACCGTGTACAGCGGCTCCCCCACGAGCCTGCCGCTCTTCTTTTCGGAGTTCGGCCACCCCATCCCGGAAAACGAGAACCGGACTGAGTTCGCGCTCGACCTGATCCTGGAGCTCGAGGGTTCCCCTGGCGGCACCAGGAGCCTCGTCGAGTTCAACAAGTCGTGGCAGAGCATGAAGCAGGGTGCCCAGAACTCGGAGCCCGATCGGAACGGGCTGTCCCTGAAGGAGGCGATCGGCGCCAGCATCTCGAGGGGGAAGCTGGTCTCCGGCGCGACGAACGACGCGAGCCCGGCCTCCATGGTCCCCACCTTCGCCAACCCCTTCTGGATCGAGATGGCGATCCTGTCCAAGCGGTCCGTTACCAACTCGCGGCGGATGCCGGAGCTTTTCGGGATCCGGCTCGGTGTCTTCCTCGTCACCGGGTTCATCCTAGCCACCATGTTCTGGCAACTAGACAACTCCCCCAAGGGCGTCCAGGAGCGGCTCGGCTTCTTCGCCTTAGCCATGTCCACGGCCTTCTACACCTGCGCCGACGCGCTCCCCGTGTTCCTCCAGGAGCGGTACATCTTCATGAGGGAGACGGCGTACAACGCGTACCGGCGGTGGTCCTACGTGCTTTCCCACTCACTCACCGCGCTTCCCGCTCTGGTGCTCCTCGCGCTCGCCTTCTCGGCCACGACCTTCTTCGCGGTGGGGCTCGACGGGGGCTTCTCGGGCTTCCTCTTCTACTTCCTCATCATCTTCGCCTCCTTCTGGGCGGGCAGCTCCTTCGGAACCTTCCTATCGGGGGTCGTCCCGCACGTGATGCTCGCGTACACCATCGCGGTGGCGATCATCGCCTACTTCCTCCTCTTCAGCGGCTTCTTCATCAACCGCGACCGCATCCCCTCCTACTGGATCTGGTTCCATTACCTGTCCCTGGTGAAGTACCCGTACGAGGGGGTGCTGCAGAACGAGTTCCAGGACCCGGCCAAGTGCTTCATGAAGGCGGTCCAGCTCTTCGACAACACGCCGCTCGGGGCGGTGCCGGATGCCTTGAAGCTGAAGCTGCTGTCGACGATCAGCACCACGCTCGGGATGAAGATCACGGCCTCGACGTGCCTGACGACGGGGACCGACATCCTGCAGCAGCAGGGGGTGACGGACCTGAGCAAGTGGAGCTGCCTGTGGGTGACGGTGGCGTGGGGATTCTTGTTCCGCATCTTGTTCTACTTCTCCCTGTTGCTGGGAAGCAAGAACAAGAGGAGGTAAGGGATCTCATCTCGGTGGTGGGTCGGTGGAGTTCCTCTCTCTCTTCCTCGATTGCCAAGATTCAAATTTGGCGGGAAGCACACTGGCTTTTTCTATTTTTTGTTCTTTTTCTTTTTCTTTTGTGGTTTTTTTAACTTTTGTTGTTATAAAATGGAGTTGGGCTCGAATTTGAAGACGTTTGTAGAGGGTATGGGTGGATGGATGTGAAACTGTTGCATATATGCTAATGTTTGTTTTTTTTTTTTTTGATGACCCGGGAAACCCCCGTACAGCCGGCAGCCGGCGGGGTAAACCCGGGGCGAACTGGGCCACCACCACAGACCCAGCCGCAGGTGAGTCGCGGGATATGCTAATGTTTGTTCCATTACACTAAATCCAACATCAATCAAATTACATGCTTGGGGTCGAATCATGCTGCCATCGTTAGGAGGAGGTCGTAGGGTACTGTGTTTAGGTCCGGTTTTTGGGTTTATGACCTAAAACCTAATCGAAACATTTAGAAAACCCATTTTATGACCATTTCTTCAAACAATATTGACACCCGATTCGAAACCATCCGAATTTTCCTATTCCGGTCAGTTCGACTCTCTATGACAGCTTTACTTGCACTATCACTTTCATGTGACTATATATGCACATTGATACATATAGATTAATGGGCGTTTATATGTAGACGCCGTTTCCTAGTTTTGCTTACAAAACTTATGTTCACAACAGCTAATGATAGGTCAATAACTTGTAATTCTCAAATCTTGGAAATTTCGACCAAAGAACCACATGGCGGGCGCCTCCAATACGTCCTTGATGTTAAAAAACCATGACAAAATTCACACGTCGTAAGAAAACCAGATGCCCCGAAACCTATCCCTATCCAACCTCCTAAATCACGTATGTTAATGATACATGGGAACGATCAGGACATCCATACGTATCGTGTCCCTCTGTGTAGGTCAGCTTGGGTGACCCATTTTGCATCTGATTTATGTCCTTTTCTTTTTGACTTGCTAGCGTTGCGGGTCTTAGTCACAGGGCTAATATGTTTCGCAAGATTGTTATCGAAACGATGAGAGCGAAGTACCTAGTCGCTTGTTCATGCATGCACGCCATCCTCCCTCGGTCAAGGCACATGCCACGGCCGATCAATGCGAAGGCATTGATTACGAGCTCCGGTACGTTCATCCGATTCTCGTCCGACCTCCCCAACAACTATTTAAAGAAAACTTAATTGTGCGAGGGGAAATCAATAAAGTGTAAGTAGAGTATTAGTGATAGGCATGTGGGGGGGTCGGTTCAACTAGTAACGCACCTCTGCGTACACATTGAATCCTCGAATCGTTTTGGACCGACGCCGAACGGGGTGCCTCTCCTGTCAATGAGGTTTGATGAGCTTTCGGCTCCAAACCAGCAGCTATTTGCGGGTTGGAATTAGGGTTGCTTTTTGAGATTGCAGTTTTCCTTGTGTCTTAAGTCCGAGTCTGTACTTGGTTTCTTATAGGACAAGAACTTTAGTTGGTGAGGTCAGCACAGATCATTTTTATGGATTATATTTTCCTTCTATCCTTCTAAATAAAGGATCACAAGAACATCGTGCACATTATATACTAATTGATAATCGAAATAGATGTCTATAGTTATAGTTTCCTAATCACAAGAAAAGATCAATGCTTTTGATAGGTTTGAAGGAAAACATGTATTTCTTTTTGGAAAATGTCACAAATGGTCCCTAGACTTCTACTTAATGTGCAATCTCATCCCTGAGCTTTCGATTTGCTCAATTTGGTCCCTGAACTATCGATAAATGTCCGATCTAGTCCCTGACTATTTGAAAATTGACCAATTTCGTCCTTCCGTTAGTTAAAGTTAACGGAATTGGGCATTTTGGTCTTTTTCTTTTTTTTTTCTTCTTCTTCTTCTCTCTTCCTTCCGCTGGCCATGGTGGAGGGAAGCCGGCGTCCGGCGAGGGTCGCCCTCACCTGGGCTCGGCGAGGGTCGCCCTCACCTGCGTCGGGCAAGGACCGCCCCTACCGGCATCAGGCGAGGGGTGCCCTCGCCAGATTTGGCGAGGGCCGTCCTCCTCCGATGTCGGCGAGGGCTGCCCTCGGTTGCGTCCGGCGAGGACGACCCTCGCCTGCGTAGGGCAAGGACTGCCCCTGTCGGCATCGGGCAAGGGCCGCCCTAGCCAGCCCAGGGTCGCCCTTCCCTCCGCCATGGCCGGCGGAAGGGAAGAGAGAAGAAGAAGAAGAAGAAGAAGAAGAAAGGAAAAACAGTCATCACTTAACGGTTTGAACGGAAAGACTAGATCAGACATTTATCGATAGTTCAGGGACCAAATTGAGCAAATCGAAAGCTCAAGGACGAGATTGCACATTAAGTAGAAATACAAGGACCATTTGTGACATTTTCCCTTTTTTTTTTTTTTTTTTTGTGCTTAAGGAAACTTTAAATAGAGTCATAGAGTTGGAGTTTTTCTTCAAAAGAGCTCTATAGGAATTTATGGGATTATAGCCAATTGTTTATCATTTAAATATTCTAACACTCCTCTAATGCTTAATGTAATCCTTTTACCTAGTACTAAGCGTGATTTAATTGGAGAGACAAATGAGATTTGGAAAAATTTGAAATCAAAACCTCTAGCTTTGATACCATGTAGGAATTTGTCCCATTCATTCCAAAATTTAAGTTATTAAATGAAGGTGATGTTTATTATTTAAATATTCTAATAAGCTTATCTAGTGAAATTTTTAATAGGTGAGGTCAGCACAAATCGTTTTATGGACTATTCCTTCTATCCTTCTAAATAATAATTCACAAGATCATTGTTCACATTAAATAGTAATTAATAATTGAAATAGATGTCTATCGTTATAGTTCCCTCATCATAAGAAAAGATTGATGCTCTTGATAGGTTTGAAGGAAAACATGACTCCTTTTTATTTATTGTGCTTAGGGAAATTTTAAATAAAGCCATGGAGTTGGAGTGTCTCTTCAAAAGAGCTTTATAGGAATTTATGGAATCATTGCTAACTGTTTATTATTTAAATATTTTAACACCCCCTCGCGCTTAGTCTAGTCCTTTTTTATAGTACTGAGCGTGATTTAATTGGAGAGATAAATAGGGTTTGGAAAGATTTGAACTCAAGCTCTCCAACTCTAATATCATGTAAGAATTCGTTTCATTTATTCTAAAAGTTTAAGCTATTAGATGAATGTGTTATTTATTATTTGAATATTCTAACAAGTTCATTGTGTGAATTTTTTAATAGGTGAGGTCAGCACAAATCTTGTTATCGACTATATTTTCCTTCTATCCTTCAAAATAACGGATCACAAGAACATCGTTCACATTAAATACTAATCAATAATTGAAATAGATGTCTATCGCCATAGTTCCCCAATCATAACAAAAGATTGATGCTCTTGATAGGTTTGAAGGAAAACATGACTCCTTTTTTTTTTTTTTGTGCTCAGGGAAATTTTAAATAGAGCCATGGAGTTAGAGTGTTTCTTCAAATGAGCTCTTGAAAGATTTGTAAGGTCACATCCAACTATTTTAAAATCTTAAACTATTATAAGAATGTGTGATTTATTGTTTAAATATTCTAACACCCCTCCCCCCATACTTAGTCTGGTCTTTTTGCCTAGTTCTAAGCATAAAAATTTAGTTGAGGAGATAAATCGGGCTTGTAAAGATTTGAATTCAGGACCTCCAGTTTTGATACCATGTAAAAATTTGTGAGATCACAACCAACTATTCTAAAAGATTAAGTTATTAGATGAATGTGTTGTTTACTATTTAAATATTCTAGTAAGCTCATTGAATGAAATTTTTAATAGGTGAGGTCAGCATAGATCTTTTTATGGACTATATTTTCCTTCTATCCTTCTAAATAATGGATCGCAAGAACAACATTCACATTAAATAATAATTAGTAATTAAAATAGATATCTATCGTTATAATTCCCCAATCACAAGAAAAATTGATGCTCTTGATAGGTTTGAAGGAAAACATGACTCCTCTGTTTTTTTAATTGTGCTTAAGGAAACTTTAAATAGAGCAATGGAGTTGGAGTGTTTCTTCAAAAGAGCTCATTGAGTGAAATTTGCCTCAAATGAGATTTCTGCAATGGACAACTCAATCTCAGAACACATCTTTAGCTCACCGACGCTCAGCTCAGCTCAGCTCCTCAAGCGCGTCGGCGACCCTGCGACGGCGGCGACGCCCGCAAGGAGGCCACCGGCGACGGCGGCGAGACCCCCGTGCACCACCACCACGCCCTCGACATCAACCTCAGCAACACCAGCCTCGAGCCCCGCTCCCTCCCCTTCGTCGTCCAGTTCAATAACCTCAACTACAGCGTCAAGGTCCGCCGCAAGGTTGCGCTCTCCTCGCTCCTCCCCCGGCACCGCAGCTGCTTCAGCTCGGCCGCCGTGGAGGAGCCGTCGCCGCGGAGAGCCTCTTCACCAGGACCAAGGTCCTGCTCAACGACATCTCCGGGGAGGCCCGCGACGGCGAGATCCTCGCCGTCCTCGGGGCCAGCGGCTCTGGGAAGTCGACACTGGTCGACGCGCTCGCGAACCAGATCGCGAAGGGGAGCCTGAATGGGAGCGTGACGCTGAACGGGGATCCGCTCGAGTCGAGGCTGTTGAAGGTGATATCGGCGTACGTGATGCAGGACGACCTCCTCTTCCCGATGATCACGGTGGAGGAGACGCCGATGTTCGCGGCCGAGTTCCGCCTCCCCCGGACGCTGTCCAAGTCGAAGAAGCGGATGCGGGCCCATGCCCTGATCGACCAGCTGGGCCTCCGGAACGCGGCCAAGACGGTGATCGGCGACGAGGGCCACCGCGGCGTCTCTGGTGGAGAGCGGCGTCGCGTCTCCATTGGGATCGACATCATCCACGACCCGATCATCCTCTTCCTCGACGAGCCGACCTCGGGGCTCGACTCCACCAGCGCCTACATGGTGGTGAAGGTGCTGCAGCGGATCGCCCAGAGCGGGAGCACCGTGGTCATGACGGTGCACCAGCCGAGCTACCGCATCCTCGGCCTCCTCGACCGCCTGCTCTTCCTCTCCCGCGGCCAGACCGTGTACAGCGGCTCCCCCACGAGCCTACCGCTCTTCTTTTCGGAGTTCGGCCACCCCATCCCGGAAAACGAGAACCGGACTGAGTTCGCGCTCGACCTGATCCTGGAGCTCGAGGGTTCCCCTGGCGGCACCAGGAGCCTCGTCGAGTTCAACAAGTCGTGGCAGAGCATGAGGCAGGGTGGCCGGAACTCGGAGCCCGACTGGAATGGGCTGTCCCTGAAGGAGGCGATCGGCGCCAGCATCTCGAGGGGGAAGCTGGCCTCCGGCGCGACGAACGACGCGAGCCCGGCCTCCATGGTCGCCACCTTCGCCAACCCCTTCTGGATCGAGATGGCGGTCCTGTCCAAGCGGTCCATTACCAACTCGCGGCGGATGCCGGAGCATTTCGGGATCCGGCTCGGTGCGGTCCTCGTCACCGGGTTCACCCTAGCCACCATGTTCTGGCAGCTAGACAACTCCCCCAAGGGCGTCCAGGAGCGGCTCGGCTTCTTCACCTTCGCCATGTCCACGGCCTTCTACACCTGCGCCGACGCGCTCCCCGTGTTCCTCCAGGAGCGGTACATCTTCATGAGGGAGACGGCGTACAACGCGTACCGGCGGTGGTCCTACGTGCTTTCTCACTCGCTCACCGCTTTGCCCGCTCTGGTGCTCCTCGCGCTCTCCTTCTCGGCCACGACCTTCTTCGCGGTGGGTTTCGACGGGGGCCTCTCGGGCTTCCTCTTCTACTTCCTCATCATCTTCGCCTCCTTCTGGGCGAGCAGCTCCTTCGTGACCTTCCTGTCGGGGGTCGTCCCGCACGTGATGCTCGGGCACACCATCGTGGTGGGGATCCTCGCCTACTTCCTCCTCTTCAGCGGCTTCTTCATCAACCGCGACCGCATCCCCTCCTACTGGATCTGGTTCCACTACCTGTCCCTGGTGAAGTACCCGTACGAGGGGGTGCTGCAGAACGAGTTCCAGGACCCGGCCAAGTGCTTCGTGAAGGGGGTCCAGCTCTTCGACAACACGCCGCTCGGGGCGGTGCCGGATGCCTTGAAGCTGAAGCTGCTGTCGACGATCAGCAACACGTTCGGGATGAAGATCACGGCCTCGACGTGCCTGACCACGGGGACCGACATCCTGCAGCAGCAGGGGGTGACGGACCTGAGCAAGTGGAGCTGCCTGTGGGTGACGGTGGCGTGGGGATTCTTGTTCCGCATCTTGTTCTACTTCTCCCTGTTGCTGGGAAGCAAGAATAAGAGGAGGTAAGGGGATCTCATCTCGGTGGTGGGTCGGTGGAGTTCCTCTCCCTCTTCTCCGATTGCCAAGATTCAAATTGGCGGGAAGCACACTTGGTTTTTCCTATTTTTTGTTCTTACTCTTTTTCTTTCGTGGTTTTTTTTTTCGTTTGTTGTTATAAAATGAAGTTGGGCTCGAATTTGAAGACGTTTGTAGAGGGTATGGGTGGATGGATGTGAAACTGTTGCATATATGCTAATGTTTGTTCCATTACACAAAATCTATCATCGTTTTACGGTCAAATTACATGCTTGTGGTCGAATCATGCTACCATCATTAGGAGTAAACAAGATTAAAGGAAAAAGTACGCCTCAAGTGCCAAAAGTTATCATAAAATGACACTTAAGTGCCAAAACTTACGAAAGTGACACTTAAGTACCATTTTTTAGGAAAAATGGGACACTTGAGTGCCACATTCGGCGATCCTTGCCGGAAATCGTACGTGGCATTTTTTTATTAATTTTTTCGCTTACATGACTCGCCGGAAAGCTGACTCAGCAAACCACACACAAAAACAACGTCGTTTTGATATAATTCGAAATTTAACATAATAATTAATTAAACTAAATTTTAAATAATTAACTAATTAAAAAAAAGGGGGAGGAGGAGGAGGGTGGCAGCCGGCGGCGAGGGCTTAGCTCGCCGCCGCCGCCTCCCTCCGCGGCGGGAAGGTGGGGGGTGTTGGCCGAGGCCGCCGAGCCCCGGCCGAGGGCCGGCAGCGAGGGCCTACATGCCTCGCCTAGATATGGGGCAATGGTCGCGTCCCTCCCCCAGATTCGGCGAGGGTCGCCATCCCTCGCCCGGCCGACCCAAGGGCCGCCGCCCGCCGGAGGGTTGCGATCACAAGATTGATGCTCTTGATAGGTGAGGTTAGCACAAATCTTTTTATGGACTATATTTTCCTTCTATCCTTCTAAAAAATGAATCACAAGAACATTGTTCACATTTAAAATAATTAATAATTGCAATACATGTCTCTCGTTATAGTTCCCAATCACAAGATTGATACTCTTGATAGGTTTGAAGGAAAACATGACTCCTTTTTATTTATTGTGCTTAGGGAAATTTTAAATAAAGCCATGGAGTTGGAGTGTTTTTTCAAAAGAGCTTTATTGGAATTTATGAGATGAACCAACTATTTTAAAAGCATAAGCTATTCAAAGAAGATGTGATTTTTTATTTATATATTTTAATACTTTTCCTTATGTTTAGTCTAGTCTTTTTGCCTAGTACTAAGCATGATATAATTAGGGAGATAGATGAGGTCTAGAAAGATTTGAATTCGGGACTTCCAGCTCTAATATCATGTAAGAATTTGTCTCAACTGTTCTAAAAGTTTAAGTTATTACATAAAGGTATTGTTTATTATTTAAATATTCTAACAAGCTCATTGAGTGAAATTTTTTAATAGGTGAAGTCAGCACAAATCTTTTTATGGACTATATTTTTCTTCTATCCTTCTAAATAATGGATCACAAGAACATCGTTCACATTAAATATTAATTAATAATTAAAATAGATGTTTATTGTTATAGTTCCCCGATCACAAGAAAAGATTGATGCTCTTGATAGGTTTGTGATGCTTAGGGAAATTTTGAATAGAGCCATGGAGTTCGAGTGTTTCTTCAAAAGAGGTTTATAGTGAAATTTGCCTTAAATAAGGTTTTTGCAATGGACAACTCAATCCAGAACACATCTCTAGCTCACCGATCAAGTAGCCGATGAGCAAGTGACTCATGTTTGCGGAAGTTGTGATCTTCGTTGATTCACTCTAATGGAGATCGCTAGCCTCGCATAACGATAGATATGTGGTTACATGAGGTCTGCCACCTCCATGGTCAACATGTCGAAGCTCTCGAAGCGGCGATGGTCATGGCCGAGAGCTCGGAGTTCGAGCGATCATGGCCTTGAGTGAGAAAAGTGGGAGCGGCCATAGCGTTGAGCTTGAAGTTAGAGCAATCGTGATTTGGAGCACATTGATCTGGTTGTCATGATTGCAAGTTAAGAGAGAGAGGGACAACCTGCTGTGAACATAAATTTTCTCTTTTGACGTTAGGAAAAAGAAAAGAGGGAAGGAATAAACCATGCACGGTGTCGCGACCAAAATTTCGGGTGCACCACCCTAGGGTTTGGTTAATGGATTACTAAGCTTAAACTTAGCTCGGGCTCTCCCAAATCCATACCAATTCGCGACTTAGGTTCAAGTTTTTAACATTCAAATTTTTCATTAGAAGTTGCCACTAATCTATTTTCAGTGGGTCAATTAGAAACCCAAGTAAAGTAACGGGAGATTTACTTTACTCCTACGAACCAGAGATTGTGAGTTCGAAGACTTGATTACGTTAGATTTCTCTAACACCATTTCGGTACATTTCCCTTTTATTTTGA
The DNA here is from genome assembly GCA_014182365.1 of Eucalyptus tenuipes. NCBI lineage: Eukaryota > Viridiplantae > Streptophyta > Magnoliopsida > Myrtales > Myrtaceae > Eucalyptus > Eucalyptus tenuipes. The sequence goes on along the minus strand of CM024543.1, from coordinate 28,532,146 downwards.
AAAAAACATTTTACAAGCAGCTTGAATTGATTTCAATTTACCTCCTAACATGTGAGGTGATCATGCGGGTGCACAAACCACCAATTTAACACCTAGATAAAGCGATGAATAAATTGCATGACTTACCTCATAGCATCGAAAACATCTGCAATGTCAGACCAGAATTCATATTGACAGTCCTAGATATGATTTCTAATTAACACGCAGTCATTCAATCTCTTTTAAAGAATTTTCTCTTGTTTAATAAAATCTAATCTATAGGCAATGCAATATAATCAAATGACCTAATTCTAATGACGAGCAATTTTTAACTAAATGGACCTAGCAACAATAGTTAAATGATATGCATTTCATGAATCTAATTCTATATGACGTCCACATGATTTTTCTATTCTCCTAAAAAGCATGCAATCTATCCTAGAGAATAAAATGAATTTACTCTAAGACAATTTTTTTTTAATTTTTCATGAAATTAGAAATTAAGAAAAATGCAAAATTATCTAGCTAGATTAAGATACCATTCACTTATATTAAGAATTGGGTTAGACCAAATCTTAATTTAAACTAGGATATTATCTTAACTTGGTAATCTCTAACCTAAGATGTAATCTATCTAGGAAAAAATATCTAAACTTAAAAATTAAACATGCAATCTTATCCTAATATGCAATGACGTGCAAAGGATACCCTAATTTTAGTTTTTTTTTTCTTTTTTTTTTATGAAATTCGAAATTAAAATTGACACATAATTAAACATGCAATTTAAATTTAAAAAAAAAAAAAAAACTAACATCCTAAATGAATGCATTTTTTTATTTTTATTTTTTCAAAAATTCGAAATAATAAATCTCCTATTCTAGATATGCAAAATAATCCTAAAACAAGAAATAAACCTAATCTAACTCACATTTTTTTGGATTTTCTTTTACGAAAACAAAATTGATTCAAACCACACGACGGCAAATCAGAGCAAGATAAGATTGATATCTAAAAATTGGCGAACCATATCTTGCGCATGAGATCGGATTGGCCAATTTTAAATAAACCGCGAATCGAATCTTGAACGTGAGATCGGATTGGCAATTTTCCAGACGATTGCGAGTGGGATTTTGAGCGCGAAAATCGGACTGTCATTCCCTAATTTAAGAGGCTACTTCATGTCGGGAATTTCAATCACATGCTTCAACGAATATTTAAAACAAGGAAATGGAATTTTCGAAAATCAAAATAGATAAGATTTTCACCTAATTCGAATATTGGCCTCCGAATTCCGATCCTCAAATGACTACTTGCGATGCAATGCAGTGGTGCTCGGCTGCTTGACGATAGTAACTCGGCAAGGATTACCGACACAACTCGATGATGTTTGCGGTTTAGTGCTTGCGGCAGTATTGCTTCATTGGGATTTAAGTCTATTGAAGTGATTCACTAGAAAGTCCACGAACTCCAAGAATGTTAGACGAGATGATTGTAGCAGCAAAGGACCGAGTAACGTGTCCCAAAACCAGCAGGAGTAGCCATCTGGAAACGATGGCCAGAACAACGACTTAGGAATCTTGGGTGGCCTATCGTCAAGAAAGATCGGTCAGCAATAGAGCGGCAAAAGACTGGTCTAGGTGGCCCTTCATCGATGTAACGGCTCCCGGCCAACAACTGCTCGTCAGTATGTTCCAAACCTAATTCACGACGTCACGCGGATGATATTTCCAAATTCGAATGGACAATGGATTGCGGGAATCATGGTGAGGAAGACCGGCGATCGGTAGCGCACGGTTGCTCGATAGTCGTCGGATGGGTTCCACACTTCAGCTTCTTTTGACTTTGCTATCAAGCTTCACCTTTTTTAAAAGCTTGGGGCACACAGACAAATTTCACCGCTTCTTTTGTATTGGGAACTCCCTCGTTTGCCCATTGAAGAATCCTGGAGAGGAAGAAACTATAATGAGACGTAACCCAAAAAAAAAAAAAAAAAAAATAGAATTGATGAAGAGTCGGCCTGGATGCTTTGCTGGTGTCAGCTGAGTTGCTCAAAAAATCGTCAAAGCGGCTGCGGCGGGGTTGGAGATGACGCCGGTGCTGGACTGGAATGCGCCGGGATTGCTGAGTTCTTCGATGGCTGAGAAAATGCTGCAAGTGGCGCACAAGCATGAGCAGCCGCTGGGGACAGATGTGAAGCGTCGAAGTGCTGCCGGACTGCTGAACGTTGCTCGCTGGACGTCGACGTTACTGGGCATTTGCCGAGCAGGTTCTCGTGAATCAGCATCGAGAAAAACACACAATGGACAGTGATGTTGCTGGTACTGGAATTTGGGCACGGCTGTTGAAAGTGACCAGCCTACATCGAGAAAAACACACATTGACAGTGATGTTGCTAGTGGAATTTGGGCACGGCTGTTGAAAGTGACCAGCCTTGACGATTAAAAGACGAAATCGCATTATCTTTCGTGGGGAGACTTTGGAGTTGGTTGCTTTGAAGAACCATCTCATCAAAGTGGTTAAGGGCAAAGTGCTCACCTTCAGTAATGTGGTGAACAACTATAGGAAAAGGAGGCTCCAGCGAAAATGAGGGCTCGATTCTTCCATTTTCACCAATCCTCCTTCCATTGCTGCCTCTTCTCGTTTCGAGTAGAGTGCTCATCCTGGTTCGCGGCTGTTCGTCTAGCTGGCTGGTGTTCGTCTTCCTCTGCTGTGTTTGGCTCTCCTTAAGACTGCTGGCTCATTTTGGCTCTTGTTGCTCTTGTTGCCTTTTTTCTTTTGTTGTGTAGGTGGTTCCCCAGTTCTTATCTTGTGTACAGTTGGTTAAAGCTATTTATATATTCTTACCTTTATCAAAAAAAAAAAAAATCTATGATCTCTCTCCTGTGGTCCTCTACGTTCTGGCCGTGTATTTGATTGTGACCTCCCAAAACCCTACGCAAATATCCCTTTTATAGGCCAAGAATTAGGGTTTTATTTTTTCTTCAAATCAATATTCACGAAGATTTTTTCCAAACACAATACTTCTTTTTATTTTTCACATCTCTTCTAGATTTTCTTTGCAAAAAATGAATTGTCCACCAATTTTTCAAAATTGCAATAGTATTTTTTTCAAATTTCAAATTTTGCAAAGATGAGTTCGTAATATCTCTTCGAGGATACGGCCAATTTTCCCTCCCTTCGCGCAGTACCCAACTTATCAATTTAAAGCTCAGAATCATCAAATCAAATACATTCGTCACATGTCCAATGCAAATGTTATAATAATAAATAAAGGCACCTAAAATTATATGATATGCAATTAATTCTCATATTTTTGCTTAGGAGTTAAAAATTAATCCATAATTTTTTATATGGTAAATAAATGATTGGATCACCAAAATTTATGTGTTAACAAATGGTCAAAGCAAATGTAATTACTTTTACCATAGCCAACGACTTCAATTTCTTGAGTAAGCCCTAGGGCGATAATGGTACTTTCCACAAGCCCACTCAAACGGGGTCGAACTCGTAGCGCACGCGCGGGACTCACTCGGAGGCGTGGACGATTGTCAGCCTCACGAGGACTCGTTCCAACAAAAATATATATAAAAAGAATTTCGAAGACCACAAAAAGTATATATCACACTTCAAAAGAATTGCTAAAAAATTCAATAAGAAAAAAAGAAAAAAGGGAAATACTTATCCATTCGCAACGAAAACGAGAGAATCAGCGGCAGCAGCCACCAGCCATGGCTACCCCAACCGCCATTCCATTCCCATCCTCCTCCCTCCGCCTCTTCACGCCCTCCTCCTCCCCGCGTAGGCCCCACGCGCCGAGCCGCCGCCGCCTCCCCTTCCCCGCCCGAACCGCCGACTCCGACACTCCTCCCTCCGAGGCGGCCTCCGCCTCCACCGCCACCGACTCCGGATCCGGATCCGTCCCCGCGCCCGGGCCCGAGGACGACGAGTTCGAGAGCCGGCTCTCGCAGGTCCGGCTCCGGTACCGGAGCGGGACCGGGAAGAAGGCGGAGGTCCGCAAGGTGAAGAAGTCGAAGCGGGGATCGTCCGCGCCGTCCGCCGGGATGTACCTGCCCCCGGTGGCGCTGGAGGAGCCCCTGTCGGATGGGCTGAAGGTGGAGTTCGGGTTCAGCCCCTACAGCGAGAGGGCGAACGGGAGGATCGCGGCCCTGGGGCTGACCGCGCTTCTGCTGGTGGAGCTGGCGACGGGGAAGAGCGTGATCAGCTACCACACGCCGGCGATCGTGCTGATCCAGGTGTACTTCGTGGCCGCGGTGGCGGCTCTGTACTTGAAGTACGAGAAAGAGAGAGTCAGCGTCTGGCCTCGATCTTCCTCCGACAAATGACGGCGGCGGCGGCGGTCGTTTCTTCGTTTCTCCTGTGTTTACACTGCACATTCCGTTTTTGCGCTTTCTTTCTTTTGATTTTTCGAATTGGCTCATCGGGTGGCTTTTGAGATTCTACTTTCATGAGGGTCAACGGATATTCAATACCGAGTAACTTTTTTTCTGTGGGCTGTTCTTGCCGTGTCAATTTCGAGTAACGAAGACCACGATGATGATGAAAACTACCATTGAAGCTGATTCTGTAAGATGTATAGTTTTCCAGAAATTCGAGGGTGATTCCTTTGATAAGATACTATGAAAGTAAGGCTGCTTATGCATATCATGCTCGCATCCAGATCCATCCAACCACTTAAAATTGACTCCCAATATAGCAAAAATTATATCATTATTTGAGGTAATAACATGGCCTGCGCGAGCATGAATTCCATTAGTTGGGAAAATGTGGGTTAAATCTAAATAAATTTTGACCTATTTGACACCACTATCATTTTAGATTGTACAACTCTAAATACACTTAATAAATATAATTAATTCATATAATAACTCGGCCAATTAAATATAGATTAAGAAATGAGATTATGATCAATTTTGATAATTCTACTCACATCCACAGAGAGTTCTGACTTGACTACCATAATAGGATAATAAGAGGACATCAACAGGCGTAAATCATTAACAAAATTGAAATTGCTTATAGTCTTAGACCAATGATAGACAATCAATCCTTGTCAAGAGCTCGGAATCAGAAAGCCTGATATTCGCCCGACAAATTCATCAGAAGGATTAAACAGTTGCTCGCATTGCGCAAGGACCTAACAAAATTACCATCCACGAAACCAAATAAGTCGGTAAATGTAGCAAAACTATCGTCTTGAAAGCAAATGTAGAACATGTATCCTCGCGGTATTCCTCCACTTCTACCCCAATATCTGTTATAAAAAGAATGAATTCATATGTTACACTGGAGGAGCTCCGCTCGGCTCAGATGCTAAAACCCCTAATGCCAAGCCCTCGTCCAATCGATCCGGGGCGGAGCACCTTTTATGAGGAATTTACACTTTCCACCAACAAAATTCCATTGCACAACAAGAATCTTAGCCCCCTTCTTCAATTCTCTCCCCCCCACCCACCCACTCCGTCTCTCCACAGTTACAGGTGATGGCTCGCCGGCCCTGGCTCGTCACAATCTTAAGCTGCTCCAAAAAGTAAAAAAAGAAAAAGATACAAAAAAAAAAACATGCCCTACCTGTTATACATAGGGGGTCAAGAATGGCACAGTTTTCCACGCCATTTCTTCTCAATGGCTACAGCAGTTGCAACCCATTGCAGTCAACTTCTCTATGAGGATGCCCGCGTCAGAAAATCATTGACGGCTAGACTAGTATCTCCATGAGCCACTGCACCCCCAGGCTCTGGGATGTAGAGACTGGAAGAAGAAGCCTGCAAACAACGAAGGGTAAACTAAGCAAAGCAGATAAGCATGAGTCACACGTGCTCAACACAGAGAGAATTGGCTTTGGCTAGGCAAGGCTGGTTGATTAACACAACCACGAAGGATTCTATTTTACAAAGCAAAACCAAAGGCGTCAAATGGAACCTCTTTTGGATCTCACTAGGGTTAGTCTATAGTCAGTACACATAGAGTTAGTAACAGTTTTCAGTACCTTAGCATCAAGCTGCATCTCTCCATTGTTATCTGCAACAAGGCATGCACCATGAGCTTTTAACCAATCCACACACTCCTCTAATCCAACTGAATCCTTCTCCTCACTTCCCCCATTCACAGATGACGCATATGCAAAGCCCAGAACCTTTGCAACATAAGAAACAGGAACTGTTGGTCGATACGACCGGCACATGCAATTTACAGCCTTATACCGCATCTTGTCAACAAATAAATCTGCAGGTACATTGTTGTTGAGTCCATAGCATTTCATATAAATAATTCACTAAAACAAACATATATTTCACCTACCCATAAGGCATGAGTTCAAATTAGGCGCTGTCCTATACAGTCCAAAGAACATGACGTAGTTCCCTGACGTCACAGCTCTGCGGACTGCAAGAGCATGCTTTACAGCTTTGTCATTCTTTGCGTCATTTGACAATCTGATATACAGGAAAACTACCTCTTAGGTTTCAAGGCAATCAGAGAACACAAGCATGCATATTATAAGAAACAAGCAAAAATTTTACGGACTCTTCCTCCTAACACAATCCATGGTTGTCATACATCACCGACCTTGACATTGAGGATAAGAGATCTCTGTAGTTGTTGGAATGCAAGATGACACAAAGCAAATTGTAAGCGGAAAACTCCATATGACAACCTTCAATCCCTTCTGCATAAAGAGTCTTCAGCTGTGATTGGCACTGGAAATACAAAAGACATCAAAAACATTCTATAAGACTGATAGATGACTTATAGATAAGGCCTAGGTAATACATCAGATATCTCTAACGTGCTCTACATGATGACCCCGTACAGAGTAGTATGCTTTCTTTGTCCCATTCCCTTGCTTAATACACCTCAAAAAGTTAGACCACTAAATTGTTACAAATATTGCAAATACATTTCTCCAACTAAATGGTATTTTGCAAATTAATCTTAGTCCCTAAGTAACCTCTTCTAATGAGATATTGAAATAGCACTATACCATAAATTAAGCTAATTTCACTGTATCAAACAATGACCTGGTTATACTCTGGCAGATCACCAACTTCCAGAGCTAAGCGAGCATGAGTTTCATAGACCTGCAACACATTAGCACAAATATTAGGTGACATTCACATCCAAACGAGATTACAATTGAGAACACATTGTGTACGGGAGGAATGGCCACAAAAAAGAAGAGTCATCTAAATTTTCCACGACATTATGCCTTTCAAGGTAGGGAAAGAAACAGAATTTGAAAATAATCACAAAATATTATGCTCATACGCAGCAAAATGAAGTATTGAGTACCTTGACCGTAAGCTTATTGCGAATCCGTTGAACGGTTAAGTCTTGACGGATGGACTTCAACTGATCACATTTATAGAGGTAGTTCTTCTGTGAGTTCTGAACCATAGTAAGAGCTTTCTCCAGAACTTCTTCTGGTCTTACCTGTAAGAAATCAGGAAATTCCCCAATTAATTGTCCTCCCTACAGTCGGTCTTTTCTATACAAATTACACAGCACTACAAGGAAGATGCCAAACTCACAGTGGCAGGATCAGGTGCAGAGGTGAGACGCAAATAACGTTTTTCAATTTCCTGACAGGTCCCCCTGACAGTTAAGGCATCCCAATCAATATCTTCAACAGCTTTGCTGCCACTTTCTTCAAAGGTTTTGCTTAGCACAATGGCAGTCGCCCTTCTAGCATACAGATTTGCAGATCCAGCAGACTTTGGTTTAAAATGGTTGATCTCTACACGATTGCCATGTGCTTTTTCAAAACGCTTAAAGCGGCTCTCACGCTTCTTCCTTTCCTCTGGTGTATTGGAAAAACCTATTGCACCAGAATAAAAGGCTGTCAAGCTTGATTCCTTGTCACTATCACTTGAAGCGTCACCATTATCAGCAGTTGTCAGGCTGTCGGAAAGACGCTGTCTCTTGAATGGCTTCTGAAAACTAGCAGTTCTTTGCTCCGCCGCCAAGAAGTTTGAGGTGTTCAACCCATCCTTGCTCTCCGAATTGCCAACATATGGCTGTAAAATGTTATTTTCAATATATATTTTAAAAAAATCAGAATGATCATACATGCACTAAAACCTGCTTCTCACATCAAAATGACCAATGAAATCACTCAGACTCGTGAAATGGGAAATATGCAACAACTCGTAGTAACAATTAAGCAGCATAAACAAGTGTGGTTTGGATATGTAGGAGAGAGATGAAAAAGATAACTACTGAAGAAGCATCCAGTAACTGAAAACCGATTAGTGAAAGGCCAAACTGACAAGTTAGATAAATAGTACCTTTCTGCTCCTATCGTTCATATATCCACCATATTTCACTGGTTCAGTCGTAAGTGGCGGCGTTTTATTAACTAACTTTTCCTCTGGTAAAGGCTCCCACCTACTTTTGGTTCTTCTGCCTGGACTTCTTCGGAATGTCGGTAGCGGTGGAGGAGTTGGCAGGCTGTATCAGAAGAAAATTATCATAACCCACCAAATGTATAAGAATGTAAGGCCGACAAATGCGCCTTAACAGAAATAAAGAGAAAGCACAAAAATGATATGTGTTATTCAAATCTGATTTACAAATAGAAGAGAGAAAAGATGTAGCTTCATAATATGAATAGTAACTCATCCTATGCCTAATTGAGCAAAGCCAAGAAGCAATTTGCTGGCGAGTGTGGGGAGCAAGGCAATAATATCCTGGATCATACAAGATTGGGGATAGTAGTAGCATGGCTTAGATAAATATAAGTCACTGTTTAAGGGTGTATGTTGCAGGGACTAATTAGTACAATTTCCAAACTTTTATTTAGCATTTTCAAATGTACGACAGTACATTATATGATGGTACTCTGAACGAAGTAATGACCACAGATAGAATATGAAGGCATAATAATGCAACAAGTAATGACAATGCATAGATAAGCAGTGTGATCATACGTGTTACTGAGTCCATCCATGTCTGGTAGAGGGAAAAGAGGCTTAGCATCCCAATCTTGTGTATAAAGAGTCCCATCAGCAGTTGCACTAGTAATCAACTGAAAACAGAGTCCACATACAAAAGTTGCAGATTGTTACATGGAAAGTGTAATGGAGCATACAAATTCACTACATCAATAACGATGATGACCACCCAAAAACAAAGAAAGAAAAACGCATTCAATGAGTTAGAAGAAAATTCCCTTCAGGTACAAGAGGGATGTTCTATCCAGAGACCCCATAACTGGTAAATCAGATGTCGAAGTAAAATCATCATATGCATTTCCAGCGGTCTTGAATATTCCACCATCACATGAATCGCATGGGATGGAAGATAAGTTTCTCTGATCCAATTCTAAGCAGATAATTTTAGCCATCTAGGAGGAGTTTTATCTTCCAGTTTTCAGAGTAAAATTCCACTAAGAACAAGCAATGCCTTTTAAGAAGAGGGAATTTCTATCAGACTAACCTCCTTTAAGACCGCTTGAGAAGCAGTAATTTGTGCTTCATCTTTACAGCGAGCTAAAGCCCTCTCAACGTAACCACGCAACGACTTAGGGAAAGCCGCATGCTGCGCAAAAGAAAATCTACTTCAGCATAAATCATCACAAGTTCTTCAAGATCAGTAGAAAGCCCAATAAACAAAACTCTCCGATAGTTTGACATATGCCACTTTTGTTTGCTCATTAAATGACAGGTATTGACAGGTATTGAGATGGAAAATTTCTAGAATCTGTTTAAGGAAAGTCTCTTATTTCAGATAAAATTCCATTTCAAGATGTGATGAATGCATCATAGAAAGCCCAGTAACAATGACAACAGCATCAAAACTGAGGCATCACCAACATCAAAATCAACCAGTGCCTAGGAACAGGCATAAATGACAGAGCAGTCAGGCTCAGAAGGCTTCAAGACAAAAGGATATGCACAAATAGCAAACGGTTCACCTTAAGTGCAGGATCAGAAGCATCATTAGACATTGTTTGGTCACTTGGCTTTGGTAGTGAAACACCAATATATGCAGGCTTTGCCGCTGCTGTAGTCCCAAATCCAGCTTTATCGGTTTTCGTTAATCCCAAAGCCAAGTTCGAAACTATTCTAGGGTTTGTCTGAATCTGTACTTTGCTACCTCTTCGAGGATCTAATGCCGGGAAATTTGTTGGGGTGCTTGATGAATCTGAGGAGCCTGATGAACAACCGGATATTGCAAGTTGGACCCTTGATCAGAGGTACTCCTTTGTTCATCTGAATAGCTTCCATAGGCATTTGTTGACTCCATAGGCTGATAAAAGGCTGATTGTCCAGCAGCACTGTTCTGGTTTTGGAATCCTGGAGCAGCATGTTGTTTCCAATAATTATCGTGACCAGCACCAGCAACGACACTAGGCTGAACAACAAGCAGAGTCAAAGAATTATGTTAAAAATTTTGTGTACACTATTGAAAGAACTAATTGCCAGAATCAATATGGACAACCAAACTACATCTGTCTTATCTCAACAATAAGGTAAAAAATGTCTTCTCAAATCTTTCGCAGGGAAAAGTTGAAAGACGAACTTAGCACACAGTAATACATTTCTGTGCTTCTCTACCATGGTGAACGGCGATGTTAACAGCAGTACATAACCATAAAGCACCCAATCAGAAATAATATAAGAAGATTTGGGGGAGTCAAAATTGCATCATTGTACATAAGTGAATTACAAACCTGCTGGGAAGGCAATCCCGAAAGTCCCGGTTCTGGCCTCCACGATGGGACTGCAGTTGGTGGTGGCTGGTTATTTGAAGCTTGGGTCCCATTTGGAACTCCAGGAGTTGGACATGCAGGGTTAGATGAACTAGCAACAGACAGATTTTCCATCCCAGGAGCACAGCTAACTTCTGATGGAGCATGATAATCTGTCCATTGCTTAAATTGTGGTTGATACTGCACTGAAGCAGCTGCAGAATGACCAGAACCATAAGCACTGGAAGTTGAAGGGTAGTTTGGATACTGATAAGTGCTGTAATTTGCATAATTTCCGTCATTCCACGTTGTCTGAGTACTGTAATTACTATTTGGATATGTTCCAGCTGTCTGGTAATCACCAGGACCATAATATGAGTTTGAATAACCCGGTGGGACAGCATAAGACCCAGTATTCTGAAACGAAGAAACAGGCTGATAAGGGGAGCTCGTGCTTTGATATGCTCCCGCTGGCTGTGAGTACGAATGATTAGTTTGTTGCTGATAGCCATTATAGTAACCTGTGTATCCGGTAGTTCCATACCCATATGAATTAGTGGGGTTCTGGTATGTCATATAACCATTGTAATCTTGCGGTACACTCGTTGAACCTAAACTCAATGAACTTGCCTCGGTTACACCATTCATGTCATCTCTCCGAGGCGGTTGTGTTTGCTGCTCATAACCATATGTTGAACTAGCAGAATACCCATTTCCTGTGAAGCTATTATTTACACTCTGCGAGGTCCAAGATGATGCTTCAGACCCAGCAGTTGAGGTAGGATATGAACTCGGTTGCCCATGCCTTGCATCAACTACATGTCGATCCTAAACAACATAAGCAATGAAAATTAACACCAAATCTTCAAGGGAAGAAATCACATAATGTAGCTGGCTGTCAACAAAAGTTACATAAGTTGGCAATAGGAGAAACAAACCCCCCAAAAAAATTGAACGCTTGCAATCCACTCAATGCATCAAAGTTGAAGCATGTCTAGACTATCTTAAGAACATAAAAGGGGATATGACAACATTTTTTGTTCAAAGTCTCATTAAATTTTCTTTTTTCCAAGAGAGGTCGCAATAGATATTATAAGAGTCTTATGACAAAATATGAGAAGGCAAATGAAGAGACAACTAACACAAAAGATGTGTAGTTCTAATTTTGATTCATTATACATGTTCTTAAGATTGATTCTGTCTTCCATGTAATGTAAGTCAGATATCAGACAGCAAAAGTGAGTGAGAGACAAGTATGATATTCTATGGTTCATAGATACCGAAATCCTAAAGGAAATCCTTCCAAGAAAATGGAGGTGGAATTGTGTCATACAATCTATGGAAAACGTGTCATGGACCAAGGCATGGTAGGCGACTCAAGTTTTCGAGATCTCAAAAGCTTGTAATGGATATTACACGCTCACCCTGCTTTGCTGCAATAGGCCTGATTTGGACATTTTCTTTATTGTAATAGAAAAAACACTATTACAGCAATGATTCAGAAACTTCCACATTTGAAAACCAGCACCAAGATCTCAAAATTCACTCAGTCTCCACCGTGCAAAAGATTGGCAGAGTGATGAGACCAAAAGGCATTTTGCAGAGATCATACGAGAGATTGGAATCTAACATACTTGGGCGTAATGATGTACTCAGGATGCTCTACTTATTACTTCCAATGACATAATACCAGCACCATAGGAATGGAGAAGACCTAAGCAGACATGGCAGGTCAACTTTTGGTTTAGGGAACATTTGAAGATGGAGCGCTGAATTAGACGCATTAAATCAAGAGGATCATGTAACCGAACCCAAAAAAGGATAAGAAGCAACCGCAACAGCAAGACCAGAGAGTAAAAGACGACGCATCAATGACATGAACAAACAGTCCGAGACGGAAAATGCCAAAAGAAACCCCGATATGCGAGACGTAGACATAAAAATCCAATTTTCCCAAAAAACCACCTACCAAAAATCATAAAACCGCGAAGGGAAGAGCATTAAGGCAAAAGGGGGATAAAAACCGACAAGACCCGAGATAATTCAAGCAGGCTCATAAGCTTTCAAATCTTTTTTAAGCATTATCAGCACTCCCGTGACCGATAAAACCCCACTTTCTAGTGGTAAGTAATTCCAAGCATTACCCCAAACTCAACAACAGCTCCCCCGCGGAACAAAGAATCAAAAGCAAAAATTACCTCCAGCGAGTTCGTCCCGGGCGGAGCCAACGTCTCCGTAAGTCCTCCTCGATTCATCATTCCCTAAGCATACTGGTCCACACATCAAAGCCCACACGGTCAGCACAAACATCCGCGGCTGAACTAAATCAAAAAAACAAAACAAAAAAGGAACCCGTAATGCAGTAGCTTAAACGGAAAACGGGAAAAACCCTAACCGGATCACCGGAGCCCGTACCTGCGGACAACACGCCCCCGGCGACCGAGCTCGCGGAATCACGGCCGACCGACCGCGCCGGCACCGCGCGCGCCCGATTCGAGAGATCCGAACGCGAATTCGAACCGCAAAAAAAAAAAAAAAAAACCACAAAAAGCAAAAAGAGGGAGGACAAAAAAAAACACAGGAATCAGCGCAAAATCACCCTGGGAGCACGAATTCTCGCGAGCATGCGTGTTCGTATTGATTAGAGAAACGAAATCAAATCCCCCCAATCGATTCGTCGCGAGAAGGAGGAAAGAGGATCGAATTCGACGGGGGAGAGAACGGATTGAAGCGGAGCGCGAACGAAGAACGGACTCGACTACGTGAATCGGATGTATGTATGGAGAAATTAATAGCTTGATGGGGTTTATAAATAAATATAAATAATCGAATATATATTTATATTTATAAAATTATATATAGAGAGGGATATATGAATCTTGAAGATCAAACGGCGTCGTTTTTGCACTTGGGGCCTACGTACGGAGCTGGGGCGGCTCGGGAAGGAGACCCATATTTTATGGATTTTTTTCTTTTTATAAAACGTTCTTTTATTTTAGGGAAAAAATAAACGAAAAGGGCAAAAGCAATATTCCTTTTTCCCCCTTCTTTTTTTTTTTCCTTTCCCTCTTTTTTATTGGGACTTGTTATTACACTCCAGTTCTTCTTTTTTTCAGAAAAAGACGATAAAAATAATACCCCCTTTCCTTTTTTATGAAAAGGGAGGGAGTTCGTGACTTCTTCTTTCTTCTTTTTTTGTCGAGATTTATAGTTTTCATTACGATTTTTTTTCAAACGGGAATGCCATTTTTTTAATGATATTCAATATGTTCCTGTAATTAGCTAGACATGAAGTGGCGCGGGAGGACTTCCTAGATAAGAAGTTTTTGGTTCCGGCACGTGATGCAATTTCCCAATAAGCCGATTGATAACAATGGTGTGAAGAGATTTCCAAAATACGGAATTCGATGTTCGGTGTGAGTCTTTAATGAATTGGGTGGTAAGCACGTGTTTGGTACATTACACATCTAGCATCTAATATGATTCCATAGTTAGTGAGCCGCCGAGTATGGTATAAACAAATTCTACATTATTTGTTTTTCACTCTACATGGTATTTCATACTTAGGTAGTCATTAACAATGGCCAAAAACCATATGAAATCTTTGTTTTTTTTTTTTTTAACTTTGGAAGTATGACTTGAGATTTTAGTCATTGGTCGATTGATGATTTAAGACTTAATTTTCGTCAAGTGAGGAATTGCGGTTTCAAAAGAAAAAAAGAAAAAAACAATTAGATGTTTGACTTACCGTGGGTTGCATTCAAGCGTTGAAAACGACATATGGTGAATGATCAAATGCATTTACATGGAAGCCGCATTCGATTTCCGATGCTTGAATTTTACCGACAACCAGCTCATGACCCGATTAGGATTCAATAAAACCTTGGGTCCTCAATTGACCAAAATAAAATTTCTTAAGTCCCTAATTGACCCACAACCAAAATCTTGATTCGTGATTTTGCACTAATCCCATCTCCATTTAGTATACCAAATTAAGTTATTAGGCTACATTTGGTAGCCATGATAACGATCGGGATAGGATAAAACAATCCTATCATGTCCTATATTTGGTTCCTACCTAAAATAATATAAAATACGATATAAGGGGATATGGCATAGATAATAATATCTCATAAAAAGATAAGTTAAAGGTGGATAGGATTTATTATATTTATTATGTAAAATTTATTATTTTCAAATCAAAAAATTATTAGATTAATAAATAATTAATAAAAATAGGAATTCTAAAATTAAAATAAAATTCGAAATAACAAAAAATAACAATAATTGTATTTTTTTATTCATTTCCATTTTATTTGTATATTTGAATTTCTTTGTACTTTATAATATATATAATATGTATATATGTATATATCTAGTATCAATATTTATTATATATTTTAGGTATATTGGTATAATTTATTATTTAATAATTCTTTTATTATGAAACGATGGAAGAAAATAAAAAGAAAAGTAATAAAAAAGATCAAAAAAATAATTAAATAAATATGAAGCGGAAGAATTTAGATTTTAAATGAGTAAATTCAAACTTGAAAATAACTTTCTAATTCTTGAAGAATGAGGGGCGATGGGATTTCCAAACAAAAAAAATACTCCCTCCATCTCCTTCTCCTTTTGTATCTCTAGTTTTATGAGGAAACTTCATGATTCATCCATAATTCTTTAGTTCAAGTCAAAGCTGTACAAAGAATGATGAGAGATTTTAAACTTCTTCACCTTTGTAGTTCTCTAGTTAACGTAAAAATTCACAAAAGCAACAAGAGAGTTGAAACCTTTCTCCTCTATAACTCTGCAATTCACAAAATTTGAGAAAATTGGCGAGATTGTCAAACCAATATCTTTTCGGAATTGCAAAGTTGAATGATCAAGTTTTCTCTCTCTAAGTAGATTTGGCATTTGTGTCGTCGTAACTTGTTTACATTTGTTATCATAATCGAAGCCTTGGCTCTAAAATGCTTCAATGAGCTCTTTGCTATTTAAAATTTATATGGTACAATAATCACATATTGATTGATGGAGGAAACCTCCGTTTAGAAGCGATTGTGGGATATTGTAACAATGATCATTTGCACTTTCAGATTCATTTACACTAAGATATGATAAGATATGAAAAAAATCGAGTTTATTATTGTAATTTACCAAATAAGTAGATAAGACATAACAAAATATCTAGATTTTATATTTTATCCTATCTAATTAAACGATAACTAGAAATCCAAATGGCCAAATGCAACATGAAGAAACAATTGTCCAAAAAGTGTTGAACATTTCAATTATGTTAATTTAATCATAAAGTTTTTGACAAATTGCTAACGTAATCCTCCCAGCCAAATTTGGCCAAAAATTGCAAACTTAGATGCCGAAAGTTTCATATAGTATGATTGGCGCTAACATTGAAATTTTTTAAATTGTTTTTCTCTTTTTTTTTTTTTGTTAAGGGATAATAGAGACGAGAGCTTGCAAGCCCTTGCCTAGTGGCTAGCAGAGTTGATCACACCATACCACGTCGAAAGCCGAGCATCCACATCAACGATTTCCCAATAAAATTAGCCAAAACGATAATGTTGGCAAATTGTCAAAAAATTTAGCACTAAATTGGCCATCATGCAATAGATTTATATGACTTTTTCAACAATTTTCCAGTTATCAACGTCACTCAAACTAAAACTTATGATGCTATCATTGCATATTCAAATACCGTTTCAAGGTCTACACTCATATTCTTCACATGCTTTATCCCGACTCATAGCTGTCAAAATGAGGAAGTCCCCTTGAACAATAAACAGAATTGACCCTAGATCAATTTATAAACTTAAGTTAGCAAATGCTTAATTTTTTTTGTTTTTATGTTCAAAAAGCAATTTAAAGAGTTACAGTATTTCATGCCTATATTCTCTTGCTCCTTCAATTCATTTATAATTTTCTCTACTCTACGAGCCAACGACCAGTAAATGGCATGATAAATAAATATCTACAGGTGATTGTGTAATCGTTCCAACTATGATCGTCAATTTCATATTCTGCTGATAAATTTACAACAAGATGGTAAAGAGATGAATATACCGGATCGTCCTTCCATTCAGTTTATCTATGTTCTTACTTATGCTTAATTCGATTTCCAAACGAATAAAAATTAAATAGAAACAATCCTCATCCTTGAAGAACAAGTGGACTTCCCAGGCCCATTCAACCTATCAATCGTACTTTAAGCTGGGGTGGGAAAGATAGAGCGAAATAAAAAATGAAACGGGAAATTTGATATTTCCGATATTCATCAAGTCAAGTCAATCATAGAAAACATACCGATTTATAATTCAATACCCCAAGTCAGTCTCAATCGGTAGAGGGACAATAAATAAAAAATCATGGGGATTTAAACTGTAATGATTGCGAACATAAACCAATCGCTATATCCCGTCTTGATTGAAGTCGTATTGGTGATTCGCAAAGATTTTGACTTTGCAATGACTGGCGTCACCTTGGGCCAAACAGAACCCCATAAAAAAGGAAAAAACAAAAAGTCATGGACGAAGACCGAAGCTGATCTATCTTAGTTTTTAAGTCAAGAGGGTCTTCTCGCCAAACCGGGAGGGTATGAACTCTCGATCGCTCCGCAATAGAAAACGACATGCGCCAGAGGAGTCCCCTTAATCATATGTTTTAGTCATCATTAGTTTATCCATCCTGGTCACATCATCACCGTCCCTCCCATAAAAAGTTTTAGTATTCATCGGCGCAGCCTACGAGAGGTAGACCCATTTTATTTGCGCGCTCAAGACAAACGAAAGTGACATCTAGCATTTGCATGGCAGCAGCGAGTTCTCGCTTCTAAGCGCATCGGAGGTTGCTCGCCATTCAACGCATCGTCCAACCAATTCCGAGCGCGTTTAGAGGCGTAGCGGTCACTCGCACGCAACAAAACCATAGGAGTATCTCACTCACTCCAGAGTAGCACTCTTTCTGAATTTTGGCAAGACAACTGAAACCATACAAGTTAACCGATCACAATTTGCACAACTGGTTCGGGTTCATTTTACATTCTCTGTTCAGAGGTCAATCCATACTTTACGCAGCCTTTTTACTCGCTTAGTCTCTGCCCCTGTTTGACAGAGCATTGAAGATTTTACTTATTTTCTTAAGCATAGTTAGGAAAAAGAAAATTCTAAGTCACACCCTCCTGGGTATGGAAATTCAGTTGAGTCTTTGCATGCTCAGATGTTCTATAAGAACCAGGAGTACGGAGGTCATACAGCAGCGGCTGTAGCTTAGGGTAGAGTGTTCTCTAGGGAGAAAGTAATCAACACTGGGTGATATCTAGAGATCTCCAGAACCATCTTCACATTCAGTCTCGGTCTTGCTGTTGTCATTAGGTAGTGTTGTTTGAAGTTCAATTCCTATCACTACCATCATCAAAGTCCAGAAAAGGCTGAAACAATCTATGGCCTTGAAAATCATGGATGAAACAAAAAGCAATCCAGGTTCCTAACACATGGTGCACTGAACTGAGCCATATGGGATTGGCAAGAATGACTAAACTTTGTTATCCACCCAGATTCGGAACACCACCGCCCTTTGTCAGTATTGGAACATCACTGCCCTTTGTGATGTTGTACCCAGAGAAATAAGAGCAGAAACCTAGACAAATTTGCAGTCATAGTTTGGGAATCGCACACATGACGAGCCAAATACTGTCTTATGGACTCATCATTTGCCAACTGAAGCGGAGAGGATTGAATCAACAAGCCTCATTGTCAAAAAAAGATTCCCTCCGGCGATCACCTGTTCAGCAAATTCACAAGAGGGCAATCGACACTTCAAAGCCACATTCTATTATCCATTGACGCACCCGATCTTGGCCGATCCTGACGACTATGCAAAAAGACAAAGATGTCCACTGAAAGGTTGACCAGATGATCAGAGAAGGTGGCTTCCTAAAATAAGTCAGAACAGCTTAGAGAGACCACTTTGAGCACTTCAAAATTTGAAGTCAGCAGAGGACTTCTCTTCGGATGAACACAAAAACATGTCCTGGTGACAGATGAATGCTGATAAACAAATCAACCATCTCCATTTTTCAATCAAGTGGCAAACGAAGAGCCTCCAAACCCATGCCATTAACTCTGCAGCGAAAAAATACCTCCAAGCAATCCCCAGCGAACCACTGCCTTGGACTCAATGGCATCTCTCACATTGGTAACAAGCTGAAAATACCGAAATGCTAGTGTATTCTCTCCAGAACCTTAAGGTAGGAAGTCTTCCACAAGCACACTCAACAGTATCTACTCCACCAGCTTCTCTATTAAAATGAGACTAATGCAGTAATTCTTTAACCCCAAGCAGGAGTTGCAGCAAGAGAGAAAGAGAAACTTGATTCTTAAGCCAAATATCCAAAACATCTAAAGGCCCTAAACAATATTAGCTCCGGGTGCCAGCATAGACGAACTGGACTAAGAAGCATGCATCTTCACAAGCAAGGAATCATATACTTTGTGTTTATCCAAGTCGACCATGCAGAGAAGTCTCCAGGAAAGCTTTAACGCGAGATAGACAATTCATCAAAATGGATTTCTTTTAACAGCCTTACATGTACTAGGACTGCTAAAGAACTCATTGGATTTCATCCTTGTAGCGACAATGACTAGCTGGTAGTTACTGACGAACTAAAGATTCCACATCAGGTAGGGAATGCTTGATGTTAACTATCTTCTTCATTGAGCCAAATCAACATCTGAAAGGGGCCTCCCAGTTTATACAAAGGTCTGATTCATCAAAATGTCCCCCACTCGATTCACAAAATTCATGTCAGCTCAAAAATTTGCATGATGAATCTGACAAACGGAGTTATCACCTGCATTGCCCAAAAAAAAAAAAAGGAATTGTAGGAAATTAGTTCAACTGATGCAAACACGAAAGCATAACAATCCGTTGAAGGTACGAGGTGAGAGACACCCATTTCCATTATCAAAAGTATGCAGATCCAACATTGCCTCTGGTACTCACTTGGAAGATCACGTCCCCTCAACTCGCTGCTTGAGCCACATGCATCAATAATTAGGACACCATTTGTCAAAAGATGTTTCTGTACATTAGTCATCATCCCCAGCAAGATATGCCATCCTCATGCAAACCCATACTAGGACCTGATCAAAACCTTTTTCTTTTACTTCGAGAAGGATCATCAAAGTCATCAGACGACATTCCTCCATGCCTGTAATTGCCATCCGGCTCATCAACTGTTCTTGCTTTATGCACATCTCCAGCCCGATTTTTATTCCTTCTGTCTAACTGCGTTTCCCTTGAGCTGCCTCTTTTATGATATGCTGGATCATCTTCTGCACAAAGCCTATATGACCTAGACGCTTCATCTGTATTGTACATAAAACTCTCACCATTAGCACCATAAGGAGACCTAAGATGGCGAACAGGCCCATGCTTTTCACCCAACCTTCTCCTCTCATCAGAGTCTCCATCTCCACCTAGTTCATGGAAACGGCTAGAGCGCATAGGCACCCTAAAGCACTCGCCCTGTGTTCTTTCTCGTGAATTAATAATATCATATCTTCGATTTCTCAGAGAAATCCTCCCAGATGGGCTTCTGTTGGACATGATAGGCCGAGGAAAACCATGGTCCCTTCCAGAATTCATCTCTCTCAACTCATCAAGTGGTTGGGTCGCAAAAGGAGGAGAATTCTGCCTTCTAATCATCATCCCACTATGGAAGCAAGTGCGCTCAGGTGATCTCATCCTATTCCTTCTGTACAATGCCGGAGATCTCCTATGAGTCATTGGCTGATGGCCACCAAATCCTTCTGGAGATCTTCTCCTGGGTGGCCATTCAACAGGAGACCTACTTCTTAATCTTAAAGGAGATTTCGAACGAACACGATGAAAAACTTTTTCCTTGAAAGATGTGATATTCCTATCCCCCCGAATAAAACCTTCAGCTTCTCCATACGAAGGTTGACAAGCAAACATCGGTTCCATATTATCATCCTCGAAGTCTCTCATGAACTTGTGTCCATGCCTCAATCCGACAATTTCAGAATCAGACACATCCATACATCTCGCAGGGCTAATGTTTCTTGATATTCCACCAATCATAGGTTGGCCTCGAGCTGCATGTCCATCTCTTCCTCCGGGCGAGCGCCTCCTTGAGGAGAGATGACGGAAATTCTGTGCCTCATCAGTCAAAAGCTTTCTTCCTCCCCGCCCTGCACCACCAACACCATCCTCTGTTGCACCATTGTAATTTCTAAAATCTGAAGGATATCTATTGTATCTGCCAGGAGGAAACTCTGGAAAACGATTATAAACTTTTGGACCCAATTCCTGCTCAGGATCCCAATTGCCACAATCAACTCTCGCCCTATCCCGCGCAAAGTTTGATCTAGAGTGTCGAGAAAACATATCTTGATTCCTCTCTCTCGGAAATTTGTTTAACCCATCATCACGATATTCGTCCCTGGTGAAGGCAGCAGGTAAGAAAATTAAACCTCCTACAACAATTTACATATGCAAAATAAAAAGAAATAAGCCAGTAGAACTAGCAAAATAAAGTTAATCACCTCCCTCTGGGTGGCTTATCTCCTTCAAGGGCAATATCTGGTAATCTTTTCCTTCCAGCTCGTAGCGGTATAGATTTATCGGGTATAGATCTTGCTTTGTCAGGAGATGAAACATTAGGTCGAGACAAATTTATAATCCGCCGCTTACTGCCCTCGGATTTTCCATCTACAACTTCACTGTTCAAAGATGCTTCTGCCATGGGCAAACCCATATCAGTCTCATCACCATTTCCAGTAGACACAATACTGTCGGTTTTTGCAGCCTCTTCATCAACAAGATTAGTGGTGGCGACAACTGCAGGGTGAAGTTCAATGGCTTGACTATATGATGGATCTGATCCCAGGTCCTTAGATGGACTTCGGCGCACCGAATCATCAAGCGCCTTTCTCCCAGTTGTATTCACTGGACTCATCATTTCAGAATTAACAGCAACTGTTTCAATTGGAGATAATTCTTGCAAATGGGAAACTTCATCAACAATTTTTTGATTTTTGTCCACATTAGCTATAGAAAATACTGTCATAAGGCTCTCGTTCATTTGGCCATCAACCTGGGTCCTAGCATCATCCCCCTCTTGGGGAAGAGTAGCACAATTATGACAGGAGCTCTCACCAAAATCAATTCTATTTTGCTCAGATTCACAATTGCTGACATTCTCAACTTCTGTCTTACCAGTGTTTCCCTCTGATGTACCGAGCAAGACTTGTTCCCGAACCTCGCCATCCTCATACTCATTATCTTCTCGATGGAAATGTTCCGCATCTACAGCCACAGGAGGACCATGGTTTCCATCTGAATAATACTCAGAATCAGAATCCTCTTCCATGATGCAGGCAGATATTTCAATCTTTTCTCCATCACTTGCGGCATCCTCAGCATTTTCCTTCAAACTTGGAGGGATCTTGTCAGTCACTTCGAGGCCACGTTCTTCATGAGGTGCAACCTCAGTGTTCTCAGCTTCTAGTGCATTCTCCACGCTAGGAGGTAGTTCGCTACTACCAGGACCAATATTTGTTGCAATAGTATCTGACCCAATCTTCATGGCATTTTCATAAGTTTCCCGAATCTGAGATGATTCCCCCTCATGATGACCCCCTTCTGCAGGATGTTTGCTAGTGCCAACCGTATCACGATCTACAGCTGATTCAGAAGGACAAGGTTCGGTTTCCAACAAGTGATTCGTGTCTCCAGCTTGTTTTACCAGTGAGCGTAACTCAGAACCATTCGACATCTGTTCACAAGACCTAAGACATGCATCCTCATTGGTTCTGGATGCTTTCATACCCTCACAACCTGGCTCGGCTTTTATTGATTTGGAATTAACAGTCTGTAGGGTCGTACAGATTGGACTCTCATGGGCTTCCCGAAATTGCTCATCTTTGGACTCACACTTGACAGTTCTATTGTCTGCTGTCTTCAAAGCACTGAAAGACTGTTTAACAGACTCATCAACGGGTTCCGGTTTTACAATCGACGGAGCAACAACATTCGGCTTGCAAGTTGATGCCAACATCTGGACATATTTCACCCCTGAATAAATGCTAGCAGATGAAGTTGGCTGTCGAAAGGGATTTGATTGAAGATATGAAGGTTGAAGGCCTAAATTAAGAGAATTTTCCGATATATAATTATCACCAATTGCTCTAGAAGGCAAAGGCATGGAAAGAGCACCTCCCTTACATTCGCCCCCCAAAGTACTCTGTTCTAATGATTTTCCAGGCGCCTGAGTAGAAGGCTTCATGTCATAGTTGCCGGCGGTGGCATTCATCTCACCATAGACAGAATCAGCACTGACAGAGACTGAATCGCTCGCAGAATCTTCCCATGCATCCATCGTCGTGTTAAGATCCCAATTTGACCTGTTAGCACGAAGAATAGTAGCATCGCTATTCGATCTTTTCCCACTGCCAGTAGATGGACTGCTTTTTTCATCGGTAAGAGACAAATCTAAAGAGATGTTTTCAAATTTCTCTTGATCCAGGCAAGTCCCTTCACTCTTGTGGCAAGCAAGGCCCGCATCCATCGTTGACGAAGCATCTGTTTTACTGGATTTGTCATCTACTTCAACTTTGTGTTTGGTACAAGATCCTTCTACTATTAAATGACAACTTCCGCCCAAAGCCATTGGCAAATCAGATCTTCCCAGCATTCGATCATGTCCCCCAAGGTTTTCATCCATCACGGGCTTGTCCCTTCTATCCTTGTCATCTGAGGAACCTGAAGCAAAAACCAACGTTGGTTCTTGGACAACTGCTGTAGCAAGCTCAAAGTTTCCTTTGTCCATGCAATCATTCTTCTCCTTAAGACTAACCCGCTCCCCTATACTAACACTGCTCACATTAGCTTCAAGTATGTTGGATTCTTGCTTCTCACTTCCCAGTGCCCCAGCAACGCTAGAATTTGAGGGGACAGGCCCTTGAAATGTAGCAACGTGTCCCATCTGCAGCTGTTCATCAATTTTCTCTGGCAATGATGGTTCATGAAAGGGCAGAGATGGCTGCTGAGGTAGTGGAGATGGCTCCTTAGGTGGCGGTGGTGGCGGCGGTGATGGCTCCTTAGGTGGTGGTGGCGGTGAAGGCTCCCTAGGTGGCGGCGGCGGTGATGGTATACGGACAAATGGAAACCTTCGTTTCTTGATGGGAACTCCTGCACCATAATCACTAGAAGGTGGGGGAGCTGATCTAACCCCAGTCTGCCAACAAAGACTGAATCAATGGAGGTTTCAAATATTGGTACTAGCAAAGGACAATTCATGAATGAAATCAACACCTCTTTGCTCTCTGAGACGGGCATAGCTCAAGGTCCTTATAGCCTTTCTCTATATTTTACAAACTTACTGTCCTGTCCGTCTGACCATACGAGAAGCTCAATCCTCGATGATCCCTGAAAGCTTATACAGAATACTCTAAACACCGTATTAGCTACTCGAAATTACCACTCCTGCTCTTGCTCTTGGCAGTCGTCCTCGGTACCTGCACGGAGAAAGGAACGGGTAAACAATAAAGATCAAAGGCGTCAAAGAAAGAGGATGCGCGAACTTCAAGTGGTGACACAGAGTTCAGAGGGGAAAGGAGACCCATACACAGGAGAAACAAGCGGCAAAGGTATGCACAGACAAGAGCAATTAGTAGGAGATGACGGTAGAATAAAGCCGAGAGACCTCTAAAAGCTAAGAAAAACCGAATAAACTCCGCACAGACCGTGACGAGACGGGAGGACTAGGAAAAGAAGATTCTTTTTCTACTCCACCGAAACCCCTCGGTGCGCACATCGTGCTTCGTCTCCAAGAAACCTCCACAACCACGTATTCCTCCACACCACATGCGCCAAAGGTTAAAAAAAAGGGGCCAATCGGCCTTTTCACACCTACCCAGACGACGCGAACCAAACCCTAGGAAGAAAAAAATCAAGCCTAGACGACGGCCTCCTCCAATCGACACGACTCCCCAGGACGATCGCGCCAGATCCAGGCCGAGATCGGCGAGCCGTGGACTCTAACACTGTGCAATCGAGATCGGCGCGCAAAATATCCCGGAACCAGCTCCGATTGCCCCCAAAAAAGAAGAAGAAGAAGAAGAAGAACCGGGCCGAAAATCGGACACACGGAGAGAATCGGACCGGGACAGAAAGACCGACGGCACACGCAAGCAGGAGGGCGCAGATCGGAGGACGGACGCAAGCCAGAAGCGAGCGCGACCCGACGGATTCACGGCCGCGACCGCTGCCGGAGAGAGAGAGAGAGAGAGAGAGAACTGACCCGATGGCGATCGAGGAAGGCGGAGGCGAGGCGACTCTTGAGCCTCGCGGAAGAAGGGAGGAAGTAACGAGAGGGAGAGAGAAAAAGTTAGAGAGAAAGTTAAAGAGAGAGAGTAAGGAGGAAGTCTAGTTATGTGTGCTGATTAGGGTTTGGCGTTGGGAAGGGAAGAAGAAGAAGAAGAAGAAGAAGAGAAGAGGGTGGGGCGGTGGGGGTGGAGTTTTAATTTAATAAAAGATTGGGGGAAAATTCGGGAGGTGGGGATGTGAATACGATCCTTCCCCAGCCCTTGACTTTTTGGTGCTCGCTTTGCTCGCTCGCTCGCTCGCTCAGGAGTCCCTGTCACCCTTGGCCGACCCGCCCCGCCCCCGCCCACTCGCGTCCGACGCGTGGCCACCCCGTCGTCCCCTCCTCCTTCTGCTCCCCGGGGAATTTTCTTCTTCATCTTTCGTGCCGTGTGGGGGGAGGACGGGCTCTGCCTTTTCCTGCTGTCCTCGCTTTTTGCCCTTTTGTGCTGTAGACTTTCTGCTTTGTTGAAAAAAATGGTCGCTTTCGCCGATGCTTTCCTTCCCACCTTCGTCCTTTCCCTTTGATTCCACTTTTCCGTAATTATGGGCCTCTTAAAAAATATCGAAAATGCAAGGACGGAATAATTGACGCGGAATCGGGGCCCGCGGGGACCGGGGACTATCGCCTGAATTTCATGTGACGATCCTGCCTCTCTAATCGTTAATATTAATCCAAATTATACGAGATTAGACCGATCGAGAGGATGCTGAATCTCGAGATTAAAAAAACGGTTTGCCGAGATCTTATTGGGCAGAGATGGGTTCGATGTGTTTACTCTATATGATCACTAGAATATACAATAAGTATTGCGACGATATTATTGTTCATTTTATAAATTAGTCAAATCGCAATTCTTGTTTGTATTTGTATGTTTCTCGAATAGTCAAATATGACGCATGAGTGTGTATACATCGGTATCTTAGCGTATTTATTCGAATATGCTCGAAGACATTATGACTAGCCATGCGATGTTGATAAAGGTAGGGTAGTTCTCGATCACAATTGCCACGAAAGAAAGGTCGACACTATTTCCACTCTCTCTATATATATCTAAATATATAGACTTAAAAGAAAAAACAAAATGGCCCTCAATCATTCAATTGCAAAGTGATGGTCCCATTCTTTTTTTTTTTTTTCTCTATAGATTAAGCATTTTGCTTTTTGGTTTCTTCATGTATTAAAGGATTGTGCTAGTGTATTCATAAATATTCCTAGAACATTGTACCTATTCCGTGTAAAGGTATCTCACCGGTGATAAATAAAAAGATAAATTCTTTAATACGGGAAAAACTTCAAAATATTTTTTTATCATTTCTTTTATAATAATTTATTAGTTCTTCATCTCGTCCCAAAGGCTTGCTTTCTTGGTGAGTTTTTTATTTCAAATACATTGGTCTAAAATATATTTCAAGTCTCTTTACTAACTATAGTAAATAATATATATCTTTTATCTTTACGAAGCATGTGAGTCGTTATAGTAAAATCTAGCAATACACTAAAAATAACGCGCATTTAACATTTTTTATTTTATGCAATGTTTTTATTTAATTAAATTTTATCTTTAAAGTTATATATTAGAGACTATAATTGTGATTTTATTTTGAAATTTTTCCAAAGAAAATTCACACACATACAAAAGACCGATAAAGAGGGATTTGATAGTGATATGCACAACAAAAGCAAAAATTATCCATGTTAAATTATTTGTAGACTCTAGTGAACAATTTACCCATAGATTTTATTGACAACGTCAAAAGGAATTAGGTTCCTTGGAAAAATTTCCTTTCGACAAAATTAATTAGAAAAATTTTAAATAAAGGCCCGAAGTATATTCACTTTCTTAAATAAGGGCTTGAAGTAAATCCGTTTCAAATAAAATCTTGAAGAGACTATGCCTAGTTTAAATAAGGACCCGATTTTCCAGCTGGCCAATGGCAATTTAGTTATTTACCTTTCTCTTGAAAATTTTCCCCCCTTTTTTATCTTTTCATTTTCTATTTCTTTTTAATTATTTTTCCTTATTTTTTCTAGTTTTTCTTTATTCTTCATCGGTGGTTGATCTGAGTGTTGGTGATGTCAGAAAGGGCTAGGCGAGGGTTGCCCCCGACATTGCCAGTGAGGCAACCTCTACCCTCTTGGGGAGGCCATTAGCGATGGGCAAAGGTGGTTGAGTCCTAGTCGACCCAGTTGCCGAGCCCTCATCAACAGCTGTTGGCCCTTGTCGAAAAAAAAAAAAAAAAAGAAAAGTGAAAAAAGAAGAAGAAAATAATGAAAAATAATACAAAATTAAAATTGTAGTTGGATGAAAATGCCATTGACAGACTATAATGTTTAGTTGATCAGCAACCGGCAAGGTCGAATCCAAATCAGAAACAACCATGGTCACTCTAGGTCTTTATTTAAAACAACCATGACCACTTCAAACTGTTAATTCAAACGAATTCCATTTCGAGCATTTATTTGAGAAAACAATAGCATTTCAAGTCATTATTTGGAGTTTTCCCAAATTAATTTGTATGGAAGTAAAATCTAACAAAAAAAAAAAGCACATTATAATATCCATGGAAATTGTCTTTTTGGTAAATAAATCTCACATGGGAAATACATAAATTTTAAAAAGGGAAAGCAAATAAATTTGAGAACACTATTTTAAATTGCAATTGAATGGATAAGGGTGGAAATAGCATTGCCCATTAGAAATTAGCAATCCTCTTTCAATTTTGTCACCGTGGTGTAATATCATAGTCAAACTCAAATGCACTCGTTCACATTGGGCAATAAGTAATCCTCTTTCAATTTTGCCACCGTGGTGTAATATCAAACTCAAATGCATGTGTTCACATTGGGGCAATTAGCAATCCTCTTTCAATATTGCCACAGTGGTGTAATGCATCTGTTCACACTACTATTTTAAGAACAAAAGTCTACCAATTCATCAACTCGAATTAGTAACCTAGGAGCACGAAGACAACAAAACAACTACCAATGCCCACTGTAACGGTTGTGCAGTAGCCTTGCCAAAGTTTCAACCCGAAGAAATCAAACATGCCAATTGGGTTTTGTACGTCCGGATTATGCTGCTCCGTGCCTTTTGCATTGTTGCCGCAACTTAGTTCGACTTTACCAATCTTATCATCCAATTACCTCCGCTCCAGTGTCATCAGTGTGCATCTATCAACACTAGTAAATGTGTCAATGGACACTTCACCAATCACCTCAATAATTTGATGGGTCTTGTGCTACATGTTGCATGCAACTATTTCAATCATAATATGACAAAATCAATTAACTAATTAATTAATGTCTTATTGGACCTATTACTATTCAAACATTCTTTATTTATTTATTTATTGAAGGGCGGTGCCTTGCATTAGTAAGATGTGTCAATGGACACTAACTCAACCGTGTCAATGGGTCTTGTGCTACACATAACGTGCAAACTAGCATCTATCTCAGCTCGTGATTTGACAAGATGAAGTAACGTGATTAATGGGTCTGACCAGATTTGCTAATATCCAAGGTTCCTTTGATTGGAGGGATGGCATATCGATGGACACTTCATCAATCTCGCGCTACGCATCACTTGCAAATTCGCATCTATCTCAATTATAACTTAACCAGATCAAGTAACTATTCGATCAACGGGTCCGATTGGTCCGGCTAATAATCAGATATGTTTCTAAGGCAATTCTGGACTTAATACTGCCTTTCCGTTCAATCGATGGGTCATTGCGCATCGCCGGCGTCTCTGCCGTCATCGTCGGGTTGTCCTTGCGCCTTAGGCGGAGCAAGCACGTACGGAGTTAGTTGTGTTCCTGGGCCGGTGAAGGTGTCTCAACGGCCCCAGAAAAGCCACAGATTTGGGCCCAAAACAATCCGGGCCCGATAGAGTCCAAAAATTTGCTTGGGCCCATTATTCAGAGGGTTCTGGGCCGTGCCATACTCGGGCCAGTTCGGCCCAGTGGCCATCCCTAAGGCCGGGAGGTAAATTACCGACGAGAGGATCGACGAATCGGAAAGGCCAATCGAGGGGCAGTTCCGTAAAACCAGAAGCGCGCGCGTAGATTTTTTGCCATCGGGGACGCGATTTGGCCCCACCAATGCGACGCCGTTAGCTGGCCATATATAAAGACCGGACAGGGCGGGTGGATAGGCACTTCTCAGCAGGAGCGAACGGCAAAAATTAGGGTTTTTGAATCGCGCGTCGCCGGAGAGAGCTCGGAGTCCCTGCAGGTTCGTGTCCGTCTCCCGTTCGAATTCTCAATCTAGGTCGCGTTCGATGCATCTAGGGCTCCGTTCGGTCCTTCGAGTCGCGGACTGTTCGATTGAGTCGGCGGATCTGAGAGAACTTCGCGCGCATGCATTTTCGTTTCGCCGTCGGAGGATCTTTTTTCGTCGTCTCGATGCGTCCCGCGCTGATTGAGGTTTTCTGTTTAGGATCGAGTTTACTGTAATCGTCGGTATCCGGTCCTTCTTCAATTCCATCGGTACCTTACCGGTTTGGAGGTTTTCTGTGGCATGTTGGCGGAATAAACTCAATTTGTTCTGGAGGCTGTTGAAAGGTGGGCGAAATGGGCTCGTTTGTTTCGAGACGGTGGAGGAACTTTTGATTGTTAAGTCGGTGTGATGGGATTTGGGTTTTGTGTCGGCTGGAGCGGCGTGTCCTTAATCTTGATTTGCTAATGAGCGCCTGGGGTGCGCCCGAATTACTGAAGTTGGTGCCTTTTGATTTAGCTTTTGTGTCGATTGGAGTGGTTTTTTCCATAATCTTGATTTCTTATCGAGCGGTTGGTGTGTGTGGACTAGTGAAGTTGGTGCCTTTTGTGTTTTGTAAATTTGATTTGGTTAGAGGCTCAATTAACGAACTTTCTGTCTCGATTGTCTCAATACTGGTTGATTTCGATGTTGGTGCTGTCGAAATGCGCATTTAGTTCGGTTGATGCAGGGATTACGTGGTGATTTACCCTTTTGCCAAATTGCAGGAAATATGCCTCGCTATGATGACCGCCGCAGCAATACGCGACTCTATGTAGGTCACCTGTCTTCGCGAACAAAGACACGTGACTTGGAGGATCTCTTTGCTAGATACGGAAGGTATCCAGTTGAAGTTCAATCTAGTAATCATCCTTGTAATGTTTAGAGTTGTGACTTTTTTCAAATTTAGATAATGCGTGTCTAGATTTATATTCATTTCCATCGAGCATATGAAGTCTGAAGTTTTAGTGTTATTGAACCATGATTCCTGGTTTTTTGTTCATTCAACTTGGTAAGTTCACATGGTGGAATTTATTTTTGTATTATTAGTGGTTGTTTGAGTGGGGTCTGTGTGGTGGAAGTACATAGGGACCTTAAAGCTTTTGGCCAATCCCTTTAATGTTCTTGACCTGTATTTTTTACTCTATTTTCTCTGCAAGAGTGTTCCACGCCTCGGCCTGTCCATGTGGTTAACTTGGATGATCTTGTTGAAGGTTTCTTTCTGTCGTAAGAGGACACCCTTGGTGGACTGGCCAGTGTTTATAGTATTTATGCATATATTAGTGGAAATGGCAAGATTCCAAAGTGGTGTTTTGTTAACCTTTGAGGGGCGAAGTATCAAACCTTCCTGATATCCTGATGGCCTTACTGTTTGTGGCAAACCGTTTACGCAGAATTCGTGCTGTGGATATGAAGCGAGACTACGCCTTTGTTGTACGTTCTTTCTCACCCATTCTTATAAGTTACAACTGTCTTCTAGGTGTTTCGCAGAAAGGCCAGAACTACTTTTTGGGAAGTATATTTAATGTATGCCTTCACGAAATGATAAAATGCAAAATGTGTCTATGTTTTGCTTGTTCCCTTTGATGAAAAATTACAGGAGTTCAGTGATCCTCGGGATGCTGATGATGCAAGATATAGCTTGGATGGAAGAGATTTTAAAGGAAGCCGTATTATCGTGGAATTCTCGAAGGGGGTGAGTGATTGGGTAAACATACTTAACTTCTTTATGTGCTGCGCAATTTCTTGCTCTGCTCTAATTTTTTACTCTTATCTATGGGGTTTCTAGGATGAGCTGCTTGTACTTTAAAATGGTGGATTAACTTATTGTAACTTTTCTTGGGATATTTTACCCTTTCATGTTGAAGGAAAAAAAC
This sequence comes from Eucalyptus tenuipes, assembly GCA_014182365.1. NCBI lineage: Eukaryota > Viridiplantae > Streptophyta > Magnoliopsida > Myrtales > Myrtaceae > Eucalyptus > Eucalyptus tenuipes. Next base: position 28,500,918 of record CM024543.1, on the reverse strand, counting down.
TACCAAATTAATTTCACTTTGCCCTTTGTCTCAGATCCATCACACCCATCCCTTGGTTGGCTGATGTTCTGTCACTGTGCTTTTTTGAAAATTTCTGCTTTATGCATGGTGGGAAGTGAGTCGTGCTTTTTGGTTTTTTTTTTTTTTTTTTTTTTTTTTTGGGGGGGGGTGTCCCATCTGCCTGCTTTGTTTTGACGATCCTGGTTTATTTTATGTTCTGCCTTGTCAATTGAATTATGATATTACTGCACATTTAGCACTGGTAATGAGGGAGTGGAATTAGCTTGTTCTTATGGGGAGTAATTGCTCATCTTCACATGCAGACACCACGTGCTCCTGGAGGATCTCGTGATCGTGATTATATGGGTAGGGGTCCTCCTCCTGGTTCTGGGCGCTGTTTTAATTGTGGGATTGATGGCCATTGGGCTCGAGATTGCAAAGCTGGGGACTGGAAGAATAAATGCTATCGATGTGGGGAAAGGGGCCATATAGAAAGAAATTGTCAGAACAGTCCAAGGAAATTAAGGTACTCTCGTGATGTTGTCTCATTTGGTGCTGATGATGTTTAGGGAGAGGCAAGGAAGGCAATATTGCTTCAATCCGCTACTTGCTTACATGGCTCTTTTTTGTTTTTTGTGTAGACGTGAGGATTACTCACGGTCACCTAGTCCTCGCCGTGGTCGGAGTAGGAGCCGAAGTTACAGCCGCAGTCGTAGTTACAGGTCTGTTCATTGCCCTCTTTATCTGTCTTTTGTAATTCCCCTTTCTTGGAGATTCCAGTAGAAGACTAGGTGTAGACTATAATGATATGAAGTATGATACTTTGATCGTTTCACCCTACTTCGCTCGGGCGGAATTTCCTTGTTTATTAGCATTACATCTTGATTTGCTAGGGTCGACTTTTTCTTATTTGTTAAAAAGGAGTTGATCATAGTCGTTAGCATGCTGCATGCCCATTCCCTGCTGTAGGAACAGGATGTGGAGTGTAGGTCTCCTTGTGTTTAGCTAGCAAGGTTGCAGGCTATTTACTTGGCCTCAGACTTTCACTACTGTTTAGTTTAGAATGAGGATAATTCCCTCTTTCGAATTCATTGCTCGTATTATGCTTTAAGCTTAGCTCCTACCATTTAAACAGACACTGCTTGGATGAAGGTTGCAGGCTATCTATTAAGGGTTTGCCTGCATGCAAATGGGACATGCAGTGTCCCTGACTGCATGCCATGTTAAAGAATTTGCTCTTTCTTGAGCTAGTTAGTTGATTAAGATAAACTTGCACTTTTCACATTTAGATGTTGGTGGATTCTGTTGAATATTGTGGTTATGTGGTTAGTATTGATTTTTCTAGTAGGTCAATCTCTCCGGCAAAGAGGGAGCGAAGTTTTGATGACGTCGAAAGAAGGCCAAGGAGCCCCATTGGTAGTCGGAGCCCTAAGCGGGGACGGAGTCCTATCGGTAGTCGCAGCCCCAAGCGGGGACGGAGCCCAATCGCTAGTCGGAGCCCTAAGCGGGGAAGGAGCCCACCATCCAGAGGAAGAGATTACAGTCCAGCTGCTGATGAGAGAAGCCCCCCGAGAGCCAAAGTTGATCAATCTCCCGAAGATAAGAAATATGCTAATGGGTCAGATTATAGCAACAGTCCCAGGAGGAAGAGCATGAGCCCTGTCAATGATGCTGAAGCTGATGGCCCAAGAAACTACAGAAGCCCTGCTGAGGAGAATGGCCGCAGTCGCAGCCCCAGCCCCATGCCTAGGGACGAAGAGGCAATGGCTGAAGATGATGATAATCGCGATTCTCCAAGAGGCAGTGAGTGAGCATCGCCTGTGTGATGTGCGACATCCGCTAGTAATTTCTGGTCTTGTATGGATAGAACTTATGGTGGAGTTCCGCTGCTTGCTTAGATTTTACCGACAACATTCATAATTTGCCTTAAGCTTTTCTTTTTTGTTTTTCTTTCCGGAAGGGCCTTCGTATTTATCAGGGATGATTTGGGTTTAGACCTTAAAAATGTTTTGTAATGCCCTTTTGTTTTCTCATGTGTTCTGGATGGATCTTTCCGTAGTTTCTCTCTGGTATCTTTGTTGCTGTTGATGCGGGCGCGCATGTGCATATGCATTTGTAAAGTCCTATCGAAGTGGCTTCTTAGAAAGAGCTGAACGCGTGTTGCCGTGTGAATGGGGACATTCGCCTGTCAATCGTCATGGAAGAAGTTCTTCCAACGACAATGGTTCAGTCGTGTAAAGACTTTCCGTTGGCTACTTTGCTAGTGATGGTCCAGGTGGGGTAGGTTTAAGGATGGATCCCTTTCTCGGAAAAAGGTGGACGCTCCTGCCTACTTTACTGCCGATGGAGATTTGTCCATTGCTCTAAAGCTTTTCAGACGTCTACATCTCTTATTAAATTCGGGTATGATAGGGCAACGTACGTGGGCGAGTCAAGTTAGCTTAGCTTTTTGCAAGTACCGATAATCTGGACCTACATTGGCAAACATGATAATGACCCTGTCATCATTGTTATTCATTCTTTTAAGCTAAAAGCAGGAAAAACAAAAATTCAAGCAATGAGAAGGGGGAGGCCTCTGTCCCCCGCCCATTTGCAGTTAGCGCAATTTATATGAAGTTTATGCTATGAACATAGATCTTTTGTAAAATTGCCGCGCCTCTTCATCGGGCTAAGCATTGAAAATCTGCTTTATCTCTCCCGTCGGTGAGCTAGATTCGATCCTTTTCACGAATGGCTTGAAGTCGCAATACACAAACTCAAGCATGAACTTTTGTGATGGAGTCGGCAAATTTGTATTTTTTTTTTTGCTTTTGGGCCTTTCTCGTTGATGAGAAGTTTTGCAGGATCACCGGAGGCAAAGCAGCTTTGAGAGGTTAAATGTTCGTTTATATATATACGAGTCTGCAACATATTCCGTCCTTGAATAAGTCGCGAAGCCTGTGCTTGCCATTTTGCGCAGGGAGCTTTACTCAACAGCTGCGAACGTGAGTGATATGCGTCCATTGGTGGGAAAGTCAAAGACTCAATTGCGCCGTGTTGATGAGAAAAGTGAAAAGCCAATCGGTTAGATTGCATACGTGAAAGTTTGTAATAAAATTCATGCGCGCATGCCATTAAAAAAATAATATAATAACATAGGTATATAATAATAAAAGGACAAAATGATGTTTTAAAAAAAATGATATTTTTTTTGGCCAAAAAAATGTTACTGTTAATGATTGTCCAAGGCATTGATTAACCGTGATTAATGAAGAAAAAATTCAGTTTCAATACATTGATTGCAGATCATGACAAAGACATCTATTTGAAAATCATAATTTTTTTTTATCTAGTTGTTCCGCAAACGGCCCCTCAGATATTACTCAATATACTTTCGAAAAAATCAGCTAGTATTGTCAAACCAAACGAAAAGAAAAATACTACCAACGTATCAAGAATTCCCAGTACAAGCTTCTCCCTCACCAGTTTTCTTCTAAAATTTGGAATTGAAGAAGAAAAAAAAGGGTTCTAAGCTTGGAAAAACCTCGCCAAATTAATGTCGATCGAACCGCCACTCATGATTCCAAAATAAATCTAAAGCCTAATCTCCCTTTTCATTCCGTTCGTGCGCATACATATACTCGCTCCTCTTGTCAACTCCGTTGAAAAAGAAGAAGGAAGAAAAAAAAACAAAGGAGGGGCGGCGGGGCGGGGGGAAGGGAACATCCTAAAATTCCGTGCGCCCTACCTCTCCCGATCCCTCCCCCTCGAAAGCCCGCTCCTCCCCCTTCCCCTTCCCCTTCCCCTTCCCCCCGCAACTTCCGCGTCCTCGAAATTTAAAAAAAGCCCCCGCCCTCCTGACGAAACTGCCCTCCGTCCCGTCCCCACGCCAAACCACACAGAGCGAGGCCACCAGCAGCAGTAGCCTCCTGCTCGTTCCTCCCGTCTCCTCTCTCTCTACTAGAGCCCATCATTACTACGTTCACTAAATTCGGTACGCCGAAAAGGCCAATCCCACCCGCCCATCACTTCCCTCCCCCCTCTCTTTCTTAAAAGCACAATCATTGCTCCCCAATCGATCGCCACCTCGCATTCATTTCGGCGCCCCCCACCCCGCTCCTCGCCGGCCCTCTGACACGGTCCGATTCCAAGACTCGGTAACGAACGCGGACAACTCCTCTTCTTGTCTTGTCAGTTTCCGGCTGGGGCCGGTTGATTTCCGGCGCGCTGAAATCTCGCAGCCTGGATCGCACTGGATTTTTTCCTTTTCAAATTTCGAACTTTTTTTTTTTTTGGGGGTCTTTTCGGTCTATCCGAAGCGTTTGCGTTTTGCGTTGCTCGTATGGTAAGTCCGTAACGTCTACTTCTTGGGGCCAGATTCTCTTTTGCCTTCCGGCCTGCTCCGCCTTTCTTCGAGTCCAGAATTCCAGTCCAAACTGCGAAGCGCTCGGTTTTTCGACCGTTGGGGGAAGACGATCGGAGTCGGGAGGCGCGTGCGTCGCGCTCGGTGAGTTTTTCTGTTTCTTCTACTTCTTGATTTTTTTGTTTTTTTGTTTTTTTGGGAAAATCCGTGGGCATTGTGGTGTTCTCTGCTCTTCTCATTTCAGTCGGATTTCTGTGCTTCTTCTTCTTCCGCTGCCGCTACTGCTGGATTTCGTCGGCCGCCGGGGCTTGTGATTTTCCGTCGACTCTGCCTTTTTCTCCTCATTTCTCCTGCCTGATTTGGTTCGCTCTGATCTTTCTCGATCGAATTGTATGGCCGGCTTTATGCAGTGTCGATTCGCGGGATTGTTTCGCTCGATTAACGGGGATTTTGCGTGCTCCGGTTCCGTCGATATTAGCTAGATGCATTTTTGATTCGATGCTTCTGTCTGCCGCCGGGGCTTGTGGTTTTCGTTGGTTCTGCTTTTTCTCCTCACTTTCCCTGCCTGATTCTGTTCGCTCTGATTTTTCTCGATCGAATCGTATGGCCGGCTTTATGCAGTGTCGATTCTCGGGATTGTTTCGCTCTGTTTTACGGGGATTTCGCGTGCTCCGGTTCCGTCGATTTTAGCTAGATGCATTTTGATTCGATGTTTCGTGTGTTTTCTTCGCTAATCCTCTCTCCGCTCGTTGTGTCTGTGCCTTAGGGGTTCTAGGGTTTAGGGAAACTGTTGAGAGTCATTACGGTTGCGTCCGTCTTTGAAACCCGGGTTGATCGTGGGATCCTCGGAAGAGGAGTAGATCGGAAGCCCTGACACTGCCGTTGCTGAAATCTTTTTGTTAATTTGCCTCTTGAATTTTAAATTGCTGACCGTAACTTTTTTTCTAATTTTCAATCCCCGATCGTTCTTGCTACTTTCCCTTTGCCATAATTTTTTAAAGTCTAAACTAGTCGTTGGGATACCTGGGCATTCTATCTTATCAGATAGCTACTTCTAAACTCTAAAAGATGTGGGGAGTGTGCTTTACTAAGATGTTTGGGGAGGTGAACCAGTCGAGGTGCGTGAAAGCTGGTGCAGACGCCACCCGATGGCTAAATAAACTCTAATTTGTTGAAATTTTCTATTTCGACATTGTTGTCCTCTGAAATGTAACTTAGCATTTGATTTTTTAAACATTCATTTGATTATTCAACTTTATAGTGCGGGACGGGGTAATTAATATAACCCTTTATGTGTTTCCTTTTGGTGTGCCTTATTCTATGCTTGTTTATCAGTGGGACTATTAGAGTGAGCTGATTGTCAGATTCAACATGTGGCCTGAAATTTTTTCTCAGTCATTCTGAAAAGTGAGCGATGCAGTTTGATTCTTCTGACTGATAATGGGAATCTTTTTGGTCTCGACTTAGATCTAGGATCTTGAAATTTTTCTATATTTAATTTATGTAAGTGACGCGAATAATAAGTGCGGACTGTCATCCTTTTTAATGCAGTTGCATATTTTTAAATATCTCAGGTGCCTCTCATGATTATCTTCATGCTAGGTGCATCCTATGTTTCTCTACAATGCTTTATTTATTTCTCTCTTAAACTGTTATTTGCTGTACGCAAGCTCCTCATTTCTCCTACCATCTTATGATTAGCAGAATAATGGTTTGTTATGTTGTGTTCCAGGTTCCCTGAGCCTTGGGTCATTGCGACGTTTAGGACGAGGTGGTTATCATATGCCAAGATCCTTAATGAGCCAGCTTGACGCATCCTATTAAAGATTTGCAGATGAAAAAGCTTTTCTTTTTCCGCTCATCTGCTTCTGGCAGTGCTAATAGTGTTGGAAATTCTCCACTGTCGACGGATAAGACATGTTACCCCCTGTTTGACAACAGGTCGACCGATCAAGTTGGAGAGAAGTGTGCAAATAATTTACGAAGCCCTAGAGGTCTGTTCACCAAATCTCGGAATCAAGCATCTGACAGTCAAAGCTCAAGTACTTGTTCAGGTTCGGGACTTAGGAAGAGCCGCTCTTTATCTTCTGCTAACTTCCTTGCAGAAGCTTTGGAGCGAAAGAACTCATCTTCCTCTTTGAGTGATCAGAGCAGATCTCCTGCTCGACATCAGCATTCTGAATATTCGCCTTGGTAAGTGACTTGGTTCATTGAGACTTTGAAGCTAATTTAAAGAACTTGTTTAATGATCTGTACATCCTTGTGTGCAATGTTCTTTCTTTTTAATATTCGCAAGAGTCTAATTTAATGGGTTTCTGTCAGTCGTCGGACCATTACTCCAGAGAAGCAGTCATCCAAGCTGAAAGAGTTTGATGAGACAGCTTACAGAAATGGAAATGGGTTCAAGAAGCCAGGTTACGTTGTCTCATATGATGATGCATCACTCTCTTCTAATTGCTCTAGTAGAGTTTCAAATAAGGTCGTGGACCGCTATATCGATGGTGAGCAGCACCAGGAGACGAGCAGGCCCAAGAAAACCTTTCAAAAGATACATACTGGTAAGGATGGTGGGAATCGTCCCCCACGTGTCCAGTATACCGCTCCCACTTCACCAACTGATAGCGTGAAATGTAAACCAAGGGCTCAGTCATTTAGAGAAGTTAAAAGTGCTTGCCTTCACTATTCATCTGGAGATTGGGTAGAGAGTGGTTTTGGCCATGAATCCCCTAGAAGGCTTGCTAAGAATGTGATCGAGAGACTCTCCCAAACTACAGTTTTCCCTAAAATAAGTTCAAAGGAGTTTGACCATGATATTCCTATAACAATTGAAGATATCTATGGTGATTCCTTGAATAAATGCTCTAATGGCGAGGTAGTTATTCATGATGACATTCCTTCTCATGAAACTGATGAAACTACCAAAAGGTACCATAGCGAGAATTCCTCTGGTTTCCACATGCCGCATGTCTGTCATATGGAAAGATGTGAACCTTTGTGCACTGATGTAATTGGAGACGACATGGAGTTTGAACTGCAAAGTAGGCTTGAGGGAGCACAGCAAAGGGTTGCATTCCTTTCTCAGGAATTTGAACAGGGTCACTTTCTTATTGACATTAGTTTTGATGTGCCAACACTCATCCGGACAGTTAGAAACCTTTCAGAAGACAGAATGAGCTTGGCCGTCGAGGTTTCTGAACTTTTACAATTTAGAATTTCTGACAGGGCTTCTCTCAAAGAAGAACTTAGGCTGGCAAAGATAGAGCTCGAATCAAAAACCAGGAGACTGGAAAAGGAGAAGAAGGAGCTGCAGTCGGGTTTGGAGAAGGAACTCGACAGAAGGTCAAGTGACTGGTCATCCAAGCTTGAGAAATTCCAGCTAGAAGAGAAGAGGCTCCGTGATCGTGTTAGAGAGCTAGCAGAGCAGAATGTTGCGCTCCAGAGGGAAGTCTGTTTAATCAGTGAAAAGGAAACAGAGTGCAGAAGTTCGATGACATATTCAGAACAGAAAGTTAAGGAGCTAATGGAAAAACTGGAGGTACTTAGCACGAATAATCATGAGTTTGAGCGAACAATCTCTGAGTTACAAGAAAAGTACGTAGCAACGAAAGAGAATGGAGAGCTACTTAAAAGAAATTTTCAAGAGAAGGAGAAGGAGTGCAAGGAGTTGCACAAATCAATAGCGAGATTAATGAGAACCTGCAGTGACCAAGAAAAAACAATCGAAGCGCTTCGGGAGGGATTCAGTGATGAATTTGGAAAGCAGCGATCTCCGGAAATGACTGACAAGCACTTGGCGAAATTGAGGACGGAGCAAATCAGACTGACAGGAATTGAATTGGGCTTAAGAAGAGAGTTGGAATCGACTAGACGAGAAAAGGATTCTCTTCGACGAGAGAATATCAGCTTGTTAAGCCGCTTGAACTGCAATGGGAAAGATTCGGGCGACTTGATGTTTCAGCTAGACCAGGAAATCTCAGCTCGTCTTTGCTGCTTGCAAAACGAAGCTTTGTCAGCGCTAAATGACAGCTCCCATTTATGTTCAAAGTTACTAGACTTCGTGAAGTTGGAATTCAGTCACAATAATGTGACCAAGCAAGGTGCGGAAGCTATCAAACACAGTCTAGATGAGCAATTTATTGTTGAATCAGACATGAAAGTGCATGGGATCAAGCGTAGAAGTGAAAGCTTAATGAGGAGTCTGCAAGCAATGTCTGGCTTGCTTCATGAGAAGGCAAAACCATTTTCTTTGAAAAATAGACTGGGTGCTGATGCTCAAGGTTCAATGCAGCTAATTGATCAAACTTGCGAGGTAAGTTACTAATCAGTAGTTACTAATCAACAGGTCGATCTGATATTGGTGGACTTTAGATGAAGGCTCATGTATGGGCTGCGATTAGTCTATTTATTGAGCTGGTCTCTCTACCGTTATTTACCCGTGTAAGCATATCTTTCATGGAGCATCTACCGGTAAACCCTAATTCGGAGAAGACATTCTGCCACCTATTTATGTTTATGTGGCCTTGTTCTCCATGGACGCGTGCATTCATTCTTTTCGCATTCTGTAAGCTTAATCCTTCGTTATTCTTTTCCTTTGTCGAGCCAATTTAGTCCCCTTAAGGGTGTTGTTCTGCAGCAACTTTCATGAAAATCCCTCTGCGGTTCTTGATATTTTCCGAGGTCCATACCCTTTACCAAACGTTGGTTTATCATCTCCGGCAGTATGATACTTTCTTCCTTATCGTCCATTTAGTTTGTTCTGATTTGTCCCTTCCCAACGCATCTTTTACTTTCTTCCTTGTCGTGCATTTAGTTTGTTCTGATTTGTCCCTTGCCAACACATCTTTTACTGCTTTCTGTTGTGGTCTATAAATGACGTTACGCATGTTATTCGCCCACTCATGCTCGAAGCACAATGGCATGTAATAATCCCCAAGATCCGACTTTAGTTTGAACATCCAGTCGGACAGTTTCTATATTAGAGGCGCATTCATTTGAAAGGATTTTACTCTCCTTTGCAACCGAAAACTGTTGCTCTACAACTTCCCCATAAAGAGTCCTGATGAATTTTTCTATTCCTACCACAGGATACTTTGATATCAGAGCTTAAAGCAGAGAGTTTGATGACAAGCTTATTGAGAGAGAAGCTCTACTGTAAAGAGCTGGAAGTTGAGCAGCTCCAAGCCGAAGTTGCAACAGCAGTAAGGAGCGCTGATATCGTCAAATACGAAGTTCAGAACGCATTAGACAATCTTTCCTGCGTTACCCACAAGTTCAAGGACCTGGAACTTCAGGTATTCCACTTGTGTGAACGATCAACGCATCGGATTTCATCAGGCCATCGTCTTTGTTTATCACTCCTGAGCATTTGATTTACTTACCCAAAAACTTCTGCATGTGAATCTTGAACAGATGCTGAAGAAGGACGAGAAGATAAGCGAGCTCGAGAACGACCTGCAGGACGCTCGGAAGGAGATGGGCGTCATGAGGGGGATACTGCCGAAGGTGACCCAGGAGAGAGACCTGATGTGGGAGGAGGTGAAGCAGTACAGCGAGAAGAACATGCTCCTGAACTCCGAGATCTCCATGCTGAAGAAGAAGATCGACGTCCTCGACGAGGACATACTCATGAAGGAAGGCCAGATCACGATCTTGAAGGACTCGTTGGGCAGCAAGCCGTTCGACCTCCTCGCCAGCCCCGACTTCACCCGGGGGTTCTTGCTCGAGTGATGCACGATCGTCATGCGGCGACCGCGATTCACACTGTGAATATATATGCTTACATTTTTTTTTTCGAATCTTTACACTAGGGATTGGTTTGATTCCAAAGAAATTTGGTACATCTTTCTTTTCTTGCCTTGTTGTTGGTTGTGGGAAGTGAACGAAAAGAATGAAGCGATTCTTTTGTTCATTACTACTCGGTTCCGTCTGCAAAGTGAAAACCCTTATAACATTCTTGCAATTTAGTCTAAGCCCGTCTCAATGCAGGAAAACACACATGAGATCATAAAGTGGGAATAATGACCTTATTCTGTTGACTTTCTCGGTCACGTTGACGGACAAAAGTCACCCTATTGCTCTACTGAAAGAGAAGACAACCTCGTCTTTTGGCTAATCAAATTCCTCCCCCGACAGGAAGCGGAGAGGGTGGTTGTGTGGAGGTTTCAAGGGTGCTTGGGCGCAGGATCGACTCCGACTGACCGGAGTGTCTCGGCCTTTGTGGGGTGCGCGAAGGCGTCCTTCCTGATCGGGTCGGGGACGGCCTCCCCGGGGTTGACGTCCTGCACGTGTGCCACCTTCCTGAAGAAGGATCGGGTCAGGAAGTTCTCCGACTCCTCCACCACCCTCTCTGGCTCCACCACCTCCGGCACCGTCTCCCGTCTCGACTTGTTCACCCGCACTGCCGGCGAGTGCATTATCTGCTGCTTCATCGTGTGCAGCCCCAGGGTTGCCGCCAGCAGTATCATCCCCACCGCCACACATACCGGCACATAGCTCCCCCACGGCTTGCCTGCCCTCTGCTCGGCCCGCCCAACGTCCCCCGAAGCAGATGGAGCATAGGCCTTCAGCTTCGGCGCAGTGGCAGTGGCATAGGACGCGCCGGCACTGGTGCCTCTCGCGGGGTGCAGCATTGAGTACAAGCGGCTCTGCAAGATGAAAATGTAACGAGTACAGTTCGCTATTCGAGCCGCCCAGAAAAGGAGTGGAAAGAGAGCATTAGAAGAGACCGTCGGCGCGACGTACCGGTGGCCGGAAAGCCATGGCAGACGTGCTGGACCGTGCAGCCAGAGATCAGACGCAGTTAATGGCAATGTCTACGCGTGATGCTTGTCTAGCTTTCGAATCAGGATTGCGGATGTGCTTCAGCAGTTGCATGGATTTTGGGTTCATTCGAATTGAATTTGAAGGGTTGACACAGGGAAAGAGAGAGAGAGTTGTGGAGACACGTAGCGCAATGGAGAAGAGCGGGAGTTGGCACTTGGCGATGCTGCAGAGGGGGCAGGATCAACGTGGGAGCTTCTCAGATCGCCACGTCGCCAGTCAGTTGTCGGGGGAAACGACGACAGGTTAATCGGTTCACAACATAAACCGACGCGCGATTTGGTACGATGCATCGCTCGCTAATTCTCGGGCATCTCACGACTTTTCAAACGGTTTGACGACGCGCTAATTTTAATCGTTAGCATTTTGGCAGAAACTGGTTTACGCTGAGCCACGGATTTTTCTTCTTCCCCGAGCGAGAAGAAAAATAAAAAATGCAGGAAAAACACGGGAAAACTACAGATCCAGCCAAACATCATCGCTCGCCAATGGACAGAACCACAATGTCAATATGAAATTCATTCAATTCTACCCAGAATCACATCAGCAGATTCAGTGCTTCAAACGCCTGGCACATGTTGCTTTTCATGCACATATGACAAGTGCTGCTCGAGATAAACGGGGATGGAAAACCAGGTACCACACGAGCCAAAATGATAAAGTACAGTATGTTACTGTCCAATTTCACCTCCCGACACGTCGCATTGCCTCCGTCTCTGAAGCCAACCGACGCGAAAGTGAATCAATCTCTGAGCAACGCGAAGAGCACGTGACTCTGGCGAACTTTATTCAGCTTGGACATGCACGGTAAAGAGAATCACAAGGACGCAGGTCTCCAGAAGTCGAACGGCATCCGATGCTGAAGACACAACAACAAAGATTAGACATACATTAAAACCATAGGCAGCATTGCAAGCTTTTTTAGAGAGTATGCTTTCCTATCATCTCCCGAGCTTGAGACAAGACTAGAGATTGGAGTCAACACGGTTGATGATATGCGTTAAGTCATCGCAATTCATAATACAACGAGAGATCAAGCTTTCAGAGATCGTCACTTTTGTACATGTAGATATGGTGACTATATAGCAGAAAGCACCTTGGCTATTGGCATCTTTGTTCTCACTGAATCGACTAATGATAGGTCAATATCAGCTATTGCAATCCCTGTTGACACACGATCTGAAATAGAAAGCAAAAATGATACTTTTCAATTCAGGGTTGCAATTGCCCAAAAGTGAAGGAAGAATATTTCTGTGGCTACAATGGAGCATAAATTCGTGCAGATCAGTGTATATAATAGCATCTCCAGTCCATGCAGACTGACATCGCTAAATATAGTCTTCTCTTTGGTATGGAAGCTAATATTAAAAGAGAGCAATGGTGTAAAAAAGGCCTGCATAGCCGATCGCAATGAATGAAGTAAGGCTGAGCACGTTGCTTTCCTGCTTAGAATTCCTAATAACAGATTAGTCAGAAAAAAGAAGAAGTGGAATTCGTCCTAACCAGGTAGACGACCAACTACGGTGCCCCACGGATCAATGATTAGTGTGTCGCCATAGCTCTCTCTCTTGTCATTATGCTTTCCAGCTTGTGCAGCAGCTATGACCTAATGATGCATCAATGGCAGTGTTTCACAAAACAAAGCACAGTGACTCAGACAGTGCTTCTGTTTCAGTAGCTTTGCACTAAGTAGAGTAAAACAATTACATACATAGCATTGAGTCTCTATTGCACGAGCACGAAGCAGAATTTCCCAGTGTGCCTGACCCGTTATCTTTGTGAAAGCTGCAGGCACCAAAAGAACCTAAAGATAGTAATAGAGATGTCAGATTCAGAAGAACTTACATATGTACATCCAACAAATCAGGCCGCTTGCTACCTGTGCTTCATGTTGGAACCTTAGCTGTTGGTAAAGCTCTGGAAATCTCAAATCATAGCAAACTGTCAGCCCCAGACGTCCAACGGGGCTGTCTAGAGCTACTATGTCTTTTCCTGTAAGAAATAAAAATTGAACCAGTGAAGAAGTATAGAATCCAGGCATTTATGTAAGAAGTAACAAGCATGGTTCACCAAAATAGAGATACAACAATCAAAGACTATACTATATAGAGAGAAATAAGACCAATCACTCCTACGATAGTACACCACCAAAGCAGAAGGAGAAATTAAATAAAAGGCTCACTATGTGACAGAAAATAAAAGAAAAGAGAGGCTGAGGACTGTGGTTTCTAACTTAAATCGCTCTCTTAAAAAAGCATTTGAATAATTAAAGTGGCCTTTTCTCTAAGCATAGAAATACCTTTCTTGATGCACGGTAATTTGAACAGAGTAAAGAATCATATGATTTTCTGAATCAGCATAAAGGTGCTTACAGAAGGTGTATAAAATGTAACTATTGTAATGGAATATTACTCAGTGATCTCATCAGAGTATCATCACAAACCAAAGGTAACAACTGCACAAAGCAACATACTTAAACAGAAAATACTATCCTTGACTTGAACGAGCAAAACAAATATACCTGGTTCTGTGAAGCTGCTCTCTTTGTATGACCTTCCGCCCGGAACATCCACGTCAAACCTTAGGCAAAAGGAAAAGCACAATTTATTTTGTGATTGATGCCAATGCAATGGCAAATTGTAGCTCAAGTGGAAGGAAGCATTCCCATAACAAATGCAAAAATATCCAACAAAAAAGTCTTGTAAGTGCAAGCAAGATTCAATAGAAAATCACTATAATTTGAGCTAGCTCTTTTTCTTCCTAATAGAATAATTCACAGTGGTCTGCTGCTTCCCAATTCAACCGACAAGATAAATTTGGCAACCAGAGACACAGTTCTGAACAGGGATCTGCTACATATCGAGTAGACAGAGACAAAGATTGGGTTCGATTCTAGATTCATTTGCATTGGGAATTCATCTTGTCTAAAATTGCATCTCTCTCTCTCGCGTACGCGCGCGTGCTTGCAGATGCTCCTGCCATGTTCATGCTGTCAACAGATGACTGGAACATGACAGTCGTGCTTGTGCATGCATGCGTGCATGTATATGGGGAAGGGGAGGGGGCGAGAAGCAAATATACATCTTCTATGAGTAAGTTAAGAAAGCAAAATCATGAGGGTGCACGGTAGGCAAAGACTGCTCAAGACATCTATCATCCTAGGAGCATGTGCTTTAGCTGTGTTTAATTATAATCCAGTGATGAAAGTCAAACACAATCCGATCTGGCAGTCTATAATACATTAATGCAACGCAATAGGCAAATAAGTTGAAGGAAACTTATCACATGACATCATATCTAAGGGTGTTGAAGTTGATAACCGTACAAGTGTATCTTCCGATAAGTGCTCCTAATGTTACCAGCATCATCGATCACAACATGTGTGTTGCAGATATGTGCCTCCTCTGATCCCTTTTCTTGGAATCCTCCAAGTGACAGCCAGATCTTCGACTCCCTTCAATTGAGAGATCAAGTGAACACACTTTAGCACACGACAAAAATAATAGACGAGCAAATTGAAGCTGTGACTCCGTGATCCAATAGGAAAAGAGATGTGACAGAACGGCAAAACAACAGGACAGGGTTCGTGACCAAATGGATACTGGAGTTTACATATTCAAGCAACAAAGCATCCACGCCATCCATCACCTTGCAAGAGATTGGTATTGCTGCATGATCGGTCCATCCAACGGTTCCGCAATCTTAACGCTGTCCCCATCGTTGGCGCCGATGAAGGAGAAGCTTTCCGGAAAGCAAAGCAATTTAGCCCCAGCAGAAGCCGCTTCCTTTACCAACACCAACCCAATTAACATAAGAACAAACCACACATGCGATATTAACAGTATAAACCGTAATGGTTGTCCATACGAATCAGCTTTCACGGAAGTTAATCAGAGTCAACCACAAACAACAGCAGCATCAAGCTCACTATAATTCACCACTATCGGGGAAAAAAATTGCTCCTAAGCAGAGATAATCATCAAACATCTAATCACCCACCTAAAATTCATTGCCACGAGAGTTAAGTTCACATAATTCATAGAAAAAAACGGAACTTTTGACAGCTAGATGAACGAGGAAGCTGAAAAAAGAACTCCTTCAATCCCTCAGCATGATAACCGATCGATAAAGCGTAAATAAGAGTGCAATGAAACGATTAGGAACCAAGATGCAATAACAAAAGAGAGGGAAAGAAAAGCGAGAACATGAGAGTTACCTGGACGAGGCGAGAGCAAGTGGCGAAATTGGCAGCGAGGTCGTTGATGGAGGTCATCTGGGCGGCGGCGACTCGGACTGAGCCGGCGGCCATGGCTGAGCCGGCGGCGACGGTGGCGGCGGCGCGTGAGATCGGGGACCAGGAGCGCGGCTGGGATGTAATTGGTCGGAGAAGAAGGGTGGGCGCGGGATGGAAGGAGAGACCAAGTGGCATCGTTTGTTTCGGACCAGACGCTCAAGGTGCCACCATAAATTTTTGTCTTTGTCTGTCCTATTATTATTATTTTTTTTTTGGCTTGAAGTTGTTGCATATTGAGAGAATATAAAAAAATAGAGGGGAAAAAAAAAAAAAACCTTGCATTTTACATCATTTTGTTAAGTATCCCATGATAATTCATGTATCAAGAAAGTCCTAAAGATTTGATATTCAATTATGTCACTAAAGCCATTAACTTTTTAAAAAATAATCTTGTGACATTTTTCAGTTTAAGCGTTTAAGTTTGGAATTTGGGTTTCATGTTTTACATAAATTTAACTGCTTATGGTGTAAAATCAAATCTTTGGAGTTGCAACATAACATTTAATACTTTCAAGTGTAATGATCTCTTTAACATTTATAATTAATGAGGTTTAGTATAAACATCGAGTGATCTTATCTAAGAATTTATTTAGTTAGGGTAAGTTATCAAGAAGGAGAAAGAGAAATATTTGATTTGTCTTGCTTTCTCTTAGTAAAATAAGGAAAGTTTGACAGCATTCTTCTTGGAATTTGCTTTTGTTGATAAATGACTAACACGATTCCAAATATGTCATTTTCTAGTAAAACTTGTTTTTATAACTTCTTGGAGAGCCATTCATTTTGTATGTATTGAAGGTTTGTTTTCGTGGGTTCCACTTCCCATTGCATAGCTACTCTCTACCTCTATAGGATATAACCACAATCATGTCGGGAGAGTATTAGCTTCATATGTAGTAAGAAGTGCCATCTTAATCCTCTAGAAAAATTTTGCTTGCTTGCGATTAGATATACTCGAGATGCTCTCTATTCTCAAACTATACGGACCTATTATGTAAAAAATCATAAGATGCATTATATTTGCTTTAGTTAGCGCATATGAAAACCCCTTTAATTATTCCCATGACGTGAGGTTTTAAGTTTCATTCGACTCATATGTGTTAAAAAATTAGGTCATGAGAAGGTGATTTCTTGCAAATTGATTAATTTCAATGTCGATAACTTGAATATGTCAAAAAGTTAATAATTTGGTAGTGCAAATAAATGAACCGTAGTGCAATTCGAATACAACAAATGAAATATTGCTGTCTTTCCAAGTCAATTTATCAAATATTATGCTTGACCATTTTAAGAAAAACAACATTGGGATTTGCTTTATTTTGACACGAGATGATCGATTCAAAGAGGGCCATGCCGCATTTCTAAGTATGTAAAATTCTGGCCTAATAAGAGGACAAGATGTATCCGAATGTCTAAGTTTTGCCCGTGGTTTTGATTCGAAAGTGCAAAAGAATCAATACGCACGCATTCCACAAGCCTATTACCGTGAAAGATCGAAACTTTCGTTTCTTTCCTCGATAAAAATCATATCTTTGAGCATGATCACTCGTTTAAATGACCAGAACCTTCGATGGAATCGACAACTAAAAGAATTAAAGGGCAAAGTCCGTAGAAATAAAGACGGGAAAAAAGGGAATCTTTCAGTTCCGAGTCTCGTTTTCTTGGCTCTTTCCGTCGCGGTCGACAGACGAGCAAATGTTGCCTAAAATGGTGGTCCGTTGAAAGGTCATAGGGGAAGAAAACATACCGAAATCACCGTATATATAGATCAAGAGGAAAACAGAAAAAAGAAGAAGAGAAAACGAGCGAAAAAGCTGAAACTTTCTTTCCCATTTGCCCACAGAGAAGGAGAAAGAAGAAGGAAAAGCTCTCTTCTCTGTGATGGACTAGAAACCCCTTCCTCTCAAAGCTTTGTTGTATCAGCTCTGTCTTCGAAACCAACTCGAAAAGGTGAAAAGTGGAGGAAGAAAAAGACCCACGATTTGTTTCGCCCCCATTCATTTATCCCGGCGATCTGGCATTTCTTTCGATCGTTCCTGCCGAATATTACCCGGTTCGTTGCATCCACCGATTGGAAATTCGATTTCTTTTTGTTCTCCGAGATGGGTTGTGGCCACCGAGGGCTGTGATTCGGATTCTTGTTGGGTCTTTCGGGAACATTTTGGTCATTGATTAAAGGTACGTGATGGGAACTTGAACGTTGCCCGAAAGTTTTGATCTTTACCGCGATCTGACTGATTCGTGCATTTCTTGGGTCTCTCTAGAACGTGGTGTTTCCTCCATACGGGTTATATTTCAATGCATTGGATTCTGGATAGATGAAAATGCGAATCAGAGAACGTTCAGTTTTGTATACGTGCTTTTCCCTCTGTTCTTAAGGTTTCTATTTATTTCCTGGATCTTGTTTCCTCGGTTTACCGCGCCTCTTGCTTGATCCACTATATCGTTTTTGTTTCAATTTGCATTATCATATGCTTTCATATAAATTATATGGTTAGCTTCATGCAATCTTTGCAGATACCACCAATTGATGTTTCCTATGTTCTTGACATTTCGCAGATTAATGGTGTCTGTCTTAATCAGTGCAAATCTGACTTCTGGCACTTGTGGCGTGGCTTTGAGAATTGCAAAGAAACTAGAGCAGAACTTGGGCTTTGGTATCATTTTTTATAACTACCTTAGGAATACATTGATTGCTGGATCATTTGGGTGAGAACATGTAAGTTATGGTAACCGGATCATTGATGAGAATTGTATCGCCTTGTTGGAAATCTTCGGTCGAGGGTGACGACTCAGGAAAAAGCGGAGATGCAAGCGGCCGTGTCGATGGCTTGTTATGGTATAAAGATTCAGGGCACCTTGTAAATGGTGAATTTTCAATGGCGGTAATCCAAGCAAATACTCTACTAGAAGACCAGAGTCAAGTTGAATCAGGGCCGATGAGCTCCCTTGAATCTGGTCCTCAAGGAACATTTGTTGGAGTCTACGATGGCCATGGAGGCCCTGAAGCTTCCCAGTTTGTCAATGACCGGCTTTTTGACTATGTTAAAAGTATGTTTTCTTGCAGTTGCTGCATCTGGACTTTTACACACTAGCCAAGATATTTAGCCATCGCAGTTATTTTCACATGGAAAAGAAAAAGGCCAGACAGTATTTTCAGTGTCATAATTTATCAGTCTAGTAAATAAACCTGTTAGGTTTTGGAATCATGACTAAAATATAGGATAACTATGTAAATGGCTGTGAACCATCATTTTGATGTGTAGGGCCGTTCTTTTACCTATGCTTCACTTCTGTTTTATTGTAGTCGCATTTTCAAGTAGATGAAACTGAGAAGAGCTAAGTGAGATTTGAGTGAATTGAAGTGCGGTGTGAATTCAGAAGCAAGCACTTTCTCCATTTCTGCTGCAATCCCTGTAATATATAATGCAAACTACGAGAAGATCTGTGAATAGTTGCTGGCAAACTAGAAACTACAGATGGATTATAACCTTTGCATCGTCCTTCATTTGAACATCGAGATATTTGCAATTTTTTAGCTCGTTTGAGCTTCTACTTGACAAATATATTCAGCAAGTTGCAGTTAGATCATCTTAGGAAAGATGGGCGTGTTTCGGGGAGTAATAGAGGGTTTCCAGGAACTGCAAACCAACTCATTTATGTTAGCGAGCACGAAAACTTCCTGCAATATTGTGTCTGCTGTTTTTTGTTTGTTTCAATATTCTCCTCCTCAATTGACAGCTGTTTATTTGCAGAATACACGTCAGAGAACCAGGGAATGTCCGCTGACGTTATCAAGAAAGCTTTTTTAGCCACGGAGGAGGAATTTCTCTCGATGGTAAAGAAGCAATGGCCGATTAAGCCACAGATTGCTTCAGTTGGCTCATGTTGTTTGGTGGGCATCGTTTGTGGTGGCCAGCTATACATTGCAAATGCTGGAGACTCAAGGGTCGTGTTAGGACGAATGGAAAAGACTGTCAAGGAGGTCAAAGCGATTCAATTGTCATCCGAGCATAATGCCAGTTTTGAATCTGTGAGAGAGGAATTGCGTCTATTGCATCCCGATGATCCACGGATTGTGGTTTTAAAGCACAATGTTTGGCGTGTGAAGGGTGTGATTCAGGTAATCTTTTACTGAATAGAACATCTCATCACATGATTTTTTTTTTTTAATCTTTTGCAAACTTAGTTTGTGACAAATGTAACTTTACAGTCATTGCGCTTGCATTGTGGGAATGCGCGACTTTTCCATGTCAGATAAATGGTTTCTTCCTTTTGGTAGTTTTTAAGTTACCATACTGTTTGTGTTCATGGTTTTTAACATTTTCCATCTTCTTCTTGAGTTTCTTTGAATTCAGTAATTGTTCTTGCTTATGGCGTATTGGAAGTTATTGAACTTAAGTCCCTTCTGTAGAGTGAGAAAAGTAGTCTTTTTCTTTTCATTATATCTGTTACTTGCAACATTTTGCTGGCTATAATTTGAATGTCGGTTACCATTTAACTTAGGGGGCTCTCACAGAAAATTTTGTTGACCCCCCCCTTTCTTTTTTCAGCTGATGTAGCATAGGCAAATGGTTCTCTCAATACGGGGATGCTTTCCATTGTCATTTATGATATGCAGCAATGCAATACTTAAAAGCATGTTATGTAGAAAACTTGTTTGTTTGTCATTTTTCAAATTGCTCTTACTTTTTCCCTCCTTTGTTCCTCCATAGGAATTAAGGATTTTTGATGTCTCTTGGCGGTTTCTCCTCTTAATTTGTAGGTCCTAATTGTAACTTTGAATGGTGGTACTTCTGGAGCTGGGTTTTAGATCCCAGACGGAGGTTACTTTAAAACAGATTTTAAAATGCATCTAAGGCTGTTGGCCAAAAAGATGATGAATAAATACACCTGAACTAGTTTGTACGTTTGTGCTGCCAATATGCTCCAAAATTGTCTGACTTGAAGTTTGGTTGATATATCCAATTTGAAATTTCCATTAGCACAGTGTCTCCACCATTAGTGCGTGTTGTCTGATGATGGTTACATGTTTCTGGCCTAACCATTGTACTTCAAAACCTAAAATGACACAACTGGAAAATTACTTCTCAATTTTACCAATCGATGGAAAGGTAAAAAATTACAGTTATCTCACTCCAGCTGATCAATTTTCGTCTAACAAGCTGACAATTTGGTATCTAAAAGCCTTACTCTACTTAATGAATTCAGGCCAATTGAAAAAGGATTTGTTGATTTAGTGTGCACTTTCTTTAATAATCAAAAGAGAAATCTCAATTTTCGAGACACTTGCTTTTATTGTGATTTGCGTGGCCAAAGGGGAATGTTAAAGAGTGCCCCTTGGGCACTTGTTAAGCCTTACTAAACATGCTTTAGAAATTTGGGATTTACTTTTTGAAGTGACTTTATTAAATGTGTTATTTTTTTATTTTCAAAATGTCTTGCGAAGTGTTGTTTCCATTTTTACTTAATTAGTGCCGTAGGGCGACTTGTTAACAAGGCCCATATGAAATAATCATGACCTTTCAGTCAAGTATGCTTAAACAGTGTTTTGCCTTTTGTAGCCATTTTTGCTCAAGGACACTTGTTAATGTGGTCCTTAAAAAGAGAATGTGGGAAGTTGCTGGAACTATGCAGCTGAAGTATGTTTAGTTTAATTTAGGTTTTGATGTGACTGAAAGGTTATGTTTTCTATTGATTATAAATTTTATTTTATTGATGAAATAATTTCAAAAGATATGCACCTTCTTGGCCAACAATGTACATGGGAGGCACGCTACTTAATCAATCGAACAATGAGTTTGGAAACCAAAAGGCCGCGAAATAAAATTGCCTTATGAGGGGAGGTCCATGCAGCATATACAAGTTACTTTTTCATTACATACTGTTTCGAATATGGCTTCAACAGACAGATATCCATAAGTTTTTAGAGCATTATTTCCTGGGTCATTTTTAACTCAGTATAAATGATGCGGTTGTCATTTTTATTCTGGGACTTTTCTGTGCCAACATACTGACTTTTCCATACTTGTTTTTTTTTTTTTTTTTTTTTCCTTCCTTCCAGCTTAAGTGAGATTTTATTAAGTATGAAGTTCTGGTGTCTGTATCTAGACATATAGAAGAGAGTTTTAGTAGAGTTGATGGCATGTGTCTTGTGGTGTTATGCCTGCAAGCTTTCGTAGGATGAGTAGAATTCGTGGCGTCAAGCTTTTGCAGAAAATATACAGAAGAAGAAAATTCATGACCTCATTTTCTTCGCAGACAAGCAGTTTGATGTTCCGTTCGATGTTTTACTTAATCATGGTGATGGTAGATAATCACCAAAGTTCCTAGAAAATACCAGTCTGAGTGGTTGATGATATTTTTGCTAATTAATTTTGTTTTTCTTTTGCAGGTTTCAAGATCCATCGGCGATGCTTATTTGAAGAAGGCGGAGTTCAATAAGGAACCTCTCTTGGCAAAATTTAGGCTTCCAGAACCGTTTCACCGACCGATCCTCAAAGCTGAGCCTTCTGTTCTAGTTCAACAGATTGACCCTGAAGACCAGTTTCTTATATTTGCATCGGATGGCTTATGGGAGCATCTTAGCAATCAGGAGGCGGTTGACATTGTCCAAAACTGTCCACGAAATGTAGGATATCTACCACATTTTTTGAATTTCGTTATTTGCGAGTGACAAAATTTTGCTAAATTTGCTTGGGGTGATTCTTCTGCAATTATCGAGTGAGACATTGGTGGATTTGCTTCTCAAAGTATTTGGTGGGAGTCGGTTTTTTTTTCCTTCCTATCTTGTGCTGTGCTTTCGAGATCCCAATCTGAGTTTTCATGTCTATGCAGGGTGTTGCGAGGAAGCTTGTCAAAACTGCGCTCCGCGAAGCGGCAAAGAAGAGGGAGATGCGTTACTCCGACTTGAAGAAGATAGATCGCGGGGTGAGGAGACATTTTCATGATGATATCACTGTCGTAGTTTTGTTTCTGGATTCACATTTGATCCGTCGCAGCTCCTGGCGGGGGCCTCTGCTCTCGCTCCGAGGAGGCAGCAGTCCCTCTGCAAATGGGAAGACCTAGTCGAAGAGATCACAGAATCCATCAAATTAAAGACTTTCAGATCGCTTTTTTCTCTTTTTTTGGGTATGAGAAAGATTTCTATAGATTTAAAGTCTGCAAAATTCGAAAATGGATGTTGTAATGTTGTATAGGCACTTGATCTTCCTCCCACGATGCTATAATGCCCAGTTCCTTGTATTTGGACAGGACATTGCATCAGTGAATTTTTTTTTTTTTTACACAGAACAATGTATCCATTCATTAGGCGGTAAGTCCTTTGGCCAAGCAAATCCCTGAAGGTTGCACACGATCCTCCTTTTAAACGTCAAACTATGCTTTTCCAAATATAGAGTATTTGTTGAACCCGGATCATATGAGCCTCGCTTGCGTCACGTGAGGCCCCGACTCATCCGACAATGGTTTAAACACATCAGGAGTAGCTGTGCGTATGCCGCCAATGAGTTTACAGGTTCTACCGTCTTATCTCAATTGGAAGAGACGTGTTCTTTTGGTGTCATGACTTTAATCTTCTGTTTTCCCGCTCACCTCTCTCCCACATCACGGCCTCTATCGAGCACTAATTAACGGATGACACCTCTCTCTCTAGTGCTCGAGTGAGTGAGAGAATTAGGGAGACTGAGGCAAGAGAGAGAGTGATGGCAGTGGTGTTAACGGCGAAAGGCTGGGGTGGCATTGTCGAGAAGGTGACGGTGAAGACCAGCCTTACCCCTCTGTAAATATGTCCAAACGGCAATTGGCCAAAAAGCCATCTAATGCAGACTGTAAAGTGGACATGTGTATACCTCAGTCAGGCAAAACCTTAATAAGATTAGCAATGTTCGCAAAGTTGATATACCCCTCAAGGGCTACAAAATTCAACCAATATAACAACTGATTCAGCACTTTCTTAAGTCAAGAATGTGAATCCAACAAATTAATGCTTAATCAAACATGATCCTGGACACCAGCAACTTTGACAACAGTAAAAAATGCTAGCAGGGAAAGAAAAACCCAAGGGAGAACCCCACACACCCTATATGCATCCCCATGAGAGAGGTCTTCTGAAAGATGAAGATATCTAATTGTTGGCCCTTTACACCATCCTTGATAGGCAGAATTTCCAGGATTTGCGATAAGGATGCTGGTGAACACGCTGAATTTACAGGAGGGGAAACAAGAATGCTGACGATATCTGTTACTGACCTTTGCACAAATTCCAAGGAGAGAAAATTACTAAGTTAGTGTACTAAGGAACAGTGTTATGAGTCTAGTTTACCGCCATTCAAAACCTTAGCTGAGGAGCACCGTGCAGGCACCAGACAAGTAAAAGGTAAGGTTGGCCAAAAAAAGCGTTCTGAAGGCTAAGAATGCTATTTGAGTAACACTTTCCATATCTTCTTCATATACACTACCAGAGACCATAATGCTAGCCCTGCTGAGGTATAGAGCAAAACAACTCCAGAAGCCACTAAAGATTCAGCTCCTCTGAGACTGCAGAAACATAGTTAGCACAAAAGGATTATGATTGTATTCAATGATCAACCTCATGCTAAAAGTAAGCATCATAGAAAAGAACAAAAAGAAGCTAGAAGCTGACCTGCTGTCTCGAGTAGCCAGTAAAATGGTAAGTGCTGTCATCTGAGCAGCAGTTTTCCACTTCCCCAATTTATTTACAGCAACAGCCTGAGATATTTTTGCTATTCTTATGGCGCAATTTTATAACAGCTTTGATACTTCGTAGCAATTTTACTACAGCAGTATACGTAGAATTTACCTCTAAAAGCTTACTATCTTGAGAAGCAGCCCATTCTCTCACTGCAGACATAGTTATCTGAAAATGAGTACAAATGTTTGTTCAAATAATTTACCAGGGTATCCAAATCAAACAAGATCAACATAGAATGAACTGGAAGAAAGAGGAGACATCATTTTGCACCCAGTTGCAATCATAATTCATAATCCTTCAAGACCTCTACAAATTAAACGAAAATGCTGATATTTGCACTATTGAAAGCTGTCGACAATTTAAAAAATCAAATCTCGGTACAAGCATTATGGCTGTGTGGATTAGTCTGATTGGAGCCAAAAAAAAAAAAAAGGGATCGAACTGTTAATTAGACATACTAATGGATATATTGTCACCAATCAGATCATTCAGAGTTAGATCATGATACAAGTGCAAATAGATTTTAGATACAGATTCCGTGAACTCACCTCTCTACCTATGATAGCAATAGCAGGAGCAGTGATTAGCCACGGCAGCTGTCCAAACACAGAAATTTCCAAAGGTCTGCTACACAGCAGGATTAAAATGGCTGCGACCATAAGCTGCAATCAGTGAGCATCAGTATTAATGAAGAGCTCGTGCACGTTGACCTGACAATAAGCATCTCAATTGTTAAAAACACAATGATCAACCACACCTTATCAGCTACAGGGTCTAGAAAAGCACCAAATGCAGAGCCTGAACCCATCTGAAACGAAGGTGAAAAAATAGAAGTTACATACTTCACGTAAAGAATTGTTACAATTTCCATCATTCCAGATAAAATTATACCTTACGAGCAAGGTATCCATCGAGCCAATCCGTAATTGCTGCTGCAATGAAAATGCCTGTTGTAGCTGTAGTACCCCACCTTGTATCCACATAAAAGGCTACAGATAAAAAGCGATGTTAGGAATCCTAGTTATACAACTCTTCCAATTTATCATACAACAAATACTTCAATGAACGCATAGGGAATGCACGCTAGGAAGATTAGAATTCTGCCATGGTGCCATGGCTAGCACAAAATGTCAAGCAGCAAAAGGAATACCCTTTTAACACAGCTCACAGACCCATAAACTGCAGAAACTCAAAATGTCCTGTTGGGCTAATCACACTGAAAGATTACAAGGGAGTAATGAGCAACCAAGCTATACGTTTCTAAGACAAGATGCAAATCCACTCCAAACAATTGCACATGAAATGCATGGGCATAAAATATCTATTCAATTTATTCCCCCTCCCACTTCTCTTTTTCTCTCTTCCTCTCTCAAACATAAAGTCAGACCAAAGCCACTTCTAAGAGTAATGCTCCAGTTGGATCATGGCTTTTAGCACGAAGATGAGGCGTCCAATACGAAGACAATTAAGCCCTGCATTTCTTTAACGCATCATGCACATGCGCTTCGATTGTAGGATATCCAAGTAAGCAAGGCTCACCAGTTCTGCAGAAAACCAATCAAAGAATCCTTGCACAAGGAACCGATGGCCCTCTAGAAACAAAATCTATTTCTGTTCTCGTAAAGAAAGAAGAATTTCTCATATCGTCCCTGTGAACTAATCACTTCTGCATCTGACAACCTCAAATCTCACATCAGCCACTGCTGGCTGCAGCGGTGGCAGTTGGAAGCCCGATAGAAAAACTAACATCCAACCAGTAGCACTACTCCATGATAAAGAGCACGAAAACTTCCAATGTAAATTCTATTCCACGAGGAGAGCAAACAATAGAATGAACTCGGTTCATATGGCCGAAACCAACGTAAAACTGGAAAAAAAAAATTGAAATTGTTTGAACTGATAACACACGAGTTCAAAAGACATTTCCTCTCCACCTAAAACAACCAAGCGAATCACCATTCCACAAGGACGACGAGGAAGACAGAGAAAATGAAAAGAACAGAAACAGAATTCACTTTCAAGTAGAATGAAACTCACTACTAACAAGAAGGGGCACGGCGGCGACACGAGCAAGCGTTAAAATCGTCGGCAACGTCAACAGCTGAGCAGCCTTGTCTTCCTGATTCTGCACCGACGGCGATGGCGGCCGATGATTCCCGCTTCCCGATTGCGAGCTGCTCTTTCCGTCATCATCACGCAACAAGCCCTCACTTTTGCCGCCCTCGAGGCCGGACGAGCTGGAATTAGAGACGCACTTACGGCCGCCGCCCGCACGCCGGACAAGGTACGATCCGACGCCATTCGAGGTCCTTCCGCGAAGACTTCCGTAGCGCCCGTCCAACGGCGCCGCGACCCACGCGCGCGGCAGTGCCGCCGCCGGCGATCGCCGCGCGTTCGCGCTGGCTTTCGTGAGGAGCGACGAACGGGCCCGAGCAGACGGAATCGCGGCGGCGGTGGCGCCGCTCGTGAGGAATCGGATCAATTTGTGCGGGTGGGGGCCGCGAAGCGCGGCCGAGAACCTCAAGTTGACGCTCGGCATGGCGGTTCGCGGCGGCGGCGGCGGTCCCGAAGCGATCTTCGGGCGATCTTCGAGCTCGAAAGCCGACTCCTTTGCTTTCTCTAGTGTAATTGCCACGTGTCGAAAACTCGGTTTTTTCTTTTTCCTTTTATCTTTCCCGGGAAAATGGGACGTCTTTTTTCTCGGTCGTCTTCCTCCGCGGGGAGCGCTCCCTGAAAACCCTAGAGAGAGAACCTAGAGAGAGAGAGATGGACAACCTGCTCGACCGAGCGCTGGGGCTGGACGGGCGCGGCGACCGGTGGCCCCTCCTTGGCAAGGTGGTCCTCGTCGAAGACTGCGTGGAGACGGGCGGCGCGTTCGTCGTCCACCACATCATCAAGCGCTTTCTCTCTCCTCAGCCCGCCGCCGTTTCCAACCATTCCCTCATCTTGGTCGCCTTCTCTCAGCCCCTCTCGCACTACGATCGCGTCCTCCGAAAACTGGTAATCTTTCTCTATTTTCTCTCTCTGCTGACGATGGGTTGGTGCTAGTGATGGTCTCCGTGTGGAAAGTCCTGGCCTTTTGCTCGTTCCTGGCCTTTTGCTCGTGTCGGAATGATTTCGTTTTTCTTTGATCAGCTGCTGACATTGGACTATGGATGTTTCAGACACAACTTTTATGATCACCGCAATTATAATTTTTCTTTTGGGTGGCAGGGCTGCAATTTAGTTGCCCAAAGGGATAACAACAGATTTTTGTTCTTTGACATGCTCAATCTCCGCTTCCCAGGTGAGGAATTCAGGTAAAAATCAGCTTCATAGTGAAATATCATTGACCTTTCACATGTTTAGTCAGTTCAGCGTGATTAATCTTCTCTGAATCAGAAATTCATGTGTTGGTTTGAAGTCTCTAACTCAGGCGTAATGGTTTTAGCCCCTAAGTTCAGGTTTCCACTAGTGGCAAGAGCCTTTTGATTTTGATTTAGTCTGATCGTGTAAGGACTTCAGCTGAAAGACGGAATGGACTTCAATCCCTTTGATGAAATTCTACTCTGACAAATGTAGTCTTGATTTGTTCCGAGAAATCATGAGGGTGCATGAGTGTGTATGCATACCATGCATGCTTTTCCCTGTATAAGTGTTTCGTGGGACGTAATTTTTACATGTAATATTTCTTTTTCTTTGTTAGACAGAGAAGATGCGAAAACTGGGAGCAGCATTCTTGTTTCCCTGTTTGAGAAAATATACAATGCTGTCCGTGCCTTATCTGCAGAGAAGAACGGCATTACCATCGTGATAGATGATATTGCCCTTATGGAGGTGTTGGCTAATGGTTCTTCAGATAGTGTCTTGGACTTCCTGCACTACTGCCGCACTTTAACGTCAGAATTCGTAAGACACTGGGCTGCTATTACAATGCATTTTCTCCTTGCACGGTACATTGTACTCCTTATGTAATTATTGTGCTCTTTCATTTATGTCTCAGGATTGTTCGGTGGTTGCTCTCAATCATGGGGATATCTACTCGAGCATGGAAAAGCCTTTGCTTATGTTGAATCTAGAGTACCTATCTAATATTTTGGTAAGAGCAGAACCTTTGGCTACTGGTTCAGCAGTTGATGTGCACGGACAGGTATTTCTCTGCTGGAGCAAACCTGTGATGCTCTCTATCTAGATGAAGTTTCTGCTAGTTGCTAAAAATATTTTCTGCTTGTAGCAGGAAACTCCTTTTGCGTCTGAAGAATATTGAATATTGCGTGGTCTATTTTTAGAATAGATTTTGCTTCCTTATGATGATAGTGAAAAGAAGTAATGAATTATATCAGTTCAAAGGAAAAAAAAGACGATCTTGATGGATTCCTGGACCTTTTTTTGGATCCAAATGTGCGTATATGGCAAATCATGAGCTTTGATGTGATTTTGTCGTGACCTTTCATGATTCATTTGCAGTTGATGGTTTTCAATAAGGGTGAGCATGATAGGCAGGGGACTCCGGGCAGCAAGGTACATAACTTCCATTTCAGGGTCAAGGAAAATAGCGTGGACTTTTTCTATCCCGGAGGCCATGGCTAATGAGAGCTGCAGCCATTGGATAAGGGAAACATATATTATCCTTTACATGTGCAACGAAGGGGCCACTTTGGCAATTTTTGTTACCCACCTGATGCACAAAAGCTGTTTATTACTAGAATGCAAAATGGCTACGGGGAACTCATGATAACAACAAATTAGATAGATCTATAAGCTGACTTGATGGAAGGTCTTCTTTCGCATATGTTCTAGTCAGACCTGTCATGGAATCTAACCACCTTTGACAATATCTTTGTTGTTGGATCATTCTAAATTTATAAAGGAACTATGATCCCCTGTTTCCATCTCCATGACTTGGAGTTCTTGCTGCTCTTCCCCATGAGAATGGGAGTGCCAAGTAGTAATGCAGTCTGAGATGGCTCTCCTGTGTCATATTCTTCGATGGTTCGACACAGTTTATTTGTTCTTATTATCTGTTCTTGCTGCACACTGTTTATTTGTTTTGAAGTTCCGCCCATCATGGAAAGTAGTCGACTTTTGGCAGATCGGTCTTTGATGCGGTCCCTCATCTGTCCTGTGCATTAATTTGTTCTCTATGACAGCTTTTGGGGGTGGTCATAACACTTGATATGTGATTGGTGACCATTTTTGTTCAAATCGATTTGAATCCCCTTTCATTCGGCTACTTGTCTTCCCTGATTTAGTGATGGGTCTCGTGATCAAAAGGCTGGCGGAGTGATGTATGAATTTTAAGAATATGACATTCCCAAAGATTCAAGTTTGCGCAATTCTTTCACGAGTATGTCAGTATGAAGATATTCCAAGACATGCAAATAAGGTTTTACTAATAGTTCATGATGTGAGGTGAAAGAATTGCCGCAGTCCTTCGGCTGTGTTTGGTCGTGGATTTCTAAGATCGGATTAAATAGGATGAGATATAAAATCTAGATATTTTACTAAATTATTTGACAAATTGTGGTAATAAAATTGGATATTTTCATATCCTATTATGTCCCTTTTTCTTCTTCTTTTTTTGTAGATGAACTTGAAAATGCACAGAGGGAGATAATTAGAGTCGCAATTCATTGTTTAAAAAGTCACAAATTCACGATTATTGTACTATCAAAACCATAAACGACAAGGGACCTCATTGCAGCATTTTAGAGGTTCAACTATGACAAAAGATCGACGATATACCAACGAATGCCAAATTTAGTAATAGAGAAAAAGCATGATCATTCAACGAATAGTATTTGGACTCTTTCATCCCTTTCGTGAAGCTTTGATGTGAGTCGGGGAACTAAGGAGATAGAGTTTTGACTCTCTTGTCACTTTTGTGAATCATCAACGTGAACTAAAGAATTACAAAGGAAAATGAGCGCTTACTCTCTTACCATTTTCATGGAACTTCGACTTAAATTAGAAAGTTGAGGAGGAGATAGTGATGTTTCAACTTTAAATTAGTTCATTTGAAATTTAGGTTGTCCTACTTCATTTTTTTACTCTCTTTTTTTTTTTTTGTTGTTTTGCCCTCCCCCATTTTAGTTTTTTTTTTTTTTCCCGCCATCCTTCCTTAATAAATATTTTATTAAATAGTTTGCTATACTAATATACCTAAGAGATGTAGTGAATATAAATACTAAATATATATACAATCTACAATATAGAATTGAAAAAATTCAAATATTTAAATAAAAATAGGAATAAATAAAAGTGAATTTTTTTAATTTTTATATTAAAATTTAAATGTTAGTTAAATTTAATAATTACTTAAGTTTTCTTAACTTAAGAAGTTAGTTATTTAAGAAACAATAATTTTCACAACATGAACATAAGAAATTCTATTAACCTTTCTCTCGACATACATAGGAAGATGAACCAAAATAAAATAATCGGTGGCTGTGAGTGCACCGCGCCATTCCACTCTCAAGAGAGAAGATATCAATTGCTCACCCGATTATTCGGTCAATCTTGCCGCCACAAACATTGGTTCCCAAATGACAGGGCATGTGCCATTTTGGTAGTTACAATCTGCCAAATTAGTAGGACGATGAAAAGGACCAGGTTCTGAGCACATCCTCATTCCTCAAATGCAGCTCATGGGCAAAGGAAATGCTTGAATGTGGCTGCCTAATCATCGGGGGCCATAGCTGTCAAAAAGGTGATGCTGGGTCAAAAAAGATTTCCGCTATCTGCTTGAATGTGGCTCCTATGCCATAGCCAAAGAGTGTGTGATCCGAATGTATTGCCTTTGAATAGCCGATTGTTAAGAATCACTGTCACAAGCACACCTTGACAGTAGGGACAGGGAATTGAGGAAGTGCTCTGTTTCTAATTCTCCATTTTCGGGTTGTTTCAAAGAACTTGCGTAGGAGCAGCTGGGAATTCATACAAGAGTTCATCTTCTGAAGGTTAGAGCCCGCCCCCCCCCTTCTCTCAAGAAAGAAAACTCAAGACGAAAAAGAAAAAAGCATCACCAATATTTATCAACGGTTTCCTCAATATTCACACGCGAAGAATAATAGCGTGAGTTGATATTACGGGTAATTCAGTTGTCTAGGATGAGAGCAAACATGGTTCCCGACTGATTTTAGCATCACTGGATTCTCGCGCAGAATGCTTTCGTTTGGATATGAGTTTTAAGGCAACACCTGGTCGAGGACTCAAAGATTGCAAAAGATTCTTCACTTCTCAGGTTGGGCCCTAAATGACCCACCTTCAATCATAGGGAAGACCACCATGTGAAGATCAGACTTCTAGCATTTATTTGTGCAGAATGTCTTACAGAAACAAACAGCACACAATGTCTTTAGAGGTGACCTAGATTAGGGCCCCAGCATACCATCTCCTAGTAGCATAGCATAGCAACACGAGTCCACAATATAAATACAGTAGCGCGTTGTCTTCTGAATGTCTTCAATTCACATAATAAATGTTGTGAGCAATGAGCAGATCAGATTGACCACGAAATTCTATATCTTCATCAGGATAATAGGTCAGGAATCTGCCTCCTCATCTTTGATCTCATTGACAGCCTGCCGTACAAATTGTCCACGAACACGTGGTCTCTGTTCCGCCAGTTTCTTCCTGCTTTGGTATCGAACCTAAGAAAGCATTAACTTGAAGGGTTCAATTCTTTTTCCTCTTTCCCTTATAATTAGAGAAACAAAACAAGAAACCAAGAACACAACCATGCTACTATGCCAATGTCATTTTCTTGCATTACAAGTAACTATACTCCCTCACAATCATTGGTTCACTGACTTCATTAGCTTTCCTTTTATGAGCATCAGGACTACATGATTCTGAAAGGACGGCATAACTCCTACCTGATACTTTATGTTCATCTCTCTTCTCACAAATCAGAATGCAGAAGCGATGCATGCCTCAGTAGAGGTTTGTAATTCATTATTAAGAGGTTCTGTAAGGACACTGGACAAGCTACTACATATGTGCACTTAATTTATGAAGTTGATATTCTAGTCCTGTGTGAGGTTACTATGTATTAGTTATCTTCAATGTCTTGACAACAAATATGATTTATTTTTTTAAAGGATCAACCACCAACCCTATGGCACATTTAACAGGACTGCTTTCTTATTACCTTTTTCTCAAAACACCTTTCTTTTCTTTTTAGCCGAAATTTGTTCAGAGCAGCTTCTCTTTGGGCATTCCGACTTTGTTCAACTCCATTCCTGTTCGTATATCCAATCCCACCATTGGCTCCACTTTCACATGGTATCTTATTGTCTCCATCCACGTTTGTTTCTTGATCATTTGTGGGGAGGTTCCCCCCGTTCTGCCCATTGCTTGCATTATTACTGCCAGAGGCACTCCCATTGCAGCTGTTATTGGTAACAATGCCTTCATATGGTGTACTCAAGACGTTGGATGACCCACACTGTGGAGCAGCAGCTGCTGTGCTTTTTGAAGCATTGTCATGATCCTCAGCTGGCTCCTGCATTTGAGTTACATTCTGCGCATGGTGGTGGTGGTGGAGATGGTAATGGTGGTGGTGGTGCTGCACTTGAACATGGTGCTTCACACCCCTAGCTTGTGCCATAATCACGTGAGCCATTGCTGGGTCTACTTTACCCTGTACTGTAGGCTGAGGACATGTACCACTATGTTGCACTGGTTGGAAAGCAGAAGATTGATGGAGATATTTTAAAATAGACTTAGAAGGTGGTTTGTCAGTGACAGTTTCTAGCTTCATGAAAGCATTGTTAGTGGTCGAACCCACATCATTATAGTTACTGCTTCCATTGGAACCTTGATTCAGCGGAGGGCTGCTTGAATTGGACTGGAAATTCTGCACATACTCTGTTTTGTCTACCTCTGAGCTATTGTCAGCTGGGGAACAGCTACCGACATTTCCGGTTGGAGTTTGATTGGGAGTAGAAGAGTTGTACCTGCACAAGAATAATAGTACTTAACACAGCAACGAGTAATGGTTTTCATTTTGCCTTGAGTTCAGTGTAATTGGATTTTCTTGCCTTGAGAAAGCTGAGAGGTCAGAATGTCTCAGAATTTTTTTGTCATGGGGTTTGCTCTCAACATCATCTTTCATCCTCTTCAAACTGAGCTCAAGAGACGGCATCTCCTTGATATCATATGCAGCCTTATCTTTAATGTCAGACATTTTGGATGAGCCATTGGCGATAGCAAAATTGACTCTTTCCATTGGAGGGTTGCTACTACTAGTGACAGCACCTGTTTTGGCATTTGGTTTCTCACTGTTGAGCTCCAACTGTTTATCCCCCAATTGCTCATCATTTTTTTGGTAGTCAATCTCAGAGGTTTCGTTGGCAGTAGGATTTGCGGTAATTTTATCATTTTTACTTGGTTCTTCAATCTGCAGATTAGGTGCTCCTATCTCCAAGTCTTTGCCCATCACATCTTTATCTTAAAAAGAACCAAGCATGAGATCGTGAAAAGAAATACAAATGGAAAACGACATCAGTCATCTGAGGCTATAATATCCAACTATAGATGCTGCAAACAGAGCTGGACATACCAAGTTCATCATATTTTCCCTTAGCATTCCTCATTGCAGTCATAGGCACCCAGTTACTGCTGCGTGTATCAGGCCTTGCGTGGATAACTTGTGCACAGGTGCTATCTGGAGGATCAGCCAACTGCTCCCAAGAGGACGCTTTCCGAGGACTGTCAATTTCCACTGCCCTTTTCGTCCAAGAGCTCTGCAAAGAGAAAATTGTCAGAGTACATGCCGTTTGATTTTTCTAAACAATGTCAAAATATTCTACAGAAGAATGCAAAAACTCGAATCTGCATGCTGATATGAACAAGAGCGAGTCAATAACAATGCTTACAAGCCCAAAATAGAAATTTTCAGCAACACCATAGTCTAATTTCTAGAGGATTAGTTGTATTTGAGCAAACCGGAGATCAGAGTTGTCCATAAGATACCACGTGGAGTATGTTTTTTTTCCTAATGTTAGATGTAATCTTGATATATGCCCTTCAGATATTAGATATTACGTTTATTGGGATCAAGAACAGACAGACTTTCGCCGAAATTCTTGACTGGGTCAACAAGATGGAGCCAAGAAGTGGAACCAAACATAGCACAGATGCACTCACAAAGCAAATGACACCATTCATGCCAGTGATGTCTAGATGTGACTTCCACTTTAAGTGATTCAGGGTTTTAAATTGCTACCAAGATGGCCTAGACTAGTTGATACTACAGGCATAGAGGCCAAATAGCTGATAATGATCACAGCAAGTGTGAATTTCTAAGACATCCACATTATAGCATGTGGTAGTATCATAAATTAACTTTTATGGCTTAAACATAAAACTGGTTAT
Source organism: Eucalyptus tenuipes (assembly GCA_014182365.1). Lineage (NCBI taxonomy): Eukaryota > Viridiplantae > Streptophyta > Magnoliopsida > Myrtales > Myrtaceae > Eucalyptus > Eucalyptus tenuipes. The sequence continues at coordinate 28,466,394 of CM024543.1, read as the reverse complement.
GGTTTAAAGGGATATTAGAGTGCTTTTCGAAGCATCTAATGGTGCCAAACGCTGAATTCAGCTCATTTCTAACCCAAAGGGTGAACTAAGAGCAGTAGAGGTGAGCATTTGGCCCAGTTCAACCCAGGAACCTGTTGGAAGGAGCCTGGTCAATGCCTTCTGGGATTGTCAACCTATGAAGTAGTCCAGCTCCTGGTTCTAGAGACATGGAAACGGTCTCTTGCAGGGTAGGTACCCATTTCCAGGGTTCAAACTAGTTTGAACCACCTTTGAACTGGTTGATTTCTTTTAGGATGATTACAAGGCAAATTTTAAAACTTGTTGCAATAATGCTATTGGGTCCTAAAACTTCCATTTTGTGCATTCAAGTTTTAACACTTGCAACTTCAACGCATTTGAGTCCTTCCATTAACTCCGTCAGTTTTAAAGGATGCAAAATATCATGTGGTTCTTTTTCCTAGTTATTCAATCTTATATGGCAGTTAATAAAAAGAGGCCCAGAAATTTTCCGTCCACTAAAACCTAACGGAGGTAACAGAATGACTGAAGTGATCGACTGTAACAAGTTTTAGGACTTAAATGCACAAAGTGAAGCTTTGGGAAGTGCATTATTTTAACAAGATTTATGAATCCAATTGTTATTGTTCCTTTTCCTTTTGTAAAACTTATCAATATTGACAGTAGAGGAGGACTGAATGTCAGCCTCAAGTTGGATGATCAACAGGCACGCTACTCTCATCAAACATTCCATCTTGTGAAGGAAAAAAAGGCTCTAAAACTCATATAAAAGGAATTTTATTACATAACCTGGCATACTTCTTTCAGGGAAAAGATCCTAATAATATCATCTAATGTTTTCATTTTTTACAGCCAACTTCTCCATCACCTCATAAACTCTAACCTCATAGAAATCTCTCTCTCTCTCTCTCTCTCTCTCTGACATTGTTATGCTCTACGGATGTGTTTACCAGTGCGCCTATTGGTGCTCTCTCCCTCTCTCTAAGCTTGATATTTTTTTCTCAATGTTGGAGATCTTGTCTTCTCTTGCTGGTGTCAGGAGCATCAGAGCGTGGAAATTCTATTGATTAACTCACAAGCCAACTAAAGCCTCATCAATTAAGCCCATTTGTTAATCACACAAGCAAAGGGAAATTCGGCCGCAACGTGATCCAATGGTCCAAAACGTCTAACAAGGAGCTTCTAGAACTTGAAGACTAAATGCGGACTGTGAAGGCATGGTGGAATGATCTATAAACTATATAAGGATTTGTATGGCTGGAAAAGGTCTCCATGAACATGGTTTGGAAAACTTAGTTCAGTAAACCTGGAGTTTGAAATGAATCGGTATGCTACATTTCATTTAGTTTTCTATGGAACCTTTACATAATGCTTAAATGTTTTGTCATTAAAGGGGGTGACATAGGTATTACTGCTCAACAAACAACAAATTAAAAGGCTTAAGAGCACAAATTTTTGTTCAATTTTCAAATTTTTTCCTTGATACAGACATTTTTTAGTTGGTTTTCTGTTTAAAAAACAATTACCTTTTTCAACATTTCATTGAGCACAACTTGGGCCAAAAAGCTTATGCTACTGCTTACGCCTTTCTTGCGCTGCCTTCTCTTATTTGGTGGCACAGCTTAAAGCTATTAAATGAAGACAGCACAGCACGGACTTAGTCAAAATAAATATTAAAATAAGGGCACAGCTTGAGAGAGAGAGACAAGATGAAAGGACACTGCCTGCACTCTCTTTCTCTCTCTTCATCTGGTCTTCTTTTTCTTCTTCATATAATAAACAATAAAAAGAAAAGCAGAGAAGAAAAATAGGACAAAAACACAGAGATGTAACTCAACAGCCAAGCAAGCCGTGTCCACTGCTCAGATGGTGAGTCTAACACGGATCCTGTGTCCGTAACCTTGTTGTATTGTGTCGTGTCGTGTCGACACAGGGCGTTGGCCCAAAGTGCCGATCCTGGTAATAGAGGGTGAACTTTTTACCCCAAGGCATCTTTGCAAACCAATTTGGTAAATCAAACTACCTTACTGTTACTCATAAAGATGTAACCTTTGCCGTAACTGCTATTAGTCAGCTTCTTGATTCATTGCAACTGAGACATTAGAAAGAATGGTTCATATTGTTAGGTACAATAAAGCTCCAAAATTGTGATGGCCAGATTAGGGAATAAGTGTATTTTGACATACATCAACTCAAATTAAATGTGCTCTCTGGCAAATCAAGTATGCTACGTTTTTATTGGAGGAACTCTTTATGTTGTAAAAGAACAAGAAGCAAATGATCATGGCTAGATGTAATGCAGAGGCAAATATAAAGCTATGGCTTTGCTTTGGGATTTCTGTAGACAGAGGCCATGGGATTACTTCTTCAGGCTGAAGTTCCCTAGGAAATGATTAATAAGCAAGACCCACCCCCCACTACCTTGAGTGGACACATCTTGACCTACTCCTTTTTGGGCTTGGCCACGTGAACCAAGCCAGGAAATAGTAGATGGTACAGAGCAGAACCCTCTCTAGTAGGTATGTCGTTGAAGGACGGGCTAGCCCCTAACAGATCTGACGAGGCCAGGGAGTGAGCGCCATGTCCAGGGCTTGAACAAGGTGTGATAACTGGCAGAATTCCTAGGGGGCAGGGATGGATCAGGTTACATAGTGGACGGGGGGAGCACCACAAGCCGATATAGGCAGACACTAATGAGAATGATAGTGCTTTGATGAAGGAGTTTGTGATCAAAGTTCTACATCAGTCTGAAGATACCTCAAGAAGTAATTCATAAGCAAGACTCACCTCCAAATGGTAACCTAGAGCGTTCATGAACCTTTTTTTTTTTTTTTTTTTTTTGGGGGGGAGGAGGGTGGAATAGGGGTTGTTTCGCCCACATGGATTAGGTTGGGTCTTTATAGCACTACACACAACTTCTAAACCCATGTTTCATGAGACTACTAAACAAATCAGTGATGGTCATTTTTTATCGAAGGATAAGTTAATCTTCATAACAAGCTTGCACATATGACATACAAGATCCAAGCTCCGACTCGAGGCAAAGTGTTGAGAGACCTCTTTGCAATTAGCAATATAGGGTTAGACTCAATGTTTGTGGAATCGGATCTTTATAATCTTTGTACAATATATATAGAAAAAGAGGCATATTAGAAAAGCTAATTATTTGGTTCCAAATGCCCCTTATTCTATCTTAGAGTATCCTTGCCCTCAACAAATTAGCAATCGCAACATCTAAAGTGGCATCAAGATGCACTTATCCTACATAAAGCAAGTGAGTGTGTGGGGACTTTAACAGGGTATGCAGATTTTAAGTGACTAACCATAGTGCATCGATTTGGATCTATAAGTAAAACTACGATGAACTCTATGCTCAAGAACTACAATGACCTTATTCTCGAACAAAAACTATCCCCTCAACATGTATATATTAAACTAATCAGATATGGGCTTAGACAATGCATTGAATTCCAAAAGAAAGAGAAAATGAAGAACAGCAACCTTCTATTTGTACTCTGGAAAGGGAGAATTTCATTACCTGAGTGCCACTTCCATTGTCACTTCCATCCCTAACACCGATGCTCTCACTATCATCCTCATCATTGCTGCCCGTGTTGTTGTCAGAGTCCTCACAACTTTTTGACTTTATAGATTTTTGAGTCCTTATACCACTTTCACTTCCGCTACCACTAGACTGCTAAGAGCATGAGCAATGAATGAAAAACAGAAGACAAGGGGACCGCACTTTAATGCCCTTCAATCATTACACAGTAACATACTCGCAATTTGAGTGTAAAAGAACAAAAACTCACAGTAAAATAAGGTTCAACTGTGGTCCGAGTATTTTCAAATCAAAGAGTTCAGGAATTTGGAGCCAAAACTAAATGTCATAACTCATACGCATATAGAATAATACAAAGGGAAGTCAAAGCTGGTCTATTATGTAATGTCATGAAAAGGAACTGAGATATTTGAGGGACTCACGCTGTGGCATTTTCTCCAAACATGCTGCCAAAGATTTTTAAGCTCATTCTTTCTTATAGGCTTCACTAAGAAATCAACTGCACCCTTCGATAAACATTGGAAGACTATATTCATGGAATCATGAGATGACATCACTGCACAAAAAACTCACCAGGTGTAGCAGTTAAAAGTATCTAACCAATAAGATAACAGGTGGAAAAAGATTACAATTTGGAAAGAGCATCAGGAAATTATCAGTAATATACTCACTAATCACAGGAACGTTTTTCCAGGTTTTGTGACTCATAATCTTGCATAGAAGTCCAATGCCGGTTACACAAGGCATTACAACCTCAGTCAAAACAAGGTCTATGCGATTGGTCAGATCTTCCAAGATTTTCCATGCCTGTAGACCATTGGCTGCAGCTGTAACTGCAAGAATATTTCTATGTTAAATTGTTAATTTACAGAAAATAAGTAATTCAAAGTGTGCAATACAGAAAATACCATAACATACCGACATTTTTTAAAAGAAGACAACAAAACAAGAGAAGAAACGAAAAAGAAGAAACATGTTTAATTGCACAGTGGGCAGAATATCCATCTCCTGTCAAATTTTCATGTTTGTCAATGAATGACATGCTCTTTTGTAATTTCATCGTTATCAGTCACCATGAAATAGGGGATTGCACTATAATTCTTCTACTGTTATCTACTATTTCATATACGAAGAATGCATCTAGACCAGTGTGTGATTTCTAAAGGTTAGTATGAGTGACTCTAGTATGAACAAAAGAGCTAGTAAATGTATGTACAAAATCTGTATCTCTCGGACAAAGGGGAAGAGGATGACCGGCAAAGTTTCTATGTGATGAGGACATAGTGGTAATGAACCTTACCAACTAGCCACCAAAATCACAGCCATAAAAAAAAAAAAAGGTCAGGATATCTACAAACTTGAAGCTAGAAGAGTCATGCAGAGACATAGTAGTTGTGAAAAGAAAAGAAAATAATTGCATTTCCACAATGAACTATACCAGTGCCGATATAGCTATTCTTGAATTTAAGAAGAATGAGGTCAATGCACCTACAAATGCCAAAGGAGATATTTTCCTTTAAGCATTCAAAATCGGAGCAAACGAAGGAGCTTCAATAGTCTAATGATCTAAAAAATGCAAATCAAAAGAGCCATTCTTCAAATTTGTTTATCAATTATAATCTGACATTGAACAAAGTAAAGTTAACCTAATTAAACATGTCGTCATTAAAAAGAGCTTCAGGCAACTAATATAAGTTGCTTTGCTGATAATACATACGTAAGGATTTCTGTTGGTATAGACTAAAGGAACATAAACCAAATTCCTCAAAAGTATGAACATTTGCATTTGATATTTGTTTCAGGGAGAAGAGTTTGCATAGCCTAGTAAATGAAAGACAACTCTTGAATATGTTAATCTAGGCATTTTGTTATATTAAGAAAAGCTAACAAGTAACCTTTGAATTCAAAATCAGAGACTCGACGATTAGTTTAAGACACTTCCAGAGTTTACAAGAATGAATTGAAAATACTTCCAGTGTCTCTTAGATGCAACAAGCACAACAAAGATAGAACTGCTCGATCCACCATATCTTGCCACTTGCCAACCATAGATCATTCCAATCAATCTTTCAAAGCAGCTCCTTGTGCATTCAACGAAAACAAACAATGGGAATGAAGCTTACAAATAGATAACCGTAGGCTAAGTTAAACAGTCATATATCTTTGGACTGCTATTCATAATTTCCAGTTGGGTCATTGCACGTCTGTAAGTAGTTTAGGTTGAGACAGATTTTCATCCATACCTTAAACATGTTATAAAAAGCTGACATGGCACATAATGGACACCTTTGTGACTCTCTATCCATGTGCCATATGGCCCATCTCCTTGATGTTCCATTACTTTCTAATGACTTGTCACTAATGACTTGATCTAAACCATTTCAAAGTATGATAACTTCATGCATTTTGAAAGCACAAAAACCAGATTGAAAATAGCCTAAAAATGAACAGCAAAAGGAGTAATTCTCCTATTAGTCTGGAATAAGTCCATGAGCACATCACCTCGATCAATATGTTAGCCAAGCATCACCTATTCTAGAAACTTATTTGTTTGCTACCATTCAAGATGACCTAAAAGTTTCTTATCAGTCCAAAAAAATCCCTATATTACTAGCTTCGGTCAAAAGTTTGGGCATGGACAGCTATAACTCTTTAAGAAAACAGTTATGACCCTACTTCTTGTGTAACTCCTCATAGGGGCAATCGAAGGAGAAGCTTTTACGAGATTTGCAACTTGACACGTATCCAAATGGACAGTGCAGAACTTGGGATTAGAATTATATGAGTATCACCAAATAGTAAGCCTTCTCATACTCAAGCTATGACTCTCTCTCTCTCTCTCTCTCTCTCTCTCTACAACAACAAAAACAAAATTTGTTTAATTATGGGGGAAAATGCTGGCCGCTGACATGCCTAAGGATAATCCATTTTACTGGAAGAATTTAGTTAGATAATTTTCAATGATCATTTGGAGATATTTGTCACTTAAATAGCTTTTGCAATCCTATTCAACTACTTAGTCGTGCTTATTCTATCCAAACGTTAAAACAAAAGTTCCAGAGTAGTTCATCTCACCTTATCATTGTCATTTCTATTTAGAGCAGGTCAAACAACAACCAGAATATCACTTCAACTTTAGTTCGATAGAAACCTGAGGTATAGACATTCTTAACTTTAACAAATTTCAGTCGATAGGCAACATGGCCTTTAATTGTAATTTTCTCCATGTGACATGGTTTCATGAGCACTAATTCAAGTTGCAGATGTCACTTAAAGTAATAAGTATTCTATCATAATCACCCAATTACTTCCTGACATGATTTTTTACATGACTTAGAGCATATTCTTTTCCATCTTCATGCCTGCAAGAGTCCATCTTGACGAACATATTCGTGTTCATATGCTAGAATTTGTCTATCAAGTAAGAACTCTGACTGTGAGGATTATGCACTTACCTTCGTAACCACAATTTCGAAGTAGTGCACCAACGACTTGTCTAGTTGAATCATCATTTTCCACCAGCAGTACCTTCAGAGACCTCAATGGTAGAAACCTTTCCCAGTGAACCAATGGCTCTTCTGACTGCTGCTGTGGCCTTGGAATAACAGAATGTGCATGCACAAAATCCTGTGATTCTGTTGCTTTGACCTTCCTATCTGATGCACCTTCCACATCCCCGTTGATCTGTAACTCATCTTCCTCTGCCAGTTCCTGACCATCGCCTCTGACTCCATCCCTTATATCCTTGTTATCATCATTTTTGTGGTGATTTTGTTCTGCAAGCCCCTCAGTCCCAGGTCTATTATTGGTCATCTGAACAATCGGCATCAACCAGATTCAAAAAGCCCAACAATAATACTGGATTTAGTGGGCAAAGAAACCTCCTCAAGTTTAGTAATAAGACTGCACATCCCGTTCTCGTCAGTATGAAGAACCCGAAATTATGGCGACCCTCAAAAAATCTGAAACCAAAAAGCAAACTGCCATTAGAAGATCAACCAGAAATAGAACATATAACTTAAAACCCGGTAATTAGAATCATACACGAAAGGAGAAAAAACCCCACATTGATAAGAACCGCTAATATTCCATTTAAGATATTGTCAAGTTTTGAATGACTGTTCTATCGCCAATTAGAGTAACATAAGAGTTCAACTGGGTGAATCCAATCGTAGACAAAAGTACTGACAAAATTATCCAGCTAGGAACAGAAGGGAAACGCAATCAAACTGACTCAGACCAGTAAGTTTAATTAGTGACAGAACTGACCAACTAAAAAGTGCAGAGTCAGATTTATCGTCCACAATTTTCACAAGACAGTGATATTTTCCACCATCTCTACGACCATAGTGATAACTTCTCCTTCGACTACTCATAAAATGTTAAAATTCAGCTTAAAATTCTCTATCGTGAGAACATAAAACGAGTACTAATCTACTAGCCAGCAGAATGACGAGGTACTTACACGATAAGCCCACTTACTTCTCTGTCCTCACTCATCTACACTTTACTTATAAAAACAATAACGGGTACTTGGTCAAGAACATTAATATCTCGGCTCATGTGAAACTCAAAGAGAAGTGAACCAGCTCAGATCGATAATGAAAAGAAAAAAATGGACCCTCTGTTTCCACTATCACTGAGCCTACCAACAAGGACAAATTTTCTCATCCATCCATGTGATAACGAGCCCCATTCGGCACATAAAGGAAGGAGAGGTCCGACATAACAGAGTTCACAAAAAGAAGCATTGACTTATGTATTCGCTGTCTTTACATTTGCAAGCACTCAAAGTTTTAGTTCCTTGGAAACTTTAAACAACAACGAGCCTGTAGCATCACTGCCCCAAAAAAAAAAAAAAAAAAAAAAAAGAGATTTCATTCTGTTGCTCCCCATGATTTTCTCGTCAACCAGAGTGATTAGCCTCATGAGTCATACGCCAGCGATATGCAGCCATATAACTACAAAATATCGTGCCGAAAATGGAAAGAAGCGAACGGAACTTCAGATCTACAAACTAAAATGATATCTTTTCCTCAACTACTGCAGCTCGTAACTAAGCAACACCATTCTCCTGGCGAAGAAACGGATTAGCAGAGCGAAAACTCTCGGACGGCAGAACCGGAAAAAATTATCACGCACGCGAAACCAAATTCATTCCCCCACCTAGTTTCCTATTCTTCCACCGACGAAAATCAGGAGAACGGCCGCTCGCGGAAAGGAGATTCGGACATCAGAAGGCTCATTTCAGCAGAGCTCTTCGATTAAGAAGACGAGTAAAAAGAGAGGCGCTTCGAGCTCAATCAATCCCTGGGACTGCTCGACTCACTTTCGTCCGTTCGACTCAACGAGAACGGAGCTCGCGCGCTCTTCTTCAGGCCATCGCGATCGAGCGAGCTAGGGTTTCGCGCGAGATATTTGGGAGGTGGAAAGAGGAGGACCTCGGAGTATTCGGCGTTGAAGATGATGATGAAGGAGAAGAAGGAGAAGAAGGAGAAGAAATGGGGGGACGAAAAAGGGCAAGGGGGCAGGGGAGGTTTTGACTGGTTAAGAAACGGAAGAGGGTAAGAACGAAGAAGGGCCTCAACAAGCGCCACGTCGGCACGCCACGTCGGCCGCGGGCCCCGCGTGGAGGAGCTGGCTGGGCGGAGGATCAAAAGCCGGGGCGCGAGTTGTCGCCCGATAGATCTTCGGAGTGGGGGCGGGGCGGATCGGATCTGAAAAGATCCGCCCCGGGGAACGTGGCGCGTCGCTGGGCGAGCAAAAGATGCTACCCGCGGGACGGCCTCGTTTTGGGGGCGGCCCGGTGTAATTCCGAGACTGCCCTCGGTCGGGGGGTTGCGCTTGGAAAAATATCTGCGCTGGATCCTGGCAAGTTGGCACGGCCGGATGTTGGTCACGATGACAGGGACAAATATCTAACCATTCACGCTCGAATTTCCGCAAGATGGATAAGTATCTTATTATTAATATCCATTTGTTTTGCCGAAAATAAATTATCTGAAAAAAAATTCTAAAAATTATCATTTATGTCGCTTTTAAAAGTAAATGAATAAAAAATATTTCCATCGTTAACGTAAATATTTAGAAATTAATTATTATCGATAACGAAAATATTTTTTTTATTGACGTTATTTCGAGTGATATGAGTGATTATTTTTTATTGAAATATTTTTCAGATAATTCATTTTTTACAAAATAAATGCATCCTTAATCCCTTGTCTTTTTAAGTAGCGCCTCTGTGTACCGATTCACTCGTCATAAGTATATGAGACGCAACTTATTATATAACATTTGGTGAATGAAAAAAGATAGAATTTGATATCATAATAGACATGATTTAGGATTTTCAGTAACACAATTAAAAAGTTGGAATACTGATGCCTTTCGTGTTCTCCTGTTCTTGCGTGGGTACTTTTTGTTTAGTCGTGGTCCTGGTTGGATATGGTCCGCTCTAGGATGCAACTTGAGGCGACGAGTTTCCCGCGGCATGTTAAATTGTTCAGGACAAATAATTAGTTTAATTTAGCAATCTCGCCCCTCTCCTCCCCCATAAAAAAAAATAAAAATTATATAAACTCAATTTATTTCGTAAAAAATGAACGATTTATAAAGCGATCACTTACTTCGCTTGGGAAATTCTTATCACAAATTGTCCATTTTTCATATAACAAATGGAGTATTGGCAATTTTGAGTTTGTATTAAACTTTTATGGATACTATATGAACTCAAGCTTGATCATGGCGTCATCTTACGTTGCCTGGCTTTCTTGAAAAAGCAAGCTCTTTCTTTTAATGTTTAATTCCACCAAATCTAAATTATGCCTAGCGTGACATTAATATCTCATACTTTTTATTCCCCCAAAATTCCTAAATTGTGCCGGTGTAAACTCAATACCCCAGAAAAGAAAAAAATTTCCATGTCACCAAAACCTTTCAACTTGTACTCACATGACAAAATGTTTTTTTGTCAAACCGGTACAAATTTAGGACGATGGTGGGCAAAAATCTCTTTCATGGTAGACGGAAGGTAGTTCTGTCGCACTGGGATTTGCCACAATAAAGGCAGAGCTTGAGATATTGATGTTGCTTGATTTAGGAATACTCCCGGTGTTTTTCTCCTTCTGTACATCGATTTCGACCGCTGCTTCTAAATTTAGCGACAACGGCAGAGCACAAGGATTTCGTAAAAAGGTAAAAGAAAGATGGTGCGAAGGTGGAAAAATACCCTTTCTGAGGCCATGAGTTTTCCTGCCTTTTGCGATGGCCTACGTCCTGGGAGTTCAGCTTTGAATCTCATGCCGTCTTCGCGGCCCTCGTTTCATGGCCGCCTCATACACATAATCGAGCGTTCTGAATAAAGCAGAGAAAAAGTTCCGAGTGTGAAAAAAGGGCTTTTGATTCCGCGGCTTTTCTTTTTTGCGAGAGGTCTCCATTTGCTCTGCTCCTCTCGTTCGCTGCTCGACTTTCTGCGCGAGATTCGTGTCCTTCTAAGGCGGAGTTGGTGGTTCCTTTTCCGTGCTCGTATCGGACGGGAGAACTCGTCTGAATTTGGCGGTGTAAGATTGAATCGACAAGGTTTTCCTGGAAATCACTCACGTGGGCTCGCGATTCGAACTCGACGAATGAAAGAGACACGGAACCCGCTTAAATTTCTGCTGTGATTTGCTGAATCCATCAGGCCGGCGATGGACCAAGCTTAGGTCGTGTAATTTGTTTTCATTTTGTTGAGATGATGCGATATAGTTCAATGAGATATTTGTCGTAGACAAGTATTTCAAAAGAGTAGCTGTTCTGTTAGTTCGCACCTCATAGTTTAAATTATTTGTCAGCTTATTTCTCCTATAAATATCGACATGTTCTTTGTCATTCTACACGCCAGAAAAAAAACATTGGAAATGCTCTATTGTCTTATTCTCTCTATTATTTTGACATTTTTGACTAGTCTTGCTTTGTTCGAATAGAGAAGTTCGGACTAATATGAAGGCCCATTGAATCTTAAAGAATAATCGCATGCCTATCTTTGCGCTATCTGAAAGGAATGAAATATTAAGAGATTCTTCATAACTCTTAAAAAGTCGACAGCCCATGTACTTGCATCTTTAGCCGGATGAAAAAATTAGAAATTTTGTTTGGTAGACGCTTTGTGCTACTAGACAGTTTATAAGTAAAAAAATGAAAATTAACTTTCCCAATTACCCTTTTCTTTTCCCTAAATTTTGTGCCATCTAAGAGATAAAAAGAAATTTAACCTGGGACGTCGAGAAAATCTATCCTAAAACATTTACATATCCAAATATAGATCCCCCGGGGGGCCCAAAAGAAATGGAAAAAAAGAAAAAGAAAAACTAAGGTGGTCTAGCGATGTAGAGAACGGGCATAAATATAAAATTCTTATTCTTTGAGCGTTGTGCCTTTTGCTTTTTGCGATAAGCTTATGATCGGGGTTCGAAGACTCCACATACCACAAGCTAGATAACATCGAGAGAGGAGAGAGAGGAGCATATATGTCATCCGTCTATTATTCTCATTTTTGTGCAATACAAGAAGGCGCCATTTTGTTTCGCTTAAAATGAATAATTTGAAAAATATTTTTTTTGAAAATAATCACTTATTTATCTTGAAATAATTAGTCAATAATTTTTTTCGTTGTCGATAATAATATATATCTAAATATTTTTATGGATGGTGAAAATATATTTCATTCATTCAATTATGTAAGTGACATAAACGATGGTTTGTATATAATCATTTATTTTTCACAAAATAAACGTAGCCAAATATATGCGTTGGCGAGTGAATTTCCATGTTTCGCTCTTTAGTTGTGCTATTTCATTGTAGTGCCTGGAAATTCCCACTTTGATTTGTTTATTATGAGGTGATAAGTAGGCTGTCCATAGAGAGAGGTATATTACAAGGATAACGACATTGATGGTCTATGAACTTAATGTCATCTCCAAACTTTTAATTTATACAATATGATCCCTACACTTTGATCAAATATACAATAACATCCCTCAAATTTTAATTTATTCGATATGATTTTTGAATTTTTGGTCCATGCTCAAATTAGTCCCAAACTACATGAAAATAAACAAAGCCACCATTCATCAATTTAAATTTAAGGATAATATTAAACATTTTCATCTAATTTAGAGATTAGTTTGAATATGTACCAAAACTTAAGAGATTGCATCAAATAAATTAAAATTTTAAGGATTTCATTATACATTGGGCTAAGATTCAAATACCACATAAAAAAATTAAAAATTTAGGATTTACGTTAGAGATCGAGTCATAATTTAAAGATTATTTGCATCATTCTCTCTATATTATAAAGTGGATTTTCTCCGTACTATAAAGTGGACCGGGGGTAACAAAAGAGACGCCCAAAATATCTTGGACCATGCGAAACCACTAAAGGAGCAGCGCGTGGCATTGGTTGGGGGGGCCGCCTGATCACGTGATTCCCACGTCCGGGAGACACTTTATTTTGCTCTCCGGAATTTCCGGGGATTCACGTGTCGCGTTCGGCTCTTGCGGTTGGGATATTGGTGAATGCACACACCAAGGACCACGATCCTCCTTAAAAAATTGATTTAGGGTTTTCTTTTTTGTCCGATGTATTTAGATATTTCTTACAATCAAATAATATTGGGTTGCACCGAATTACATATAAGTTTTTGTAACATGACCACTATAAGTGATGTTATAGATTGTGGATGATTTCTCTATAGGAATTATTCATTGATGAATAACATTCAGGTGTCATGGAGAAAAAGATTTGTCGTGTGCTCCACAAATGAGGGTATTAAAAATTGTCATTGCACCATATGGTTTGACCGACACGTTATTTGTACTGTGTCAACCACATTTGAATGCTAATGTGTAAGTTATATTTGATTACTGCATGTGACACATTTGATTGCTTTTATTCTAAACTGACTTGAATTAAAAAGGTCCTATTTGATTTCAAATGAGTAAATTTTTATTCAATTGTTGTTTAATTAAAAGATCAATTCCATCACATTAATTTATTTAGTTCAGCTTCCGATTTTAACCGATATTATCTTCAAGTGTCCCTCTACTCTGGTGCGATTGCAGATAAGCTAGTGTGTTTAGTAAAAGAATTCACTGACCGGACATTAGTTACAATTTACAGTGACCATAACAAGGAATGTGATGCCAGAATAGGGGGATGAAAACGCAACAATCTTGAATTGCTGTAATAAGCAAATTCCATGCGCGTCCACAGTTTCATCGGACATCGTATCTGAAGCATTCCCTCAAGCAAGATCAACAGCAATAACCATCGATATGGCCTTATCCTACTAAGGGGGGCTCAACTAGAAAGATCAATGCAAAGGAACTAGAATGTGTAAACCAGAATTCGCAGACCAGCTGCGAAGTTGCACCACCAACATCGAGGACCATTAAAAAAAACTCACCGCTATAAACAGATCCGGAATTTTTGCAACTGAAGGCAAAAACAAGACAGTAGCATTCTAAGAGCACAAGAAATAAGCAAGTAGAGACGTAGCTCCATTTCCATTCAAACTAGATATTTTTTGACTAAGTATTCACACTTCATGTTGGCATGCAAAATCCACCTGGTAATTCATTTCCCGCCGCTCTCAACTGGAATATGCTTCAAGTGAGAATGAATCATCAATCAATTAGATAACTTATACAGTTAATCCTTCAGCATCCACAAGCCATGATGATTCTAGAGACGTTCACCTGCCACTGGTTACGTAAAATTGCTCTGGCAGACTCGTGCTTATTTTCTATACATTCCAACAGCACCATTTGAAATAAATAGCAATGACACCTTTGGCATACAAAGAATGAACCAACTCCCGTCTTCTAGATACAATACGTCAGAAATTATGCTGCTGCAGATCTTTTATCATCATTGTCTCCAAGGTTCAAAGCTTGAAGCAGCTTTGGCCATGACTCTGGGATCCCTCCTGGTAGATCAAACTCCAACAACTTGCCCCGCTGTCTATAAAAATCTTCCACAGGTTTTGTCTGCCAAATTAAAAATTCACAGATAACAAAGGGTATACATGATTGCAAAGAAGAAACCGAACTAGGAATCTGATCCCTCTTTCAGAGATGATATAGAAACATGAAGAGGGAAGTCTATTTGAGCTTTGCTCGTGTTATGCTCCTCTTTTGGGGGATACTGAGACAATGCATGAGTATACATGTAATTATTGAAGCAAATGCAAAGACGACACTGACAATGGCAAGTTTCCAAGAAGTTCAGAAGTTTTAGAATCGTGGAGACATACCAGCTCATTGTATATGCGAAGCCGTTCCTTTACAACTTCTTCAGTGTCATCAGAACGAGTGATCAGCTTCGATGCACATTGTGGAGGGGGAAGGAGTGGAGCCATATACATCCCAGGTTGCCCATCCTCACCCTTGATGTCAATGCTGGCAATGTTGTAATTTCCTCCACATTGACTGCAGATCCTCCGTCCAAGGCATTTTGCCAGTAGAGCTTCTTCATGAAGCTTTAAATTGACCACTAGGTCGATATCAGTTACTCCTTCCAGTATCTCCTGAAAATCACTGAAAATGTAAAACAAACTGCACCAACAAAAAATCGTAAAAATAAAGAAACTATGGTGACTACGTTAAAAGCAGTTTCAGTGAAAGTTACCATAATAAGATGAGTTCCTCGCTAAATAGATAAACAACAGTTTCTATAGATAAACAAAATTCTCTAATTAAGAAAGCGCCATGGAAGTCAACAGAAAGCCAGCACAATGCTAGGCATCTTAAGACACAAGGTCCTTCACCACAAATCGTAAGGATAATCAGTTGAAATAAACTAGTTTGCCACACAGAGAATCAACCAGCAACAAGAACTGGGGATGATCACGTGCACACACATGCACATGACATGACACACCAATCGGATGGACTTATATGGATTCCTTTGTACTCAGAGACATATATTGATCCAAACATATGTGTAACATACAATCTGAATCATGTATGCTCTGGACGATGAGGACTCATAGGCAAAAAGTTGTTATTGTCCTACCGGGCATGCCTGACTGACAGACTCAGATCTACTTTGAAAAACCTCTTAAAAAAAGGCAGATTAGCAAATTCGTATTGCAATCTACCTTTACTTTCTGACAGAGTTGAGACAGTGATAGGTTTAATGACAGCAAGAAAAAGACACTAGGGATGGCCCGTGATGTTTTCCCCTGGGCATGTAATCGTCATCAATGTGATAAAATCTATAGAAGGAAATTGACGGAAGCAGAACACAAATGGGTGATGATCATGCCTGTCATTGGCGTCCTTACTATTAAATCACTCAGTATTATCTCATAGACTGACTTTACCTCAATAACAAAGAGAAAAAGTAGCACATGTAGAGGAAGTGAGAGCTTACAAGAGCAAGCATGCCAAATTCCAAAAGCTTAGGCAGCTTTTAGTAAGCTTTTGGGTAAGCTTTTGGAATTGTGGAACTTGGAATATAAGCCTCTCAATCCTAGCATGTGCAGTCAATGTGGGACGTAGCCCACAAGGAGCTCACTACATGGCATACGTAATAGCCAGCAAACATGCCTGTTGAGCTGAAATGTTATTGGATCAGGCTTATGATTCTTTCTGGTAACAGCCTGGGGACATTTTCCTATTTGACCAAAACTGCTCCTGGACTTTAGACATAAAGACAGTTTCTTGTTGAGAAGGTACAGAAGAACAGGAACCACAAACAACAATTTCTTACTCATTTACTAAAAAAAGATAAAAAAGATCTGGAAAATTAATTGGTACATTTCTTGACAGAATCATTTGCAGCTTTTACGCTCGTAGAAATGTTTAACACTACTAGCCCCTGAAGTTTCCTGATAACTCGGCAACTCAACCAACAAATGCGCATAAAATCAGCCCCTCGACAACAGGGAACAGCCATTTCAGTAAAGTTACCGAAGCAAATTGAGTAGTATTCAAAGCCAAACAGCAGAAATTCTCACCGCCTGTCTTACAGTCCGAGGGAAGCCATCGAGTATGAATCCAGTCTCACCCTTCGCTTCTCCGGCTTCAAGACGTTTCGACAATAAATCTATAATGATTTCATCCGGCACCAATTTCCCATGGTTAACAATCTCTGCAAGCTGCAAAACATCAACCAACGGCTATAAAACGACCAGGCATTTTCGCAGCGGATCTAAGAAGCATCCCCTCCAACCGCAACTCTTCACTTCCCTCCCAAAACTTTCCACAAAACCCATCAGCTCGGTTTTCGCTGAATCGCTAAACCGAATTCAAGGAAGCTCCACGCCCACTAACAGCAACAAATTCCGAGATTGGATCGCAACGGGACACGAACCTGCGAAGAGAGCGGGCCGGAGGCGGCGAGCTCGTCCCGGACGAGGTCGCCGGTGGAGATGTGCGGGACGCCGACGAGGCCCGACAGCCGGGAGGCGTAGGTCCCCTTGCCGACGCCGGGGCAGCCGAGGAAGACCCACTGGTGGTTCCTCCCCTCGGGGCTCCGCTGCAGCGGGAGCTGCTTCGGGCCGCAGCTGGAGCCCGATCCGAGCTCGCGCCCGGAGCAGAGGCCTCGCGCGACGGCCGCCGAGGCCCTCGCCAGCATGAGCCGCTTGAAGACGGCCATTGGGTCGGCGCAAGAGAGAGTTGCGGTGGATGGTTCCAGGTAGCGTGGGGGGTGGTGAAGTGACGTGGGTTCTTCTTCTTCTTCTCCTTCTTCTGCTCCTTCTTCTCCCTCGTGCCGTCGTCTTCTTCGTCGTACGTCGGACAGAGATGGTTGCACGAGCGGAAAAACGAAGAAAACGTGGTCGTTAATGGCGAGCTTTTGCGGGTGGGTTGGCTTAGGAATCTACCCTGGATTTTTTTTTTTACTCCTCTCTCTCTCTCTCTCTCTCTTTTTCTCGATCGAGTATCTTCGGTCGATTCCGTTTAACTAATTAAAGAGAACGGCTGGAAAAAATCCAGATATATATATTTATAATCTTTTTTTCCATATCGGGTTTGACTCTATTGGGTTCGGCTTGGCATCATTGCCAATAAGACGACGACGACGTGGTCGTGTCGTGTGTTTCGCTTCCACCAAATAATCCGACCCCAAAAAATGAATTTCCCTCCCACGCGAAAAATAGGCAAATTAATAAATAAATAAAAAAGGATAGGGAGAAACGTTCCGTGAGAAATAAAAAGCAATGCCCCGTATAGTGTCGAGATATGTTAAAAAAAAGAAGAAGAGGAAAGGCGTTCATTAAAAAAATCAAAACAACTCTCGAGCGTGGAAAACTTGCACACAGTATAGGACTCTACGCGTCGAATGATTGGTGAATACGCACGATGAAAGTAAAAAAGAAGATCTCCTTAATTTAACCAAAAATAAATAAAAATACAGAGAGATAGGACGACCTATTTGATAAGTTGGGCCTATTCGGACGAGGATTTGGATTTATTAGATATAGATTGGAAAAAGTACTAAAAAAGTCATAAACCTATTGCATTGGTATCAATTCAGTCATAAATTTTTTAATTGGACAAATTCAGTCCTAAACCTTTTAATACTAGTATCAATTCAGTCCATTTGACCATTTTTGGCTAGCCTAATCTTAACGTGGACGTCGGTACGGACGACGACGTGGCAGATTTTTATGATTTTTTAATTATTTTTTCGATTTTTTTACTAATTTTTATTAATTTTTTTCTTTTTTTTTTTGTCTTTTTCCTGGCTGTGGCCGGCGAGGGTCGCGAAGCCCTCGCCCAGCCTCTCCTAGGGTTGCCGGCGAGGGGCGAGGATCTAGGTGAGGCCCGGGCGAGGGCGAGGCGAGGGCGAGGCCGGCCTCGCCCAAAGCCGGGCTAAGCCGCCTCGCTCGCAGCCTTGGGCGAGGCCAAGCGAGGGCCGCGACCCTCGCCGGCGGTTGGTGAGGGCCGCTTGGCCTCTCCCTAGGGCCGCAAGCGAGGTTGGCCTCGCCTAGATTCGAGTGAAGCCACCTCACTGGCGGCCTTGGGAGAGGCCTGGTGAGGGCCGTGACCCTCACCCAGTGGCCAACGAACCTCACCTGGAGGCTTGTTGGTCACCGCTAGGAAGAAGGTAGAAAAAAAAAGGAAAAAAAGAAAAGAAAATAAATTAATAAAACATTCAAAAAATAATTAAAAAATCATAAAAATTGCCACGTGCCGTGCCCGGTCATCGACCGACGTCCACGTTAGCATCGGTCGGCCAAAATTGGCTGGATTGACTGAATTGGTATAAATATTAAAAGATTTAGGACTGAATTGGTCTAATCGAAAAGTTTATGACTGAATTGATATCAATACAATATATTTAAAACTTTTTTTGTACTAGAAATTGACTATTTTACTAATAAGCTACTATTTGTTATTTAAAATTATAGAAAAATGACACAAATAAATCTTAAACATTGGCCCTCTATGTAGTCTCGTCTTTAAAATTTTAATTTGCTAAATATAGTCATTAAATTGTCCATAAATGTTTAATCTAGTTTCTAAATTCTAATTTGTTAAGACGAATCCCTCAACTTTCCTAATCTTTAATATGTTCAATTGAGTTCCTCGACTTTCTAAACTAAAGTTAAATTGGTTATTCAGTACTATTAACAATTTTCATTTCATTCCGTTTTCTAAAAAAATATGTTATCTATTTGTTACCTTTTTTATCTTTATAATTTTTACTATAGTTCCATTGAAGTATGTATAACAACATGCAGAGATATATGAAATTTATACTCATTTTATTTTAAAAGTAATTTTTTTCATAAGAATACATAATAACAACATGAATTCATCTATAGACTTCTCACTTATATTAATCTAAATCTTGTTCCTAAATTTTTACAAAAACAATTTCCAAGCTTTTGCTTTTCGTATTTATCAATTAAATCTAGTCAACTATGTCGAATAAGAAATTAAAATTACAGGAATATCAATCCATTTCAGTTATAAATGAAATTCTACTCTTACTATTATTGAGATCACAAGTTAAATATTTTAAACGGAGCTTTCGTAATTTTATAAAGACCAAAAGGGTAAAAAAGTAATAAAAATATAAACATGTATTTTTTGGTTGATTTATAAATAGATTAAATCGAAAAAGTGCTCTAAAATTTCGGCAATAGTGTAATTACAAAAAGTTTTGGGCTCTTTCCGAGAGGTTTCGTGGAAATTGATAATCTTCTCCTTCTTCCTCTATGTTCTAATCTGTAGAATAATGGAATGGGCCTGTAAAAGGAAGGAATGGGCCCAAGTGGGAAGCCCTCCCTCTCGGCCTTCAAGTTTCGCCACTTATTTCCCGATTTGCCACTCTCTCTCTCTCTCTCTCTCTCTACGAGCGAGCTCGAAACCTGAAGCTTGGTTGTCGACGAACAACCCTAATCCCGACTCCCCCAATCGCCCCCTCCTCAAAAAGAATCGATCCGCCTTTCTCCAATCCGATCTTCGTCGGCCCCCTCTATTCGCCGGATCGATTCGATCTTTTTTCCGTTCTCTCTTCCGATCTCTGATTCGAGCGGGACGCGCGACGATGCCTCCGAAGCAGCA
The DNA here is from genome assembly GCA_014182365.1 of Eucalyptus tenuipes. NCBI lineage: Eukaryota > Viridiplantae > Streptophyta > Magnoliopsida > Myrtales > Myrtaceae > Eucalyptus > Eucalyptus tenuipes. The sequence goes on along the minus strand of CM024543.1, from coordinate 28,446,251 downwards.
ATCCAAGGCGGACGTGGCGAAGAAGCAGAAGGTTGTGGAGGACAAGACGTTCGGGCTCAAGAACAAGAACAAGAGCAAGAACGTCCAGAAGTACGTCCAGTCTCTCCAGCAATCGGTCCAGCCGAAGCCCGACGCATCGAAAGTCGCCGCCAAGGTCGTCCTTTTCTCTTTAGATCGTGTCGAAAACGCCGACTTGCGAATTGGGTATAGAGCAAACGGTCCTGATTTTTTTTTTTGTGGAATTTACGAATGAGAGAGCTCTTGGTTTATTTTATTTTATTTTAATCATTTTCATGCTGAGGACAACAAGTGTTTAATGATTTTGGTGAAATGGAATAATAACGGTAGAGACTTTGCATGTCGTGAGCAGAAGAAGAAGGAGGAAGAGAAGGCCAGAGAGAAGGAGCTAAATGATCTATTCAAGATTGCTGTCAGTCAGCCGAAAGTGCCAGTCGGTATGTAATGTGCACTTGCATTGTGATTACTTCGAACTTTTAGCCCCTCTGGAGCGATAGTCTTCGTTGACTTAGTCCATGGATTGTACTTGTAGTTTTTGGTGATTTATAGTGGAAAATAACTTATCTGTAGATTTTGCTTTCTTCAATATAGTATGGTGTTTTGGTGGATAGGTGTTGATCCCAAATCTATATTATGCGAATTTTACAAGGCGGGGCAGTGTACTAAAGGGTTTAAATGCAAGTTTTCCCATGATCTGAATGTCCAAAGGAAGGGTGAGAAGATAGACATCTACAGCGATAAACGCGACGAAGGTAGCTCACTGGGCTTTTTTTGTGGATTGTCGTCCACATGCCATTCTTTAGCTGTCTTGTGTCCTATATTTGAGCTATCCTACAGTCTGATAATAATGATTACTTCGGATTTAAGAAACGATGGAGGATTGGGATCAAGAGACATTGGAGAAGGTTGTGGAGTCAAAGAAGAAAGAATATAATCAGAATAAGCCCACTGAGATTGTATGTCTCTCTCTCTCTCTGTGTCTGTCTCTCTCTGTCTCTGTCTCTCTCTCTGTCTCTCTCTGTGTCTCATATCCATGCACACAGGCTCGCGTGTGAATGAGCTATAGGCTTTCAACTGCTCTGTATTGCTTAAAGTCACGCAAACTTCTTTCACTGTTGCTGTATGCCATGTACAATATCTGGACATTATAATTCGTCCTTAGATAGTTAAGATTGTTTATTTCTATAGTTTTATTACAAAACTAATGATTTGGTCTACAAAAAAATCACAAAGAACTGCCCATCAGTTTAATGTTCCTTACTGTCTTGTGAATGAACACATCACGTGTATTTTTCACTTTAGTGGAAAAATCTTTCCAGGAGTTCTCCCTCACAGCAGTCTATGCTTGACTTTATTGTTCTCTGGAAATCTCTTGGCATTGAAATTTCCGTTGAACATCATATTATAAGTCTTTGTTAAATTCTCAGAAGAACCTCGATATATGTTTTTTTTTTACCTGTTGCTGGGATAACATATGATCATGGTTTTGTGTAAACAGGTTTGCAAGCACTTTCTGGAAGCAGTTGAAAAGAAACAATATGGCTGGTTCTGGGCGTGCCCAAATGGTGGAAAAGATTGCCACTACAGACATGCTTTACCACCAGGATATGTTTTGAAGTCACAAATGAAGGCACTTATTGAGGAAGAAGCTGACAAGGCCCCTATTGAAGATGAGATTGAAGACCAGGTTATCAGCATTGACGATGTTTTCCGTCATAATAAGAAAACTGACATTTTTTCTACTGATTTCATTTCTATTCCTGATAGTATCTGCTTACTATGTACCATCACTATCCATCAAGATCCATTGCTACTTACATTTTGATTACTTCAGCGATCGAAATTGACTGCTTCAACTCCAATGACTCCCGAGTTGTTCGTGCAATGGAAGAAGAAAAAGATGGAAGAAAGGGAAGCCGGTTTGGCTGCTCAGCGAGCAGAAAGGGCCAAGAATGACCGCATGAGGTATTTTTATTAATTTTTTCCTGCTGAACTTGGAGAAGCCTGTTGGTAGGATATGATGCTAATGTGGTTTTCTGTCACTTCAGTGGGCGCGAGCTGTTTCTATCGGATGCTAGCTTGTTTGTGGATGATATTGAGGCATATGAGAAGTACCAGAGAGAGGAAGAACTGGAAGATGCCAAAGACAATGTAAACCCTCTTCACCTTTCTTTTTGGCGTTATATAGTATTTTAGGCTCCTAGCAACTAGGAAGCTAAAGATTGCTTGTAGCTTTGGAGTGTGACTGTAAATTGCAGATTGTAGGCTAAAGAGCAGTGGTATCAAAATGGTCTCTTAAATTTGCAAAACTTTTGTCTGTTTAATTCACCTGACCCTGTGACAATATATGGGTAATGAAGCGGTAATTCGTACTAACTGCTCATATTAACCAATTTGCTAGACATGTTGAATGTGCTATTGGTATGTCCAAAGCATGAACTAGTGCATACCCATCACCTTTTAGTATCCCTTTGGAGGGAGCGGTGTTTGACGTGTGCAGGCTGGCTTGAAGATATCCGTTCTTGTTATTCTTTTGAGTTCTACGGTTCTTTATCTTTGCTCCTTGCCTTTGCATTTGTTCAATTTCAGGCCGGAGGCAAATCAGCAGAGGGGCAACCAAGCACATCAAGAAGTGCGGTGGCTGAATCTGAAGAGGTCCTGCTTGACGACGACGACGACGAGCTGGACATGGATGAATTAAATGAACTTGAAGCTAGTTTGTCGAAAACCTCGATTCAAATTCGCGAGCCGGGAATTGAAGCTTCATCCTGAAAGATCAAGTGGGAGAGAGGTTGCTCTGGAAGCTTGCCCAAGATTTACTTGAGAGGAGATTAAATGTTCCGGTCAACTCATCTTTTTTGGGGACCCGTTTTATGCGTCATTAATTGTTCTGATTTAGGGGTGGTACGAGTTTTGATTTAGTCGTCCCGATGTAGCTGAATAATGTAATTATTCACATATGAAAGACCGACTGCTCAAGGTTGTATTTGGGAAGGTACTTAGGGTGCTGTCTTGTTTTCTTTTATCGTTTTCGTCAGCCCTAATGATGCTTTTATTTGTAGAGGGAAAAAAAACAGGCCCACGGTAAACCAAGGACCCAGGTTGGGCCATCGGGTGTCCTCGGCCTGCATGCCGGAGTCCCGGGCTCTGCCCTAGGGGACTCGAACCCGAGCTAGGGGATGGAGGACCCAAGCCTGACCTCAAGGGACCTCGCGCCGGGATCTTTCGCCCAACCATTGAGGTCCCTGGCCTTATCGCGGGGGACTCGAGTACTAGTGTTGGGGTCCTGAGCCCAGTCTTAGGGATATGGGCGCTGGCTTCGGGATCGTAACTTAAGTTTAGGGAAATTGGATATGGGCGCTGGCTTCGGGATCGTATCTTAAGTTTAGGGAAATTGGATTGATTGGATAATTTTCTTCATTAAAAAGTATAGGAGTAAGATATCATGGAGGCATAGAAGGAAATGATATGGACAGAAAGGAAAATTAATGCAATTTGATGGGAACATCTTTCCTCAATGGGCTTGTTCGCAGAGACAATCTATCCTGTGTTGAATGATTCGATCGACGACCATGTTAGTTCGAATTGACTGAGACTGAGAGACTTGATTATAAAATGAATTCAAATTCAAAGGCTTGACTAAAGAAATTAAAAGCTCGAGAATTTAATTGAAGAAAGTGCGTAAATGCAAAGATGAAAAGTCGAATTTTACCATCATCACTTACATCGTCTTTCATGTATCTTTTTTTTTTCTTTTAAGCCCATACGATTTTTTGTAATAAGTAAAGAGAATGCGAGTGTTGACTCTGAGGGAAAAAAATCGAGATCACAATTCTCAATCATCCAGAATAGGAGATAAAAAATAGAAAGAAACTAGAGAGTTGTCCGTCTGCTCGAAATTGCCCTCAAAGTAAGACCGAAAAATAAAATTATAAAGGATGCAATGGTAATTTTGCATGCCCTCTTTCGCCTCTTCTTTTCCCTTTTTTTCTCCCCCAATAAAGGTAATGTAATGATCGATATTTCCACCATTTTTTACTTCCTATGAATATCTAAATAACACAAGATAAATAATATTCTTCACTGTCAATTATCTTCACCGACCTCAAAGGACATCTTCTAAAAACACAGTGTAGGACCAAGAGACAGTCTCTGTTCACATAGGTCAATTTTAAGCTGAGACCAGAGATGTGAGATACAACTGTTTCTCGATTGTCAATGACTCGACGACAGACAAACAAACTTTCAATTCAATTGAATGTCTACAAGATCCCAGTGAGGTCACCTAGGGTTTCGCAACTCAAAAATGAGATCGAATTTGTTGAAAATAAGTGAAGTATTAGATAGCCGATTAGTGATTATCTAGTAAAATTATTTTTTGGGTGTCTTTTTCTTGGGATACAAGGTCTGTGTTCATAAAAATTGAGTGGGCTAAACCCGATTAAAGTCGGGGCCAATTGAGCATATGAATGTTTTATTACTCATCAGTCTATATTAATCCGGACGAACACAAGGTTGGAGTTTAATAGAAAAAATTGGCTAATACCATGAAAAATCCCAAACTAGTATACCAACTAATTTTTTGATTATAAAAATCCTAAACTAATTCACCCATAATGAATTTATCCTAAACTAATTTTTTGACAGCTAAAATCTCAAATTGGTGTATTTGTGACAAAATTACCATCCATCAATTTCCATTAAATTGAAATAATTACATGATAGAGGCAAGAACACTTTTCGGCCATGTCCCATTAATTGATCATAACGATATTGTGGAAATGCTGCACGGACCCATATATATAGGAAAAGAAAGAGAATCACCTTGATACTAAACCGGAACGAGCCCGGGATCTTCTAGAAAATGGGAAGATCTAGGATAGGCGGCCAAAACCTGTCCTTAACAAGATGGTACTGACTTTCATACAGGTGCTGCATGGTTGTCGTCAGCTTGTGTCGTGAGATGTTTGGTCAAGTCCTATAATGAGCGAAACCCTTGTTTTGTGTTGCTAAGACATGCGCCTAAGGAGAAAGTCTTTGCAACCGAAGTGAGCCGAGGAGCCGAGTGATGTGCCAGCGCTACTAATTGAGTGCCAGCACGTAGCTATGTTGTTAGTCGAAGGGAGCCGGCGCTTTTCAAAGCACTTTCTAGATTTGCACCTATCAATCTAAAAAATCTTGTTTTTTTGAACATGAAGAGATAAAGAAGCCATTGCAATTGCCAGAAATACTAGGCCCACTAAAGGCACAAAGAAAGAGGGTAAGTTGTTAAAAATTATCATAGAACGGGTACCTCGATTTAATATATGTACCTGTTATTGTTAGAAAGATATCTTAGAATAATTTGAAAAATCATAAACTAGTACACTAATGATAAATGAAAAAGTAAAATCCAACTTGTTATACCTATCAACTATCACGTGTTTCTAATTCAGAAATTTGACAATAAAATTTAATGAAAACTTACTGAAAGTAAATTTGTTACATATATACCAGTTTGGAATTTTTGGTGATCACAAAGGTAGTTTAAAGTAAATTTGTCATATGCGTACCAATTTTGATTCTTTATAATATTAACCTAGAAAAAAATGCTATTGAATTCTTTTAAAGATACATATAACTTATACTTTATCTTTTGTTCAATCGAAATTCTAGGATGTACACCTGTTTCGATTGGTGTATAAACATGAGAAGGATAATTAAATTTATCACAAGTGTTTTGGTCCTGGCCCAATCTCTGGGATACGGGCGTGGCCTTTGGGGATTGTAGCTCAGGCATACCAAATTGATTAAGCAATTTTCTACATTAAAAAATATAGGAGTAAGATACCCTGGACAAGCCATAGTGGGATTTTTTTTTTTGGTCGATAATAATGGGAAATGATATGGACAGAAAATAAAATTTATGCAATCTAACGGAGGCATCTTTCCTCAATGGGTTTGTTCATAGAGACAATCTATCCCGTGTTGAATGATTCGACGACCTTGTTAGCTCGAATTGACTGAAACTAATATGTGAAAGACTTGATTATAAAATTTATTCAAATTCAAAGACTTGACTAAAGAAATTAAAAGCTTGAGGATTTTATTGAAGAAAGTGCATAAAATGCAAAGATGGAATGTCAAATTTTACTATTGATGATTTATATAAGCTTTCATGTATTTCTTTATAAGCATATAAGATCCAAAATTTCTTTACTATTTGGAATAAGTAAAGAGAATGCGAGTGTTGACTCTAGGAAAAAGTGAAAAATCGAGATCAAAATTCTCAATCATTCTTATTAAGAGATCAAATTAAGAGAAAAGTTCAGAATTGTACGCCTGTTTCAAATTTATCCTCAACATAATACCAAAAAATAAAATCGTAAATCAAGTAATGGCTCTTTCCCCTTTCCTTTTTCATTTTTTCTCTCCAATAAAGGTAATGAATAACAATAATCCTTCTTTTTTCACTTTCTATAAATTTCTAATAAGACAAGAGAAATAATTTTCTTGACTTTTCAATTTGCTTCACCGACTTCAAAGAACACATTCTGTAAATACATTTTAGGACAAAGGGGCTTTCTGTGTTCATATTGGTCAATTTTAAGCTGAGACCAGAGAAATGGGATGCAGCTGTTTCTCGATTATCAATGACTCAGCAATAGACAAAGTTTCAATTCAATCGTACATCCACAAGACTCGAGCTACGGTCATATGTGATTGGGCGACTTGTAAACGAGATCAAATTTGTTGGAAGTAAGTGAAGAATTAAATAGCTAATCAGCGATTACCTAGCAAATTGATTTCTGAGGTGTCATTTTCTTGAGACACAAGGTCTGTGTCCATAAAAACCGAGTGTGCTAAGCCCGATTAAAATCACGGCCATTTGAGCATCTTGTTGTTTTATTATTCATTAATCTATGTTAATCCGGATCAACGTAATTTCGAAATCTAATAGAAAAAAGTTCCCATTAAATTATATTAAAACACATATAAAATTTTACCGTATTTTTCGTTTAATCAATTTTATGCAAGGTACCTATTTGGATTTTTTAAAAATTTTATTGGTGTATTTGGACGAGGAGGATAATTAATTGATTTCTTTGTTGGTCAGAGAGATGGAAAGAGAAGATGAGTGGGAAACAGAGAGGAGGGGTGGGTCGATGCGAAGTTACATCGCTACAAATTTTCTTCATTTTCTTTATGTGGTTCATGGTCACCAAAGAAGGACAATAGCATGTGACCATTGAGCCAATCGCTGGCATTCGCGTTCAGAAATTTTCAATTTCTGGATACAGCTGGCAGAGTCGTGTCAACGTTGGTTTTCGCGCAGCTCGATTAGTCCATCATCTCGAGCCATCTTAAGAATGTAAGCCCACACATTGGCCTGGTTTATCTTGAATTATCTTTCCGAACAATATTTTATTACACAAGGTTTGGGGTATAAACTCATGTTTACTTATTTGTTGTGTAGGTCTAGTTCTGAAACATTAAATAGATATGAGGGCACATTTGACGCAATTAAGAAACCCTTTCACCACAAAAATGATGAGTATATCCCTTGCGTTAATAGTTTGAAAAGTCGTATCGGTGATTATACACACATATATGGGGAGTTTACACCTTTAATGAGTGGGATAATTTAATTTCATTAAGGGTTCGTTCGTTTCGCGGAAAATGACTTCCGGGAAAATGTTTTTCGGATTTTCCGGTGTTCGTTTTACGGAAAATGAACTAGTTAAGGAAAATGTTTTCCATCATTGGAAAAAACAACCTTTACAGTGAGGAAAACGTTTTTCATGACTTCTTCATTCTTACTTTTTTTATTAATACATTTTCATTTTATTTTTATGCTTTTTTTTTTTTTTTAAATTGAGTTTTTAATTTCTTTTCTTTTCTTTTTTTCTTTTCTTTCTTTCCTATTCATCTTCTTCTTTGGCCCGACCGGCCACGGCGGCGTCCGGCGACCAGCCGCGGCCGGCGGCCGGCGATCGGCGACCAGTTGCTAGCTAGCGGCTGGTGAGGCTCCGCCTAGCCCGATGTGCCGAAGTCAAGATCGTGCCTCGCCAGATTGGGCGAGGCGAGCTCGCCGGCTTGGGCGGAGCTCGCGGCTCGCTAGATCCGGCGAGCCGGGTGGGGCTCGGGCCTCGCCCGAGCTTGCCGCGAGTTTCGCCGGGCTCTGGCGAGCCGCGAGCTCGTCGGATCGCGCGGCGGAGCTCGGGCTCCCGATCCAGCGAGCCCAAGCTCCGCCGCCGAGATCCGGCGAGCTCGCGGCTTGCCGTGAGCCCGGCGAAGCTCGCGGCGAGCTCGGGCGATATCGGCCGAGCCTCGAGCTCGTCGGATCGGCCATCGGGTCTTGGTCGGCCGTCGGGCAGCCCGGCCATCGTCGGGCAAGAAGGAGGCAAGCGACGGCAGAAGGAGGAGGAAGAAGGAGGAGGAAGGAGGAAGGAAAAGAACAAAAATAAAAATAAAAATTTTGATTTTTAAAAATATAAATAATTAGAAATTCATTTTTTAAAAAATATAAAAAATAAAATTAATTTTTTGGTCAATTAAAAATATTAAAATTCAATTTTTGATAATTTTTCCCAAACAATTAAATGAGCTAACGAACGGTGGAAAATATTTTCCACTCAAATTTTAGGTTTTGGCCGAATATCGGAAAATAGAGTCATTTTCTTGGAAAATGACTTCCAAGAAAAATATTTTCCGGAAACATGATATTTTTTAATTTTCATTAAGTATTGAGACATTATTTTGAAGATCAGAATCCTTAATGGTGCCATAACTTCAAAAGTAGTGTGAAATTGCACTTTAATTATGTCAGAGTTCTCGAGCATCCATCTAATAATTAGTTTGGAACTCTCTTGTCTCTATATATAGGGTGAAAAATTATGAGATCTTTCAAAGTTTAATATCTTTTGACATATACGAGACCATTGCGTCCTTAAAATTGTGCAAGAGACCCGACTGAGACAAGTGATCGATAACCTAGCTTGGCACACCATGGAAGCTGGTTCTTGCACCTAATTAACATAGTTTAAATAATTTGAGCTCTTAATAGTCATGTTCCGATAATGGACGAGGGAGACCAATCCCAAAAGATTGCCTTCGTTTTAGGAGATAGGTCTGCCAAAACTGAATGGGAAGTCTTTTGCAATCATGCTCCCAAACGTAATCACATTTTAGAAGCTTTACGTGCAAAAAAATTCATGATCACCAGCCCTCTTTGGAGGTCTTAATTCGATTCTTGGTCCGTCTTTCCCCGAACTTGAAAGGCTTATCGAACAGATCCCCACGATCTGTTTAACCTCAATCAGGCCTTAAAGAGCACGCTTTTGATTGTGACACTGAAGTGTAACATGTGCATAGTGAAACAAAAAGAATCCAAAAGAGATGATTTTTCTTAGGACGAAGAAGCATGATTGAAGTTTCCGTCCACAAGGAATAGGATAATTCCATTCATGATTGGCCCACCTAGAACTGGCTATCAATCTCCAAGATTTTCTCTTCATAAATGTAGATGATGGTTTGATCATACGATAACGACAGGTGATTCGGGCAGGCCAACAGAATCATGTAAACTAGATTAGTTTTGAGATTGTAGAATCGAGACAGAAATCACGATGGCATGGAAAAGAGAGCAGAAGAAGTCAGTCCACATAAAACTCAATACTTGATCCAAAGTTCACGGAAAAGAAAAAACACTAGTTAGGTATGGCCTAGGACTATGTTTTTAGCATTTTATGCAAGAATTCAACTAGAAAATAATGTGCAGTAACCTTTTTTAAGCAAAAGAAGATTCAAAATGGAGAATGTGTTCTTTTTGTAAGTAGAATCGTCTCAGACATTTCCAAAATGGAAAAACTCTAGGGTGCTCCTCATCATTGATCACTTGACTATTCACCACCCAATTAATAAAAACAATCCCTAAAAGTATGGGACCGATTTTTCTCGTTAAAGGAAAGCAATGAAAGGTCCTCTAATAGGGCGATCCATTATTAATTGGGTAGAAGGTGACGTAGTGTTTCAAAAACAATAAATATTTTTTCGAAAAGTAAGTCTCGATGGGTCTCCTCTTAGTTGCACGTGAACTTGTTAAACACTAAGCAAATGATGATTTGATCATACGATTATGACAAACGATTTGGGTAGGCCAGTGGAATTAGTAAATTAGATTGCGTTCGAGATTTGTTGAATCGAGGGAGTGATACGATTTTCATGGAAAAGAAAGAGCAGAAGAAGTCGGTCCGTGTGAACTCAATACTTGGTTCAAAGTTAATCCAAAAAGTACATTAAAAAAACACTAATTAAGGTACGGTCTAGGACTATATTTTTAGCAGTTCATGCAAGAATTCGACTAGAAAAATAATGTGGAGTAACTTATTTAAGCAAAAGAACTAATCAGTCACATACTTAGACAAACATATTGGAGAATGTGTTCTTTGGGTAAGTAGTATCGTCCCAATTTTTACAAAATGGTGAAACCATTGGGTGCCTGCATCATCAAACACTTGATTATTCACCCAATTACTTAAAAAACCCTAAAAGCATTGGGGACCCTAAAGTCCTAGGCTCATGCCTTGAGGTCCCACACTTGGCCTTGCGGGACGCAAACTCAAGCTTGAGCATTAGGGACCCAAGCCTGACCTTGGGGGACTCGGCCCTAGGGGCCTTTGGCCATACCATTGAGGTCCCTAGCCTAGTTGCTCAGGAATTGAGCTTGGCTACCAAGGACTCTGGCATGGGCACTGGGCTTAGGGCTACAAGGATCGTGGCTTGAATCGGCTTGATCTCGAGGGACCTCAAGCTCGAGCCATAGTGGTTAAGTTGCGTAGTCATTGAAACAATGTCAAAGTATGATACTCGAACAAGCCATAGTGGGAAATGGAGATAATTGTCAAAAAGTCCTAAACTTCAATAGTCAAACCAATCCTAAACCTTTTAATGTGCCGATTTAGTAATACATATTTTTTTTTATCTTAATTTAGACTAAACCTTTTAAAATTTTGTTAATTTAGTCTTAAACTATTACTTGGATATTTGGCCAGAATGACTATATTGATAAATTATGACAAAAAGTTAAAATTAAATTAGCAAATTATCAAAATGTTTATAATTAGATTGATACAATTGAAATGTTTAGAATTAAATTGGTAAAAAATGTTTAAGACTAAATTGACATAATTGATAAGTTTAGGATTGAATTGTCTTTCAATAATAGATTTAGGACTTTTTGGATAATTTTCTCATGAAAAATTATGTGGACCGAAAGGAAAATTTATGAATTTTCATGGAGCCAAGATCTTTCCTTAGTGGCTTGTCCGTGGAGACAAAATTTTTCTTGCCTCATATTTTGGCATGGTTTGACGGTCATGTTAGGCTCTAATTGATGAAATGAAATTGGTACATGAGAGACTTAATTATAAATTTTATGCAAATTTTAAGACTTGATTAGACAAATCAAAAGTTCAAAAATTTAATAGGAAAAAATGAATACATTCAGAGATAAAAGGTCAATTTATCATTACTCATATACATTATCCTTCACTTATTTTTTTTAAGAAAGTAAATTTGGATTTTTCTATTTGGGAAAAGAGAACGTGAGCATTGATTTTAAGAAAACATAACCACTTGGGATTACAATTCTCAATTATTAGGATTAGGTGATAAAAAACTGAGAGAAAAGTTGAAAATTTCACATTTGTTCCAAATCTATTCTCAATGTAAATCTAAAATATAAAATTGTAAAGGATGGAATGGTAATCTGGCATTCTCTTCTTCACCTGTCATTTCCCTCTTTTTTAACCCCCAAAAGATGGTAATATAATTACCCATATTTCCTTCATTGTCACTTTCTATAATTTATAAATAACACAAGAAAAATAATTTTCTTCAGTTTTTTTTTCCTTCACGGACGTAAACAAAGATCTTCTCACAACATTGTAGGACCAAGCAGAATTCTTTGTTGACATGGGTCAATTTTAAGATGAGACCAGAGATGTGGGATGGGGCTGTTTCCCTATTATCAAATGACTTAGTGATAGATGGTTTCAATTTCAATTTCAATTCAATTGAATGTCTTTAAGAAGTTGGAAATGGAGATTGAATTTGTTGTAAGTAAATGAAAAATTTAGCTACTCAATTATTGATTACCTAACAAAATTATTTTTGGGGTATCATTCCCTTGGGATATAAGATTTGTGCTTATTGAAGTCAAATGATTTTACCTGATCAACATTGGGGCCACTTGAACATTTTGTCCTTCTATTAGTACCTGTCGATCTATATTAATTTGGACGAATGCAATGTCGAAGTTTAATAGATAAGGGTCTATTAAATCATATCATAAGTTCGGACACGTCTGGATACACTCTTACCCTTTAAATCTTTTATTGATTCCTTGGCTGCCATATGGGCCAGAGAGATGGAAAGGGAAGGTGACTGAGAAAGAGAGGATAGGTGGGTCGATGCAAAGTTACAATGCTACGATTTTCCTCTAGTTTCTTTACAATTGGACCAATGGCAAGCATTCGCATGCGTTGTGAACAGCACAGAGTTTTGTATATTCCCACGTACGACAATAACATAATATTTGCGCACCCCAAGGCCACTTCAAGAGCGCACTTTCCCAATTTCGTCGTGGTGTATTCAGGATTTTATTCCCGACAACTTTTATTACATGCGATTTATATTTAAATCTTCATAATTTATTTGTTGTGTAGGTTTAATTTTTAGGATGCTAAATAGATCACGTCGAGATGATGTGAAAGCACGTGCGACGAAGTCACGAAATTCTTTCTCCTCAAGGATGATGAGAATGTCACTTGCATCTATGTCTCAATTTATTAGTAATAATTCAGGGGATTTGTCTGATAAGTTTTATTGGTGGGTCTATATATATATATAGGAACTTCATATCTCTAACATCAGATTAGTTTGGGAGTCTCTTCTTTATGAGATCTCAAGTTTAATATCTTTTGACATTTGCAGAACAATAGTGTAAAAAAAATCATGCAAGAGACCCAAATTAAACTTGTGACCGATAACCTAATCTAGTGCGCCATGGAAGCCAATTATCGCACCAAGTTAACACAGTTTAAATAGTTTGAGTAGAAAAATCATCACGTTAATCATAAATCTATTGTATATATGTGAATTTAGCATCAAACTTTTCAATTTTGTCCCAAAACATTTGCATGAAGTTCCAATGTACTCTCTCCATCCAATTTTCATCCAAAATCGCCAACCTTTGCCATAAAGGATAGATGGCCACAATTGGGCCACCACTTTGGTGAATTCTAATGAAAATTAATCGAAATGACTATAATGAGATTTCATGCAAAAATTTAGGATTAAATTGATAAAATCGAAAAAATTAAGACTAAATTGGCATCTATATAATAAGTTTAGGACAAAAGTAGGTGAATCTCCCTAGTTTGAACTCTCATGGCGCATTTGGTAACGCTTCTGTTCTTGGGAACAATTTCTGATTAGAAATGATTTTTTTTTATTTTGTTCCTAGGAACAATTTCTAAGCATTTTAAGCCGTTTGGTAACCGTCCAAAATTTCAATTCTTGGAAAAGAATTGTGTTTGGCACCATCCTCAAAATTTCTATTTCAAATCATTTTCTTTTAATTTTTAAATAATTTTATTACTTTTTTCCATTTTTTTCCCTTTCTTTCTCTTCTTCTTCAAGGTTGCCGGTCGTGCGGCCTTGGGATGACTGGCAACCGGCCAGAGAAGGGTTGGCGGATGGCGGATGGTGGCGGTGAACAGCAACGGCGGTGGCAGCAGTAGTTGAAGAACAAGAAAGAGGGAAGAAAAAAAAGAAAAATAAAATAAAAGAGAGAAAATAGGTTGGTTGATTCTAGAATTGTTTCCGGGAACAAAGAATCAACTTTTTTTTTTTAATTTCTTGATTCTATTCCAAATTTACTTTCGGGAATTAAAAAATAAAAATTTATTCCCGGGAACAAAAATTTTACCAAACGAATTTCTGTTTCAAATCTACTCCCGGAACAAAAGAATATAAATTATTATTGTTTGGCAAGTTGCCAAACCGAGCCTTAATAGTTAGGGGTATCAATGGGTCGGGTCGGGTCGGGTTGGGTTTTTTGTTCCCCGACTTGACCCGAAACACAATTAGATGGTCTAACCGAAACACATTAGATGTTAATGTGTTTCGGGTTGGGTCAGTTCGGGTTGCTGGGTTTCCCTTGGTGGGTGGGTTTCCCCGGTAGAGGGACGTGTGGCCAGAGAAGAAAAAAAGAAAAAGAAAAAAAAAGAAAAGGTTGTCTTCTTCGCCCTCTGCCGGTCTCTATCCGCCACGACCAGCTCCGTCGTCGGCGCTTGTTCCACCTGCAACTCCCTCGCCGCGCGACCTGCAGCGCCCGCGGGCCTCCCTCGCCGCACGAAGCCCACCGTCGCTACCGTCGGTCACCGTCACTCCAAACCTCCTCGCTGTGACCGACCCCCGCATAGCATCACCGTGCCCCACCTGTTGTCCTCCGTGCTGGCCGCCCTGCTTCTGCTTCGTCACGCGGCGGCCCGCCTTGCTTTCCCTCACCCGCGACGCCACATCTCGCGCCTCTGCCAGCCTCCGCCACTGCTCGCCGCCATTGCAACTTGCGAGACTCGACGTCTCCTCACCGCCGCCTTGCAACAGATCCCAAGTCGTCTTTGCCACGCTTGCCTCCACCGCCCGCGACGGCCTGACGTCTCCTCACCGCCGCCCTGCAGCAGATCCCGAGCCCTCTGCTCGAGCCCGAGTGAAGCCGCCAGCTGCTCCGTCCCCGTCCCCCTCGCCGCGACACCTGACGCCCTTGCTGCCCTACCACCAGATCCGAAGCTTGAGCGACTCCCCTGCTGCCCAAGCCTTTCGCCGCCGTGCCGGCAGCTCTCCGACCCGACGCCCCTGCCTTCGCCGTGGATCTGTCCGTGCTGCCCCTATTTCGGGTCCCCTGCTTGCTGGTCTGTTTTGCTGCCGCTCGAGCTCCCTCACCGGACCTCGCCGAAGCTCCGACCGTGCCCATCACCCTCACCGGAGACGAGGGGTGGCGAGGGCGAGGGCGAGGCGGAGGCGCATCGTCGGAGAAGAAGCCGAAGGGGAGGGGTTTTCGAAAACACGTCTGTTTGTGTTTAGTGGCTTTTTTGGAACAAGAGCGTTAACGTGTTTCGGGTCGGAACATTGTTCCAACCCTGAACTCGACCGGAAACATGTATTCCGCTTGTTTTATATTTGTTATCCGAACAGTATCAAGACCCAAAACACGTACCAAACTTGTTTCGTGTTCGGATCGTGTTCGGGTCGGGTCGGGTTTTTTTGACACTCCTATTAATAGTCATGTTCCCATAGTGGACGAGAGAGACCAATCATAAAAGGTTGCCTTCGTTTGAGATCTTAATAGTCAAGTTCCCTAGTTTAGGACAAAGCAGGTAATTAGATAAGTTTGCCTGGACTGAGTGGCTAGTCTTTTACAATCATCATCCCAAAAGTAATCAAATCAGCATCGCTTGCCCTCTTTGAAGATCTTAACTCGATTCTTGGTCGGCCTTTCCCGAACTCGAAAAGACTGATGGAACGGATTTTTCACAATCTATTTAATCTTAATCTTGCCTCGAAGAACACGCTTTTGATTGCGACACTGGAGTATAAAATGTGGTTAGTGAAATGAAAAGAGTTCAACCAGCCCAAAAAAAAGAAATGAAAAGAGTCAAAAGAGATGATATTCTTACAGGACGAAGGAGCATGAGGGTTGACAATTGCCGGGCAAATATTATTTTTAAGTCATTTTTGGGACTTTATCTCGACAAGAAATAGTAAAAGTTGACGATTGTTGGGCAAAATATTTTTTTTAAGCCATTTTTTGGGAGTATATCTCGACAAGCAATAGTATAATGCCGTTTATAGTTGAGGACACCTACAACTGGCTATCATTTTCCATGATTTTTCTTCTCATAAAGCTTGGACGGCGGATGATGATATGATCACACGATCATGACAGCCGATTTGGGCAGGCCAGCGGAATCCCGTAAATTAGATTGGATTCGTGATTCATTGAATCAAGGGAGAGATCGCAATTAGCTTGGACAAGAGAGAGCAGAAGAAGACGGTCCACGTCAAACTCAATCCTTGATTCAAAGTTAGCCCAAAAAGTTAAAAAAAAAAAAACACTAATTAAGGTAGGGCGTAGAACTATGTTTTTAGCAGTTTATGCAAGAATTCAACCAGAAAATAATGTGGAGTAACCTTTTTTAAGCAAAAGAACTAATCAAGTCACATATTTAGACAAATGTAATAGAGAATGTGTTCTACTTGTAAGTAGCATTGTCTCGGACATTTCCAAAATGGTGAAACTCTAAGGTGCTCTGCATCATTGATCATTTGGCTATTCACCCAATTAGTGAAAAAGATCCTAAAAGTACGGACCAATTTTTAGTTAAAGGAAAGTTATGGGAGATCGTGCAAAAGGGTGATCGATTATTGATTGGTTAGATGGTGATATAATGTTTTGTAAAATATACATATTTTCTCGAAAAGCAAGTCTCGATGGGTCTCCACTTAGTTGCATGTGAAATTGTTAAGCGCTAAGCAATTAGTCTCAGTTAAGTGGTCATTCGAGAGTACGATGAATGCTAATGCACCGAATCTTATCAAAAATTCTTTTTTCTATCATATCCACTACGGTATTTACTCATGCAACAATCAATTTTTGCTAAAAAGCTAACAACGAAATAAAAATTTTTAGCATACGGAAAGGTGTTCACGTGATCTAACAAGGTTCTCTCCCATCCATTAGCGAACACATTTTCTCCTCTGGCCTAGCTCCCTCGGTTATTTGATTTTACCAAACTAAAGCATCAGCTAGAGTTGATGTCATGAAATTTTTCAAGCCTTAACCGAAACTATGCATCAGTCAAATTGATGTCTTCCCAACCTTAGTCAGGTCAATGCTGGGGAAGTGGGAGACAATTGCCATCGACCTGACCCCACTTGTTATTTCATTTTAAACCAACAAGCGAACCCTCTACTCTTCAGAATAAGAAAAGACAAAAGAAATAAAAAAGAGTAGATGCATTTCTTATTTGGCCTCAAGTGGGTTTTAACCCTACAAAATTAAAGTTGGCCTATACCCTTTTTAAGTTGTTGAAATCATTAAAAACATATAGGTCAAGAACATATGTACGTGCGCCTTATTTGGTCTCATAAGCGCCTCCACATTAGTATTTTCTAAGAGAGGAACTTTTGATTAGCTTTAAAGATACGGTTAACCCATATGCTCCTCGAGTTTAATACTAACAGTTTCAAATTATGTTGATAAATGAAGTCAAATTGAAACTATTTTTTTGGAATTATGATCTTAAGGGTTGCATGTAAGTGATTCATTGAGGATAATGACTTCATTGTAAGTTTTTCTTTCTGATGTTATTCATGCCTACACAAACATTTTGATCATGCCCTAATTGGGGTCTATTCTCAGCCTATCAAATTCTTATTTTCTTCCCCGACATTAGGATATGCCACTCTGTCGGAAATGGGTGGACTTTTTGTCCTGTTCATCAAAGACGTGAGGGACATATTCTTTTTCCTTTCTTTCTGTCCCTCCTTGAAAATTTTGTCAAGAAAGGCAAGTGGGCATGGAGATAAGAGAGAACCCATAGATTACGAAGGCTTTTTTTTTTTTTTAATTAATTTATGGACGAGATTACGAGGACTTCAAAATGGATTTTGTTTTACTAGAAGACAGTGCCGCGAAAGTGACAAGTGGCCCACTTAGAGTTCTTACCATAATGTGACTTACAAGAAGAAAAAAGAAGAATGATAAAAAGACCCGTCGCCACACGCGTTTGTTCGTAGGACCTTCATATAATCTCCAACAACAGAAAACGAAGTGGAAAAACAAAATAAAAAGAAAAGAGAAAATGATACAAGTGATTTATGAAATTAAATTTATATATAATATGGTTCTTAGACTTTTATTTTATTTAATGTGATCTATAAACTTTCACTTATTATGTAATATTGTCTTTAGATTTTTCATTTATTCAATATGGTCTTCGAATTTATGGTAAATGTTCAATTTAATCATTGAATTAGATAATTTAGAGACTAAATTGAATTCAAGGATACAATAATCTAGAGATTAGATTAAACATTTGTCATAAATTTAATGATTAAATTGAACAAATTAAAAATTTGAGGACAACATCGCATATTTAATTAAAGTTTAGGGATCACTTTGCATTAAAGTTTAGGGATCACTTTGCATATTGAGTCTAAGTCCAAAGACCATTTGTATTATTTTTTTTTTTTAAAGAAAGAGAGATACAAGATGCCTTCCTTTGGAAAAATAAAAACAATAAAAGTTATCGCCAGCCACTATTGCTTGACATGCACAATCAGAACGGGGTCTTGAACTCGACCTGCATTTCGATCCCTTCTATCCTGTGCTCGTATCAGAGAGAGACACTGAAAATCTATCATCCACCGACTGATATGGTCATAATGAATTATTTACTACATAATCACCGTGTTTCTTTTTTCTCTTTTTCTTCTGCAAACCCACGAAGCACTACACAACATAAGAAGCAAGAAAATAATAATAATCACCAGGAAGAAAAAACTATCATCCGTATCCATAGTCTCTCTCTGCTTCTATCAAATTTTTCAGTGCATTCGAGAGTGGAATCATACATTCATGGGGTCATAAGAACGTGAGAGCGAGTCTTGCTTGGCCAACGAGCACGTGCTGATCTCGAGCGGTGTTGCAGAGGCCGGCTCCCCAGGGACGGAGCTGCTCTTCCTCCCGAGCCTCGCCATCGATGCTATACAGGCCACTTTCTTCGCGACCCACCTGAAGATCCCGACTTTGACCTGCCCTCTCTTCGGGGGCAGCCTCGCCTTCGAGTTCTTCTCGGGGCTCTTCCTCGTCGAGCACGCACCGGCCATTTTCAGTGATCCTCTCTCTGTGAGGAAAAGGAGACAGAAATCTCAAGAGGGTTATCAGAGATGAGGAAGGAGAGAGGGGTGAAGGAAGCAGAGGAGGGGGAGGTGTGTTTTACCGTGTTTTGGCGGAGACATATGTGGGTTTGGTTAACATATATACATAGTCAGAAAAGTGTGAAAGAGATCTCACAGAGAGAGAGAGAGAGAGAGAGAGAGAGAGAGAGAGAGAATTAGATGATGCTTGTGGTAGTGAGTGATGTGGAGGGACGAGGTACGAAGGAACAGCTGTTGCTTCCGCCCAATTGCTGGGATCTTCTTAGGATACTGTTCAATGATGAGAATTCAAAAAGCAAGCAGAATAAGCAATTCGGCATCTACAGTCAAATGGGGGTTAAAAGGAAGAGAACTTTATCTTATAAGCAAAGAAAGGGACTTGGAAAATCTAATGTCATCATACAAGCCTTTTTCTAGCTTGTCATTCATCTTCAAGGTCGAAATGAGTTTTTACCGCTCTTTTTGGTGTTGGTGTAATAATTTGCAGTGTTACAGTGGGTTACTTTATTGAGCTTCGCTTTAGTCAATTGATGTTTCCATTATAGTTTATCTAGCTTGAAAATATAATAACAAATATAAATATAAGGATTGTGCGCCAAGATATATGTCCGACACAAAGTAAAATGTTAATTACAAAGAGAGAATCTCAATATTACACGACCCAACACACTTAATTTTATATATTGACACGTATTAATTCAGTTTTATCGTAATTCAAATATTTGACAAATGAATTCAAGATCAAGATATATTAGACCGACAAAAAAAATCGATACGGATTGCAAACACGAAAAGGACGCCTTAAAGGATTCGTGCTGGCCCAGGATTGCTTGACCGAGATTGGATTCAAACCGAAGAAGTCCAGCAGGAAGTTTCGCCTCTTTCTTTGGTCCAAGGTCTCCAGAAAGGACAAGAGAGAAGAAACGAGCGGAATAACTACAAATAAAAAAAAAAGAGCAGATGCGTTTTTTCATCATTGGATCTCAAGTGTGTGGTTGCTCGAGCTCAACTCGCAGTCATGGCCATGTGCTCTATAACTCGAATGGTCGTGATTGTTCAACCCAAGCCATTGGCCAATCGACGACTTAAACGTTCGAGTCGTGCGCGAGAGAGAGAAAGAGAGACCCAAAATAGCGAGGTCTCTTTGCTCTTTGGGATATCTTCACACACCATTTGTCCTTCATTTTGTAATGTGAATGTGCAATATACCGATCAAGCCAAGGATCAGAAAAAGATCGAAGGCAGGCAAACCATTTTAATGTCGTTATTCCCCCTCAGTACTTGTACTAGCTATATAAATATGCTCCATTGTAAAAAAAACTTAGTGCGGAACATAAATGTCATGCATTTATTGTCATTGAAAATAAATTGATGGTATTGAGATTAATAGTGATTCATTTAAACGAGATGGGACTCAATAAAAGATGTAATGAAAGTGTAATATTATGTCCATAGTGCAATTAAGTGATAACCTTCATAATTGATGTAATCTGACCTTAAACAAATACCAAAAGTATACTCTCAATGGAATCGTGCAATATGTGCTACAGGCTCCTCCTAACAGGGGTCGAATCTACAAATAGAATATCTCCATTTTTTTTAAGGGTGGGGTTTCATTGGTCTTACCCATTTTTCAAGCGAACTATCCGAGCCATCTTCTCAATTTAATGTGAATTTAACCATTAAATCTTAACTAGTCTCGTTTTTATTATTATCCACTATGATTCATGTATATGAAAGAGATTATACATTTGCCTATCTTACTTTCCTTCATAGGGATAAACGAAGTCACTACAGGATCATGATTGCGGTTGCTAATCTTGTTCTTTGTTTACCCCAAATGATTGGGGGAAAAAAATGCTGTTCACGCGGCATTGCCTCAAACGACATTATTTTTTACTCTCTCTCTCTCTCTCTCTCTCTCTCTAACACAAATTCTTGTCGAAGGCAAGTTGGGTATGATTCGGTATCTTTGCTGCAATAATTCTTTTCAGAAGTGGAAAAATTGTCCCAAAAAAAAAAAAAAAAAAAAACAAACGACCACGTTGAGAAACTGTTATGTCTTGATACTACATCTTTGACCAATTATCTATTTTTTGGTAAGATTTGACTAATAATTGTGCGAGAGCAGCTTGCCCAATTGGTTCACCCGTTCTAATCAAGACGAATCTCCTCTTTATGAATAATCTTATGGGGCCTTTTGATCCCATGCCATGAAATTAAAAACATTTGCTCATATACGTTCATGCAATGTCTGGCAATCATTATATACGTACATGTTCAAGAATATACGTACATGAGCTTTATTTGATCTCATCAGTGCCCCCCATATGTATTTTCTAGTATACTTTCAACTACTGAACAAAGAAAATGAATGAAGAAGAAGTAGAAATAAATTAGTTTCGGGGGATATGGTAGACCACATGCTTCTCTAATTTAATACTGACACTATGCAATTGATTTTCTCTGAAAGCTAACAACAAAAATAAAAATATATTTTCACTTTAAAGAAAGATGTTACACAAGATCCAGCGAAAATCTGTCCCGTCCATTGGTTAATATTTTTCTCCTATTTTGCCCACCTAACTCTGCTAATGCCTTTTTCTTCTTAAACAAAAAGTATCATCTCGAGTTGATGTCATGAAATTTTCCAGTGCCTTAATCAAAACTATATATCAAGTCACATTGCTCTAATCAAAACTCAAAGTCAAATTAATGCTGGGGAAGTGGGAAACAGTGGCTATCGTCCTGACCCTACTTGTCATTCTAATTTTGAGACAACAAGCAAATCATCTCCCCTAAAATAATAGATGCATCTTCTTTGTTGGCCTCAAGTCGGCTTTTATCCATAGAAAAATTAAGGTTGGCCTATATCCTTCCATGGTTTGTTGCAATCACTATACACACACACACACACACACACACACATATATATATATATATATATATATATATACATGAGCTTTATTTGATCTCATCGTTATGCTCCACATTGATTTTTTCTAGAACATATATCACCAATAGAATAAACAACTAGAAAGAAAGAATAGGAATTTTCGAATAGATTTAGGGACAAAATAGACTCACATGCTCTTCTAATTTAATACCGACACTCTTGAATTATGTTAATATATGAAAACGAGTTGAATCCTTTTTTTCCTGGAATTCTGATTTTAATACTTGCGTCACTTCCAAGTTGCATGGAAGTGATCTATCGAGGGCAACTACTTAATTTATTCTGATACAATGGAAAATTGAACTTTTTGCTTTCTATTATTGGACATAACTAAAGAAATATTTTTTTATCATTTCCCAAAGGAAAAAGGCTTGGATGACTCCACCTTTCCTCCGCCAAGAGTAATGGTGCAATCTTGACCCCATATTTTTTTCCAAGGAAACGGACGACTTCTTTGTCTAATTTCTTTGGTGTTCCATAAATATTTTTTTTTGTCAAAGTAAATAGGAAAATGATCAATTTGAAGAAAACCCATAAAACACCCACAACAATAAAAAAAATTATTATTAGGACCTATTCATCACCACCAATCGAGCACCATGACCGCGAGCTCAAGTCAAGTGGCCATGGCAGCCTCAAGCTTCGCAGCCTGAAAAGATTTGGCAGATATGACCAATGCAGGTTGAGCTCGTGCCCATGAACTTGTACATTCAAGGTTACTGGCAAGCTTAGAGCTTGAGCATCGAGGAAAGTAGCATTCGATGAAACTTCTTCTCGCCTTCGAGCAGCCATGACAGACCTCTATCTCTCTTTATTTTGTTTTCTTCTATATTGTTTGATGCAGCGCCTTTTTGGCCGGAGATTATAATGTGGAGCAAATTATGACACATGTATTTATCCGTGTAATCAACTTTGCAATTCATACCAACAAAAATCCACTAGCAAAAGAAAAAGTATAACAGAAGGACTATTGTGGGGCATTTTTTAACATAAGGGATGATTTTTTATTTTCAGACAAAAATAGAAGCGTCGCTGGTAATATTAATCCTTTAATAAAATAAAGAGACAAAACCTTTATTCCAACCTTTCTCATTCTCGATTCTCAGCCGGTCAAATTCTTGTTTTGGTCCATAATATAGATGTCGGAAATGCAGTGAACTCTGTCTTGTCCTTCAAGGAAGTGAAAGGAGTGCGCGTTCTTATTGTTTTCTCTTTTTTTTTTTTCCGTCTCTTTGTGTCCGTCCTATTCTTTTTTCAGTCTGTTTCCGTTCGTCCTTGAAAGTGGGTCAAACAGAATCCATTCTGTTCGACTACAAAATGGATTCTATTTTACTACAAGAAAGTTGCATGGAAGTGACACGCGGCCCACTTACACGTACATCGCGCGAGATCCACGATGCGGTCCTTTCTATTCTACTGACGGTAAACGATTAACATCTTTTCTCAGCGAAAAGGCAAAGGGAAAGAAAAAAGTGGGTTTCCAATTTCGTGAACGAGCATCTAAATTCATCTACGAGCCACCGACCGAGAAAATGATTCATCCTTCTTCAAAGAAAAAGAGAGAGAGGAAGAGAGGGTTCGGGTTTGTATTAGGTGGTAATTGGGAAAGTGATTGATGTGGTGGCACAAGATGCGAAGGGACGCTGTTTGTTTCCATGCAATTTCTAGGATCTTTTTAGGTTGCCTTTGATAATGAGAAGGCCAGCATGATAAGCAGTTAAGCATATTCGTTTGGGGAGAATTACCAAAAAAGTCCTAAACCTATTGCAATTGTGCTAATTCAGTCTTTAACTTTTTTTGGGCCAATTTAGTCCTAAACCTTTTACAATTGTGCCAATTCAGTCCATTAAGCCAAAATTGGTTGGTTGGCGACGTGAACGTCGGCCGGGGATAGCTAGCCGGCAAGCAAACGCCGATGTGGCAATTTTTAAAATTTTTTAAATTTTTTTTCGATATTTTTTATCTTTTATTTTTTTAATTTTTTTTGCTTCTTCTTCCCTCGGCCGGCGGGCGACCCTCGTCCAGTGACGGTGGCCGGCGAGGTCGCCGTCACCAGACTTGGCGAGGCTTGCCTTCGCTAGTGGCCGGCGAGGGCGAGCCTCGCCAGTGGCCGGCGAAGCTGACCTCACCAGCCCTCGCCTCTAGCCGGCCAGAAAAAGAAGAAGGGAAAAAAATTCGAAAAAAAATATTTAAAAATTGCCACATCAGCGTTCGCCGGTTAGCAGTCCCCGGTCGGCGTCCACGTCAGCATCGGCTGGTTAATTTTGGCCGGATGGACTGAATTGGCACAATTGTAAAAGGTTTAGGACTAAATTGGCAAAAAAAAGAAAAAGTTTATGACTGAATTGACACAATTGCAATAGGTTTAGGACTTTTTTGATAATTCTCCCTATTCGTTTGAGAGGTGTTTAAGCAATAAGGAGGTGCGACGTACGAAGGAGAGCTGTGTCCGTTTCCATGCAATTTCTAGGATCTCTATAGGGTACTTCTGATAATGGGAAATTATAAGACACCATGATAAATGCATAAGCAACGATTGAGCTGGTCATTTTCCATCTAACTCCCTACTGATGAGAGTTATAGCGCTCTTTTCGGTGTTGACATAAGGTGATTAAACACCTATGGAAAATTTACGGCGGGCATTTTGCATAAATTGATCCGACGTCTCTTTAGTCAAATGGGGTTTCGGTCGGAATTTAATCCAGCTCGAAAATATAGAATCAAGGCAATAAAATAAAAAGACGGGTGCACATACACAAGGAACAATGAGAGTGCGTTTTGTTGGACTTTAAAGGAAAGCGGGAAAAGGCAAAAGGCAAATGACTTTAAGTTAAATGAGTTTTTCAAAATGCAAATTGTATTTGTTAAATTGTAATCTAAAAGTCTATTGTAAAGTACCTTTTAGTAAAATAGTGTTTGGGAAAATTATATTTACAAAGGACTTCAATTATTATTATTTTTTTATGAAAAAGAAAATAGTTGGCCCTAATAGACTAAGGGTAGGTGGCCATCGACGATCCAGATCTGTCGTGCAGCCATCGTCTGTCCCTAAAGACCACTAGCGAGGGCCGCTTGGGGTCGGGCAACCCTCGACGAGGGTTGCACGACCCGAGCAAGGGCTGCTTGGGGTTGCGTGACCCTTGCAACCCCTCATGAAGGTTGCTTGACCCTATCGAGGGCCAGCTGGGTCGTGCAAACCCAAGCAGTCCCTTGTGGAGGTTGCTCGACCTCGACGAGGGACAACTAGGTTGTGCAACTTGCGCAACCCCACACGGAGGTTGCTTGACCCCGGTGAAGGTCAGCTAGGTCGTGCAAACCCTGGCAACCATCACTGATGCGACCCTTGTGGAGGTCGCTCGACCTCGACGAGGGTTAGTTAGGTCGCACAAACCCAGGCAACCCTCATCGGCGCAACCCTCGCAGAGATCACTTGACCTCAATGAGGGCCAGCCGGGTCCCACGACACTAGGCAGTCCCTCGCCGGGTGCGCAATCACTGAGGGTTGTCTCCTGTTTGGATCAGGTGACCTTAACCGGCTATGTGAGGGTCACGCGATCCAAACAGCACTCGCCTAGGTTATGCGACCCCCTGATGATAGTCGCCTACACCGGTGACGTTCGCCTGGGCTTTAGCCAGTTGTCGGCTCCTTGCAGCCACATCAACCATGTCGACCAACCCCAATGGAGAAGAAGATGAACAATTGCAAACGAGGGCAAGACTAGAAAACCAAAAAGTCAGTGAGGATTTCCGTTGCCTTCTTGCATGTTGAGAAGGCTAAAAGCCCAAGGCCCGGGAACTGCCTTGGGTTTTTAGCCTTTCAAAGACAAACCTTTCCTAAAGGTAGTTTTAAAATTTTTACCAAACATCTAATATTTGGCCCAAAGAACTTTAGACGCCTAAAGTCCCTTCCAAAACCTTTCCTAAATGCAGCCTGAGTTTATTTAACGTGATTTTTTTTTTTTTTTTTTTTTTTTTGGGCCCTTGGTTGATTGTAGCCGTTGTTGGTTAAATCCTAAAGAACCCAAAATGCAACACCTTAATAGATAAGCATTTGTCTATGGAATGCTTGTCCATGTGAATAACGTGAGTTTATCAACAACAACGGCGGTCTCCAAGTAGACTTTTTAATGATTTCTTTCGAGAATTAAATCGCAAGAAGTTTTTCACTGATCGACGAGAGATTCCCATGATGATGCCACCCTTGAGTCGAGTCCACTAATTCGAAGGTGCAAACGACTTGAAGTCAAAAAGTTGTAATAAAGCTGCGCACTTCAGTTGAGGAGTCGAAGGAAATAAAGCCGAACAGATAGACAGGAGCTGTGGCCCCTTTGCCATGATTCTCTCTTTTTCCCAACCCAGCAGGGGTGGCACATTGTATACAGAAAAATTACCCACAAAGTCCTCAGCCTATTATTATTTAATCAATTCGGTTGTAAAATTTTAATTTTACCAATTGAGTTATAAGTCTTTTCACATTTTACCAATTAAGTCTATTTAGCTAATTTTGAAGAAAAATTATTGATATAAACGCTGACCATCTTATGTAGCACGATTAGTGCTAATGTGAACACTTTTTAATAATATTTTACTATTTTATTTTATTCTTTTCTTTTCTTGATTTTTCTTACATCTTTAGCCAACGAGGGTCACCAAGTAGGGGTAAGCATGGTCCGTGTTGGGCGATCCAACATCTAACATAGGGACCAACTCGCACAGTGTTGGCCCTCAATTTTTTAGACCAAAGACCAACCTAGTTGGGTGTGGAACAAAGAACACCAACCCTACGGGCTTAGTCCAGTGGATTGGACCAACTGATTATTTTTTATTTTCCTTAAAGAACAAATACACTATTTTATATTATATCTATCAATAATGCCACATTGAGAAATCAAATTATGAACACTAATACATATCAAATATATACCCACCTGTGGGTAGTGCAGGTGGTATTCGCTCTCTCCTGCAACGCTGCGGTCGAAAGTTCGAATCCCCTCGTTATCAACACGATTTAAGTGGAGGCCCTAGCGGTGGGTTGTTGGGCTAGTCTCCCCCGAGATTTTACGTCTAAATAGTGGCTTGCGACGACGTCCGACGGTGCCACCAGGCATTGGAGAGCGGTGTCACCCTGTAAGGGGTTTTCGGCAGTTCCTCGGTCACAAAAAAAAAACATATATATATATATATATATATATATATATATATATATAAGGTAAAATAGAAATTTTCACTTGCTAAAAGTAACAAATCAAAAAAAAAAAAAATATGCAAGGCAAGGGAATGGAGGCGAGTGAAGAGAGGCTAGTTGTGAGGTGAGCAAGGTGAGTGAGAAAGTTTTTTTTTTTTTTTTTTTTTTCAGTCACATGGTGCTAGGTTTTGTTCTACTTTATAATTCACACGGCAAACTAAACTACGAAAAGAACATAGGAAGAGGTGCTAGGATTTAGAGTAGACAAAAGCATATAATATATAATATGTACATTGTTAATCTAGGTTGGACCAACTCTAAGTTTCCATAATCAATGACCAACCCGCATAGTGCAGAGTCTAGGGGTCTTAGGACCAAGGATCGACCTAGTATCATTGGGAACTGGATTAGTGTTGACACCTAAATTTTGGCGACATATTTAATCATTTATTAATTGCGTAGAAAATTAGGGATTAAATCTTACACCCTAGCAAAAATAATTTCCATTAAATTGCATGGCGTATAGACATTAGGAGCATTTGCATTAGTCGTAATAGAGCCTTTTCGTTGAAAGAAAAAAAATAGAAAATTAATTAAAAGAAATACTATTTAAAAAAAGAAAGAAAAAAAACAAACGAGACCGGGCTGGGGCCAAGCCGGCCCAGCCTTCTTTCCTCTCTTCTTTCTTCTTGTTTTCTCCTCCCCCCAGCCCGGCGGTCCTTGCCTGGCCCTCTTCTTTTCTGGGCCCAGCCTGCACGCCTTTATTTCTTCTTCCTCCCTTCATGCCGCTCGCGCCTTCTGCAAAAGGAAGAGCAAAAGAGGTGCAAAGACAGGGGAACGGCAGGTCGCAGCATGATCCTAGGGTCGGGGATTAGGCCTGCCGCAACAGGCTGGCGGTGGCAGAAGCCATGCACACCTGTCGCCAAACTTAAAAGGAAGAAAGCAAAAGAGATTGGGGGGTCTTAAAAAGAAAGCGACAGAGGGAAGGGAAGCTCGAGAGAGATCTGAGGGTGAGCCAAGAGTGAGATCGAGAGAGGATCGCCGTCACCCGAGGTCCGCCCGTTGCTCGCCGCCCGAACCAGGTAAGCCTTCCGAACCGTAGGTGCCCCGTTTGGGAGGTGTCGGGCCGGAGCTCGCGCGAACTGGTCGTTCGCGCGAGCTCCGGCCCTGCTGATCTTTCATGGATGTTTCTGTGTGTGCTGGTATGTTCAGTTAGAAACCTAGGCCCGCGTTTGAGTCTCAGCCGAGGCAAAAATCTCTTGTTTCTTTAGTGCACGCTATATGCTTGATAAAATGCCCCGCCGAGATGCACTATTTGGTCTTCTTTGTGTCCAATGCTTGCTATTATTTTGTTCACACTGAGTATAACCAGTTGCTTCCGCTCTAAAGTTCAACCTCGCTCGTTGGTTTTGGTATGATTTCGTGTCTCTAATAAATATGAAGCTTCCGTTTAGCCAATGCCCTTCGTGTGTTCGACGAAATGTCTGACCGAAATACATACATCTGTTCTTAATCTTCCGTGCGTTTCTGAGCTCTTGGCTTGTCAAATGAGTTTTAATAGGTCCCCGCTGCTACCCTCTATTTCGTATGCTCTTGTTCCAATGTATGTGCGACATATTTCTAGATAACCATTTCTTGACTTGTGGACTTGAAAGATGGTGTTTATGGCCGTGAATGGTAGTTACGGGATAGACTGGCATAGTTTGCAAGAAGCTTAAACTATTTCGATTAAGCTTAGTTTGTTTTAATGCTTTAAATCGTTAAATTTTTTTTGGTTATTAGAGAAGTAGGTTTGGTGTATTCTGGCCTTCTGGGGACCTTCGGTCTCGTTGAAAGAGGGGCGGGAGGATGAAGATGATGCTGAGTTGGAGGAGTGTCAGGAAAAGGACGAAGTGAGGAAAAGACTAAAGAGAAGAAGAAAAAGAAAAAGAAAAAAATAATAAAAAAATGCAGGAAAAAAAACAAAAGTTGGCTTCGGGAAGGAACGGTGCAGAGAAGAGGTGCAGTGGAAATGACGAAATAGGGAAAAGACAAAAAATTGATTAAAATATTAACATTAATATAAAAAAGAAAAAAAGAAAACATTTTTTTTTTTTAAGAAATGGGTTTTGTCTATTTTAACTTTAATCCGGGTTTGGGTTAGGTTAAGGGGCTGGATCGGGTTTACCGGACCGAACCCTTTTTTTAAGAATATAATAATATTAAATATTAAAAATTCAAAAAAAATTCTGAAAATTCAACAACTTTAAGAAAACATAAAAAATTCAAAAAATTTCGGAAAATATTGAAAATTCTAGTTTTTCTAAAAAATTAATTAAAAATAGAAAAATTAGAAAATTCAAAAAAATAGAAAAATGTCAGAAAATTCAAAATTTCTTTTAAAAATTTTACAAAAAGAGTTTCTGAGCTATTTTCTTAAAAAATGGAAGCTTCTTAACTCTAAAATTGTGTAAAAATTGAGTAAGCCCTTAGGGCTTTATCTTAGGGTTTTAATCGTCCTCAAAGATAATTACCCTTGTTTGCATGCTTATGCTCTTTGTGGCTCCCTTTAACCTTGTTAGGATTGGCATTTATCTGTTTCCTTAGTGTTAGGTCTTCTTTTCCATGCAATCTATTTACTGCTTTCTTTGGTTGTTGATTATCACGTTAATGATTGTGCACTCGCATGATCACCTTACATATTAGTGGATGGATATAAAATCAATCTAAACGACCCTCACCGGCTAGAGTAGTAAGATAAAGAAACAAAGAAATGAACAAAGGAAATAAAAAAAATCAATAAAATATTAAAATATTATTATAAATTGCCTGTCAATGCTGGGCGTCACATAGGACGACCAGCGTCCACGCCAATGATTTTTGACCAAATTTGACTAGATAAACTCAATTATAAAAACTTGAACAATGACTTTTTTGACCTAGTCATTTCAATTAGATATGTGCACATATAGACTCTTTTTATTATTATTACAAGCGACATACAAATTTAAAAAAGGTGGGCTTCAAGCCTTCAATCACTCGCGAGTACATAGCAGAATCTAGGCTCTTCCGACACCAACACAAAAACCATCTCGCAATAGTTTTGTCACTTTTCTCGCATAGCAGTTGCATGTAAGCATATACCCTTTCCGGCTATAAAATTAATACATGGCAACCGTCTCTCGGCCATACTTGGCAACGTCGGTGACTTCGGTCAAATTGATGTCCGGCGACGCACTTGTAGAGGTGGTGTTAGACACCTAAATTTTTGGCGATCCGGTCATTCATTTACTGTACCTAAATTCTCTAGTTCGTGGTTATTTTACTTAGATGTTTAGTGTGGTAACTTCTAGATAAAATTCATTTGTTGTTAAAAAACTTGAACCTAAATCGCAAATTGATATGGGCCATGGAGAGCCTGAGCTAAGTTTAAACTTAATAATTTATTAATCAAACCATAGATCCCTCAATCTATTTTTCCACGCACGATTGTGGGTGGGTGTAAAATGGAGCACACCCATTTGTCATATAGATTAAAAATGAGTTACAAGAATAAAGAATAACGAATAGATCTAAACGGATTTAATTTAAATCCATCTTTAAGATAAACTGTGATTAAAATGAAATAGAAACGTTCCTTGTCGCTACTTTTTACCCAGCTCAGCCTTGACTTTGTTCTTCAAATCGGCGACGGACAAGCACTCGAAGACTGACATTCGTAAATAAATGACATCACAGATGAATCTTTCCCATATTTCCTTCATTTTTACTCGTTATAATTTTCAAATGGATTAATATCATGAAAAATTCCAAACCGGTACACTTATGATAAATTTATTTCAAACTAATTTTTTGACCACCATAAACTCCAAACCAGTATAGTTGTGATAAATTTATCCCCGTTAGTTTCCGTTAAATTTTACCGTTAATTTGCTAACTAGATGACACATGACAGTTGACGGATGTACCGATTTAGAATTTTACTCTTCTTTTGTCAGAAGTATATCAATTTATGATTTTTCATGATATTAATCCAAAATAACGAAAATTAACAAAGAGTAAATTGATCATAAATGTACCAATTTAGGAGTTTAGGTGGTAAAAAAATTGGTTTGGAGTGAATTAATTACAGATGTATCAGTTTGGGGTTTTTAATAATTGAAAAATTAATTTGGGATGAATTTATCATAGGTGCACTAGTTTAGAGTTTTTAATAGTCAAAAAATTAATTTAAGATGAATTTATGATAGATATATAAGTTTAGGATTTTTTGTGATATTGATCATTTTTAAATTGGCACAAGGGACAATATTCTTTGCTTTCATTTTCTTCACCGACCAAAAAAAAAAAAAAAAAAAGAAGAAAAGAATAGAAAAGAATCCTAAAAGCATGGCGGAGGAACGAAGGGGGATTCTATGTTCACATTGGTCAACTCTAAGCTGAGATTAGGGATGTGGGATGTGGCTGTTTCATGACCATGAATGACTCAGCAATGGGATGGTTTCAATTCAATTCAATTGAAGATTTGAATTGAACAAGACGTTCATTGACTTCATTTTTTTAGCAAGACATTTGGTGACTTGAATCGTCCACTAAAGTAACAATTTCGTGACATGATGGTGGTGCAAAAATTATCTACGACATTGCTGTCCGTGCAAAAATAATCACATGTTAGAAGCTTTACGTGCAAAAAAATTCATGATCACTTGCCCTCTTTGGAGATCTTAATTTGATTTTTGGTCCGTCTTTCCCACTAACTCGAAAGGCTTATCAAACAGATTTCCACTATCTATTTAACCTTAATCTGGCCTTAGAGAACACGCTTTTGATTGCGACATTGTAGTAGAACGTGTGCATAGGGAAAAAAAAAGAGTCCAAAAGAGAAGATTTTCCCGGGACAAAGAAGTATGATTTGGAAGTTTATCTCGACAGGAGACAGGATAACTCCATTCATGGTCTGGGGCCACCTAGGACTGGCTATCATTCTCCAAGATATTCTTTTCATAAAGCTGGAATGTAGATGATGATTTGTTCATACGATAATGATGGACAATTTGGGTAGGCCATCGGAATCACGCAAACTGGATTAGATTCGAGATCGCAGAATCGAGAGAGAAATCACGATGGCCTGGAAAAGAGAGCAGAAGAAGTGGACCCACGTAAAAGTCAGTACTCGATTCAAGTTAACAGACAAGAAAAAACACTAATTAAGTTACGGCTTGGGACTATGTTTTTAGCAGTTTATGCAAGAATTCGACTATAAAATAATTTAAGCAAAAGAACTAATCAAGTCACATGCTTAGACAAAGATAATGGAGAATATCTTTCTGTGTAAGTAGTATTGTCCCAAAGATTTACAAAATGGTGAAACTATTTGGTGCTCCGCATCGTCAATCACTTGACTGTTCACCCAATTACTTAGGGCGCGCATAACAAAATTTATATTTCTCTATTTATTGGTTCTTCTGTTCCCGTAATAGGTTTTTAATAAAATCCGTTTGATAATATAATTTCATTTTCTAATTCTAGAATAGAATTCTATTTTAGAAATAGATTTGGAGCAGAAATCAAAAGTTAGAATTTTTGACTTTTTTATTTATTTATTTTTGGAACATAAGTGAGAAGTGAAAATTCTCCTTATTGTTCACTCTCGTCACTGCCCACCTACTGCCTGTGGGACGCCAGACGCCTGTCGCTGTCTGCCAGCCACTGGTCGCCCACCGTAAAATGCCAGTCGCCGATCGCCACTCTCCCTAAAAATATAAATTTTATTATGTTTTAAACGAATTTCTATTTCCAAAATAGAAATTTTGAGTTGTTATCAAATGTGTTTTTTACTCGAAACTTGTTTAGGGAATAGAAATAGAAAATTTAATTTGTGGCCAAAAATTGACTTCTGTTCTAGAAATTTTGTTATGCGCACTCTTAAAAAACCTTAAAAGGAATGGGGACTTGGGGATTGTAGGCTCATGCCCTGAGATCCTACACTTGGCCTTGAGGGACTAGAACCCTAGCTTAGGCATTAGGGACCCAACCCTTGCCTTAGGGGACCCAGCCCTAGGGGTCTCTAGCCCCACGATTGAGGTCCCTAACCCGGTCGCTCGGGAATCAAGCCTCGCTGCCAAGGACTCTAGCACAAGCCCTGGGGTCCTGAGCTTAAGGCTTCAAGGATCCTAGCCTAGATTCAAGGGAATCGGCTTGATCTTGGGGGACCTCAGGCTCAAGCACCACAAATGTCGTGTTCAAACATTAAGGCTCGATTGAATATTTGGAAAATGATTTTTAATTCTAAAAAGAGAAAGTCATTTTTCTAGGCATTTTTCATTGACTTATTTTTTTAAAATAATTTAAACGTCAGAAAATTTAAAATATTTTTAATTTTCGTAGAACAAACAGGAACGAAAGAAGCTTGACCTGACTATATTTTCTGCCGTGGTCGAGTTTTCATTGTTTTAGCGGAGATCAAGATTGGAAAGCATTGCATCCATTACTCACCAACCATAGGGAAAAAATAATCTAACCATCGAACCAGTGCGAAGTCGCCTTTGATTGAATTAATTTTCTAATCAACTCGTTCCCACAACAATCCCTATTAATTCAAGCCACGTAGTCATCAAAAGATGTCATGGTATGGTACCGGGGACCAAGCCATAGCGGGAAACGACGCGGAACCGAAAAGAAAATTTATGCAAATTCATGGAGGCAAGATCTTTCCACTGTGGCGTGTTCACGGAGACGAAATTTTTCTCGTGCCATATTTTAGCATTTTCGACAGGCATGTTAGCCGTAATTAACAGAAATGAAATTGGTACATGAGAGAATTGATTATAAAATTAATAAAAATTTCTGATTTGATTAGACAAATTAAAAGCATGAAAATTTAATAGGAAAAAGTGAATACGTTCGTAGATGAAAGGTCGAGTTTTATTATTATTCGTTTATATTATCCTTCACATATTTCTTTAAAAAAGGAAATTTGAATTTTACCGTCTGGGAGAAGTAAAGAGAATGTGAGTGTTGATTTTGAGAAAACGAAACCAGTCGGGATCACAATTCTCAATTATTAGGATTAGGTAATAAAAAATGGAGAGAAAAACTGAACATTTCACATTTGTTCCAAATATGCCCTCAATGTAAAACCAAAATATAAAATCGTAAAAGATGGAATGGTAATCTCGCATGCTCTTCTTCACCTGCCACTTCCCCCTTTTTCACCCCCAAAAAATTGTAATAAAATTACCCATATTTCCTTCATCGTTACCTTGTACAATTTTCAAATAACACAAGAAAAATAATTTTCTTCAGTTTTATTTCCTTCACCGACATTAATAAATATCTTCTGACAACAACGTAGGACCAAGCAGAATTCTTTGTTGACATAGGTCAATTTTAAGTTGAGACCAGAGATGTGAGATGCAGCTGTTTCATGATTGTCAAATGACTTGGCTATAGATGGTTTTAATTTCAATTCAATTGAATGTCTATAAGAAGTTTGAAATGGAGATCGAATTTGCTGCAAGTAATGAAAAATTAGCTAGCCAACTATTGATTATCTAGCGAAATTATTTTCGAGGTATCATTCTCTTGGGATATGAAGTTTGTATTTATAAATGGATTATGGCCGATTATATCTAAGGCCACAAGAACATTTTGTCATGTTGGTAACCATTGATCTATGTTAATCCGGACGAATGCAAAGTTGAAGTTTAATAGAAAAAGGTCCATTGAATTGTACGATAATGAGGAATCATGTCTGAATACAATCTTACCTTTCACATTTATAATTCAATCGAATTTTTTTTGCCGGATATCGTGTTTTGAATTATATTAAATAATTGTTGTGTTCACAGGAAGAAGATAATTGATTCCTTGGTTGCAATATGGACCAAAGAGACGAAAAGAGAAGGCGACTGGGAAAGAGGGAGGAGTGGTGGGTCAATGCAAAGTTCCATTGCTACGATTTTTATTTCTTTTTCTTTTTCTTTTTTCCTTTTTTTATGGAGTAAACAAGATGTGACAATTGAACCAATGGCAATCATTCGCATGCAAAGTGAACAGCACAGATTTTTGTAAGTTTCCGCGTATGATAATGGCGTAATTTCCGTGCATATCAATTGATTTACTTCTAGAAACTACTTTAAAAACTCACAATTCCCCATTTCAACGTGATGCATTTACGATTTTAGGATGACTTTCTGGATGTCGTCATTTATATGTTATGCAGATTCAACCTTAAAATGTTGCGAGGGGATATGAAAGCACATGCGACAGAATCGTGGAACTCTTTCTCTGCAAAGATGATGAGAATGTCACTTGCTTCAATGTCTTAATTAATTAGTAATAATTCAGGGGATTTGTTCGGTAAGTCTTTTTGGTGGGTCTATATTAAGGGACTTTACATCACTAACATCATATTAGCACGGGAGTCTCTTCTCAATATACTTGGTGGAAATTATGAGATCTCACGTATAATATTTTTTGACATTAGTTCATTTAAAATCGTCTAATCAGTTCTAACCCTATTGTACAAATGTTGATTCAGTTCTAAACTTTTTAATTTTACCAATTTAACTCTAAACATTTATGTGAAAGACCAATGTAGCTTTCCATCCAATTTTCACCTAAAATCACTATGGGTGCCACAAAGGATGGGTTGCCATAACTGGGCCGTCACATTGGTGATTTCCGACAATTATTGAGATTTTGCTCGAAATTTTAGGGTTAAATTGGCAAAATCAAAAAGTCTAAGATTGAAACATTATCCATATAATAAATTTAGGACCGAATAGATAATTTCCCCTAGTTTGAGCTTTTAATAGTGATGTTCCCATAATGGGGTTACCTTCATTTTAGGGAGATAGGTCTGCCTATACTGAATGGGGGGAGTCTTTTACAAACACGGTCTTAAAAGTAATCACATGTTTAGAAGCTTAAAAAAATAATGACCACTTGCCCTCTTTGGAGATCTTAACTTGATTCTTGGTCCTTCTTTCCACGATCTATCTAACCTTAATCAAACCTCAAAGAGCACGCTTTTTGATTGTGACACTGAAGTATGAAATGTGCATAGTCAACAAGAGATTCCCAAAGAGATGTTCTCATGGGACGAAGAAGCATGAGAGTTGACAATTGTTGGGCAAATATCATTTGTTTTAAGTCATTTTCGGGATTTTTGTTAATCTCCACAAGAAATAGTAAAAGTTGACAATTATTGGGCAAATATTATTTTTTAACTCATTTTTGGGACTTTATCTCGACAAGAAATAGTAAAAGTTGACAATTGTTGGGCAAAATATTCTTTTTTTAAGTCATCTTTTGGGATAATGACGACGCATAGTGTAATGCCATTCACAGAAGGGGACACCTCCATCTGGCTATGATTCTCCATGATTCTTCTTCTCATAAAGCTTGGACGGCAGATGATGATAATGACCGACGATCTGGGTAGGCCAGCGGAATCACGTAAATTAGATAGGATTCGAGATTTGTTGAATCGAGGGAGAGATCACGATTAGCACGGAAAAGAGAGTGCAGAAGAAGTCGGTCCTCATAAAACTCAATACTCTTGATTAAAAGTTAACCCAAAATTTAAAAAAGAAAACCACTAATTAAAGTGTGGCCTAGGATTATATTTTAAGTAGTTCATGCATAAATTCGACTAGAAAATAATGTGGAGTAACCTTTTTTAAACAATAGAACTAATCAAGTCACATATAAATGTAATAGAGAATGTGTTCCTTTTGTAAGTAGCATTGTCTCGGACATTTCCAAAATGGCGAAACTCTTAGGTGCTCCACATCATTGATCACTTGGCCATTCGCCCAATTAGTAAAAAAAAACCCTAAAAATACGGACCAATTTTTAGTTAAAGGAAAGCTATGAAAAGTCGTGCAATAGGGTGATCGATTATTGATTGGGTAGATGGTGATATAATGTTTCGTAAAATATAGATATTTTCTCAAAAAGTAAGTCTTGATGGGTCTCAACTTTGTTGCATGTGAACTTGTTAAGCACTAAGCAATTAGTCTAGGTTAAGTGATCATGCGAGGGAGCGATCAATGCTAATGCACCGAATCCTATCA